>SJYA01001939.1:14715-78119 GCA_006410615.1 Neotragus moschatus | reverse complement strand
GTCTATTCAGGTCTTCTGCTCGGTTTTTAATTACACTGTTTATTCAGTTATTTATTTATTTTGATGTTGAGCTGTAAAAGCTGTTCATATATTTTGGATATTAACCCCTATGGATCATACTATTTGCAAACATTTTCTCCCATCCAGTAGCTTGCCTTTCCCTTTATGCTGGTTTCCTTTGCCGTGCAAAAGGTTTTAAGTTTAATTAGGTCTCATTTGTTTATTTTTGCTTTTATTTCCATTATTCTAAGAGGTAGCTCCAAAAAAAAAAAAAAAACTCAGTGATTTAAGTCAAAAAGTGTTGAGCCTTTGTTTTCCCCTAGGAGTTTATAGTATCAGATACTACATTTAGACCTTTAGTCCATTTTGACTTTACTTTTGTGTAAGGCGTTAGAGAATACTCTAATTTCATTCTTTTACATGTAACCGACTGCCTTTCCCGACGCCCTTATTGGAGAGACTGTCTTCTCCCTCCTGGCTGTTGCCGCCTCCTCTGTGTGGGTTGCCTGGCCGTGGGGTGAGCTCCCCTCCAGGCTCCCGTCCTGCCCCTCCGTCCTGTGCGTCTGTTTGGCCCTGCCGCCACGCTGCTTTGGTTACTATAGCTTTGTAGTGCCGTCTGAAGCCAGGAACCTCTGCTCTTCTTTCTCGAGATTGTTTTGGCTCTTGGGGGTCTTTAGTGTTTTCATGCAAACGTTCTTACACTATCTGTTCCGGTTCTGTGAAAGATCCCACCAGTACTATGACGGGGGTTGCACTGAATCTGTACATCGCCTCGGGTAGTGTGGTCATTTTAAAAATGTCAGTTCTTCCGTTTGAAGAACAGAGTGCACCTTTCCGCCTGTTTGCGCCCTTTTCAGCTTTTTCTCGTCCGCGTCTCACAGCCTTCCTGGGGTGGATCTCCTACCTCCCTAGGTAGGTTTCATCCGAGGTTCTTTATTTGCTTAGATGTGATAGATATAGAACAGGATTGTTTCCTCAATTTCTCTTCCTGACAGCGCATTGTTTGAAAAACTACATGCACCCCAAAGCTCACAACCGCGTTCTTTGTACCAAGATGTGGTCGCAACCTAAGTGTCCATCGGCAGATGAACAAAGAAAGAAGACACACCCACACAATGGAGTACTGCTCAGCCACTTGAGAAGAATGAGATGTTGCCGCTGGCAACTACATGGATGGGCTTGGACTGTTAAGTCAGGCAGAGAAAGAAAAATCCTGCATGACCTTGCTCGTGCATGGGATCCAAAAATACAGCAGGCTGGCGAATGTGACGGCAACACCAAAATCACAGGAGCAGTGACTTCAGCCATGAAACTGAAACACGCGTGTTCCTTGGAAGGAAAACTACGACCCGCCGCGGCAGTGCAGGGAAGAGCAGAAACATCACTTTGGCGACAAAGGAATGTGTAGTCGAAGCTGTGGTTTTCCCAGGAACCATGTGTGGATGTGAGCTGGACCATGAAGAAGGTTGAGCACCGAAGAGCGGATGCTTTTGAACTGTGGTGTAGAGAAATCTCATAAAAGTCCCCTGGACAGAATGGAGATCCAACCAGTCCATCCTAAAGGAAATCAACCCTGGATATTCATTGGAAGGACTGATGCTGAAGCTGAAGCTCCAATACTTTCCACCTGATGTGGAGAACCGACTCACTGGAAAAGACCCTGATGCTGGGAAAGACTGAAGGCAGGAGGAGAAGGGGACGGCAGAGGATGCGATGTGTAGATAGCATCACCTGCTCCTTGGACGTGACTCTGAGCAAACTCTGGGACTTAGTTCGGACGGTGAAGCCTGGCGTGCTGCAGTTCATGGGGTCACAAAGAGTCGGACACGACTCAGTGACTGAACAACAGCAAATAACAAGAAGGAAACAGACTCGGGAACAAGGGAGGGGCCAGTGGTTAGAGCGGGGAGAGGGAAGGCGGGGGTGCAGGGGCAGAGGGTTCAGGGCTGCAGACTCATACGGAAGAGCTGCTGTGAGACTCAGGGCACAGCACAAGGAACAGAGCCGATGCTGGACGGCAGCTGCGAGCGGAGTCCAGCCTCTAAAGACTGCGAAGCTCCAGGCCGGCGCCTGTGGCTTGGATCACGCGCTGTGCTGTGCTCGGCTGCTTCAGCCGTGTCCCACTCTGGGCAACCCTTTGCACTGCAGCCCGACGGGCTCCTCTGTCCATGAGGACTCTCCAGGCAAGGACACTGGCGTGGGTTGCCATGCCCTCCTCCAGGGGACCTTCCCGACCCAGGGATCAAACCCGGGTCTCTTACATCTCCTGCACTGGAAGACGGGTTCTTTACCACTAAAGCCCCCTGGGAAGCCCAACTCATATACTGCTGTGCATCGGCCCTGGTTCAGTCCATCCAAAAACAGAGATGATGATTAATCGGTTCTGGCTGGGAGTTGCTTTCCTCCACAGAGCCGTCCCCAACTAGACTTCAGACTTGACTCGGGTCTCCCCAGTGTCTCCCCAGTGTCCTCCTCTGTCCCAGGACCCCGAGGGACCCACGGGCCTGTTAGCTCCACGTCTCCTTCGCCTCCTCTGGGCTGGCGCGTTTCCTCAGACGTTCATTGTCTTCGGGCATAACCTTGGGAAGTTCAGGAGGGCTGGGCGGGGGTTTTGTAGTCCCTCAGCCGGGTCTGGTCGGATATTTTCACATCAGTGGCTTTGGGGCAACGTTCCCCGGGTCACTGGTCCAGCTTCCTCCGTCTCCAGCTTGCACTTGGGTGGTGGGTTTGGGGAGAAAGGCCACAGAGGTGAGGTTCCCTGGCTTATCAAGGGTGCCTGCTGTCAGCACAGCTCACCACCTTCGTCTCTGCTGGCCCTGACCTTGACCACCCGGCTGAGTTGGGCTTCGTCAGTTTTCGCCACTGACAGCGACTTTTATTTTCTGAGAGGCACCCATTTCATTCTCAGTGCCTCCTGCAGCCTCGCCAGGCAAAGGGCCCTCCCCAGGGTTCAGACTCTCCTGAAATGCCATGTGCAACACATTCAGCACCTGCCCTCCATTCAGGAGACTCTGGTGCGCACTTGTGAGCCACCCCTTCAGTGCCCCCGAAGAAGGGATTATGAGCCTCTCCCAAAAAGGAAATAACAATTTAAAACCCAGGCATCAGAGCTGGAGGGCCCACAGGCCTGCTTATGGCAGCTTCTCCACCTGGCAGCCATCCCCACTTCCCCCAGGGGAAGCTGCCCAGCCTGCCCTCCGCACCCCGGGGCACTGACCTCCACGGGAGCCTCGGCCGGGGGCACCTCCACGGCGGGATCCTGCGGACCGTGGGCTTCAGACAAACGGAGCCGGGATCCATGCTAATGAGGCCAAGGCAGGCAATTTCACAGCTTCTCTGCCCTTTTCAAATATTTATTTCTCAGCCCTGCCGTTCCTCACTCTCAAGTGGCCCGTATCCTAAAACGGCGTTTGATTTAGTGCTAACGATGGCAGCCGTCTAAACCACGGTAGCCCTAACCTTAATTAAGATGACAGACAAGGGGCCGGGGCTGAATTACAGGGGAGCTTTCTGTTCCCCTACAGCCTTAATTAGAGAAGAGGGGCTGGGCTGCCCTTGTTACAGGCTTGATTTAGAACCGGGGGCCCAGACAGCCGCCTCGCCAGGGTGCCTGGAGCCAGGTCCGCAGCTGGGAGGCAGGCCGGCCGCCCTTCCTCTCGGGAGCCCCGAGGCCTGGCTCGCCCGTGTCCACCCCTTGTGGGCTTCCGTCCTGTCTTCCTTCCTCCCCAGTCTCTCTCTCATCTTCCTCCTGTGCATAAATGGGTCTTTACCAGAGGCCTCTCCCTTCCCGAAAAGCAGCCCATCCCCAGGGAGACACCCAGCGGCACTCCCAGGTTTGGTTCGTGCCCCAGGCTGAACTGAGCGGGCATGGCAGTCCACTCCAGCGCGCTTGCCTGGAGACTCCCTTGGACCTAGGAGCCTGGTGGGGCCGCAAAGAGTCGGGCTCGACTGAAGTGACTTAGCACACCGGCGCAGGACGGACTGTGTCCCCAAGATTCCCGTATTGAGGTCCTGACCCCAGGATCTCAGTGTGTAACTGGACTCAGAGATAAAGTCAAAAGAGGTGGCTAAGTTAGAAATGAGGTTTTTAGGGCAGGCTAAACCCAGCTGACCGGTGTCCTTATGAGAAGAGACGTGGGCACAGAGAGAACAGAAAGGCGTGGAGACAGATGGAGGCAGAGTGGGAGGCGGGCAGGAGGGTGCATCTGCGGGCCTCGCGAGGAGGAAGCAGGCCGGGAGGAGCCAGGCCTGCCCGCGCCTGCCTGGACGTCCAGCCTCTGTTGAGACTTCGCTGCTGCCGAAGCCTGTGTGGGGAGCTGTGTGCTGGCCACCCGGGGCAGACCCCCCGATAAAGGCGCCTGAGAAACTTGTCCTGTTTCTACTTGCCCGGCCTCGCTGGGGCTGGGGGCCCAGGATGGGCGTCTGGAAGCACGCTTCCCCTCCTGTTTGTGAGCTTTGCCTGGGTCCTCCAGGGTCCCTGGGACCCCAGGACCAGGCCACCTGGCCCAGAGTTGACGCAGGTGGTGCCGAGGCCACTGGACGACCCATGTGCAGACCGGCAGCTCGTGACCCAGAGCCATGACTTGCAGTCCCTGGCACTGGCCTCTTTCCACTCTGGACCAGAACCCTAACCCTCAGCGCAGCGGAAGAGGTTGCCCCCTGCCCCACCATAAGACACATGCATGGGCAGGGCCCGGAGTTGCCAGATAAAATACAGGAGATCCTGTGACTTCAGAACTTCAGCCACAGGACCCAGAAATTCCACTCCTACACAGCTACCTAAGAAGAACGGGAACATGTGTCCACGCCAAATCCTGTACTTGAACGCTAGAACAGCAGGTGGGAACACGGCCTAGAGGGGCGAGCAGACCAGATGTCTGCTGGTAAAGAACGCCTGCACCAGACACGTGTTAAAAATAGCAAGACAGACCGGACTCAGGTCACTGTAGCAGGTGAGAGAGACTGTGGGGCAGAAATGAGCTCAGCTCTGTGCAGAGCAAGACGGCCGGGGATGGACTCCCAGGGTCGGGGGAGACAGGAGGTGGGGTCAGTGGGTGGAGGTCACAAAGAGGAGCTGATTGGGTAGCCAGGTGGGGAATTCTGCTCACCTGGCCTGTCAGGGTTCCTGCTAAAGGCCGACATCGAGGATGGAGCGGGGAACTGGATCGGGTACCCGTGTTGGGGGACGGGAGGATGCTGTTTGGTTTTCATCAGAGTTCTTCGCTAAATCTGGGCTGGCCGTGCCAAGGGCAGGCAGCAGGCTGAGGCCGAGGAGACAGTCCTTGCCACCACCTCCGATGGCTGGATAAACAGATGCGGTTCATCTACACGAAGGGTTTTATTAGCACGAAAAGGTGTGAGGCCCTGGCACACGGGGCAGCGTGGATGAACGTGGAAAGCACGGGAAGGGAAGAAGCCCGCTATGGACCATGCCTCGCGTGATTCCACTCNTATCATTTTGCCTTTTCATACTGTTCATGGGGTTCTCAAGGCAAGAATACTCATTTAGTTTCACTGAAATCCCTAGTAACTTTTCCCCAGCTTTTACTCATGAACATTTTAGCCTCACATTAAAAAATGCTATTGCACAATTTAAAAACTTATGAAAAAATTATTTCCCCCTATCTTTTTCCCTCTAACCTTACCATGATAAATGTAAAGGAGAAGAAGGAGTCTTAGTGAGTAGTCATACTGAGTCTTAAAACCATTATGGGAAGGGACAACAAAGAAAGAATGAAACAATTGAGTACTGTAAAGGAAGTACAAAATTTTCCCATCTTCCTGATTCAACTCTTCAGATATAGTTTAGTATAGTGTTCAGTGAAGGGCCAGCACATAGCTGTTCAGTTACTAAGTTGTGTCTGACTCCTTGCAACCCCATCAACTGCAACAAATCAGGCTTCCCTGTCTTTTACTATCCCCCAGTTTGTTCCAGCTCATGTCCATTGAGTCTGTGATGCCATCCAACTATCTCATCCTCTGTTACCTCCTTCTCCTGTTGGCCTCAATCTTTCCCAGCATCAAGATTGTTTCCAATTAATCAGCTCTTCTCATGAGGTGCCTAGAGAATTGGAGCTTCAGCTACAGCATGAGTCCTTCCAATGAATGGTGAAAGGCCAGTGTGTAGTAAGAATTTAGTATTTTTATGTATATCTAAATCATCTATGGAGAAGGGAATGGCTAACCCCTCCAGTATTCTTGCCTGGAGAATTCTATGGATAGAGAAGCATGGAAGGCTACTATCCATGAAGTCCCAAAGAGTCAGACCAGACTGAGTGACTAACATTTGCACTTTTATTTTAGGGCTGTATCTAAAACTGTATCTATATCTCTATCTGAAATGAAACTTCAATAGTGACAGTTTTTGCTAGCTTTCATTGCTACTGTATCAGTTCTTTCCAACAAATTTTAAAAAATTTGTCCCACACTACCAACTAGTGGACTAAACTCGAGAAATGAGACATCAGTGGCATAGAGAAAATGAAAAGGTGTGTCTGATTACAATGACAAAGTCGCCTTAGTAGCTTATGACTTAGTGAAGTGAAACCCCTGCCTCAAGAATCCAGCCTGTATCTGTTTGTGGCTGTATTGCATTTGATCACTCTACATAATAGGGGAAAACATTCACTTTAACTTTGAATTTTATTAGCAGTGCATAATAGTAAAATATGAATAAGTCTTTATCTATCTATCTATTTCTATCTCTTCATACTTGCACTTGCAAATATTTTCATATATATGCATATACATACATAGAAATGAAAAGACATATATTCATATACACATATACAAACGAAAATATTTGCATTTAGAGACAGAGATAAATGGATAGACAGTGATAAATAGATAAATACTCATTCATATTTTCCTATTATGCACTGTTAGTAAAATTAAAATTTAAAGTAAATGTTTTTCCCTATTATGTAGAGTGGTCAAATGCAATATTGTCACAAAACAAATACAATCTGGATTCTTTTTTTTTTAATTTTTATTTTTACCTTATTTTACTTTACAATACTGTATTGGTTTTGCTATACATTGACATGAATCCACCACGGGTGTACATGAGCTCCCAATCCTGAACCCCTCTCCCACCTCCCATCCCATATCATCTCTCTGGATCATTCCCATGCACCAGCCCCAAGCATCCTGTATCCTGTATCGAACATAGACTGCCGATTCTTTTCTTACATGATAATATACATGTTTCAGTGCCCTTCTCCCAAATCATCCCACGCTCTCCCTCTCCCTCAGAGTCCAAAAGTCAATTCTATATATATCTGTGTCTCTTTTGCTGTCTGGCATAAAGGGTTATCATTACCATCTTTCTAAATTGCATATATATGTGTTAGTATACTGTATTGGTGTTTTTCTTTCTGGCTTACTTCACTCTGTATAATTGACTCCAGTTTCATTCATCTCATTAGAACTGATTCAAATGCATTCTTTTTGATTCTTGAGGCAGGTGGTTCACTTCACTAAGTCATAAGCTACTAAGGCAACTTTGTCATTGTAGTCAGACAGACTTTCTCATTTTCTCTATGCCACTGAAGTCTCATTTCTCGAGTTTAGTCCACTAGTTGGTAGTGTGGGACAAATTTTTAAAAATTTGTTGGAAAGAACTGATACAATAGCAGTGAAAGCTAGCAAAAACTGTCACAATTGAGAATTTCATTCCAGATAGGGACACAGGTACAGTTTTAGATATAGGCCAAAATAAAAGTGCAAATGTTAGTCACTCAGTCTGGTCTGATTCTTTCTGACCTCATAATAGTAACCTTCCATGCTTCTCTATCCATAGAATTCTCCAGGCAAGAGTACTGGAGGGGCTAACCATTCCGTTCTCCAGAGGATATTCCCCACCCAGGGACTGAACCCAGGTCTCCCACATTGCAAGGTTTTTTTTTACCATTTGAGCCACTAGGGAAGCCCCATAGATGATATAGATATACATAAAAATGCTGAGTATCTACTACACACTGGCTTTTCACCATTCATTGGAAGGACTCATGCTGAAGCTGAAGTTCCAATTCTTTGGCCACCTCATGAGAAGAATCAATTTCACTGGTATATATGTATATCTATACACTGTCATGAACATGGCATTGTACAGGAGTCAGTGATCAAGACCACCCTCAAGGAAAAGAAATGCAAAATGGCAAAATCGTTTCCTGAGGAGGCCTTACAAATAACTGTGAAAAGAGAAGCCAAAAGCAAAAGAGAAAAGGAAAGATATACCCATTTGAATGCAGAGTTCCAAAGAATAGCAAGGAGAGAGAAGAAAGCCTTCCTTGGAGAAGGCAATGGCACCCCACTCCAGTACTCTTGCCTGGAAAATCCCATGGATGGAGGAGCCTGGTAGGCGGCAGTCCATGGGATCGCTAAGAGTTGGACACGACTGAGCGACTTCACTTTCACTTTTCACTTTCATGCATTGGAGAAGGAAATGGCGACCCACTCCAGTGTTCTTGCCTGGAGAATCCCAGGGACAGGAGACCTGGTGGGCTCCCGTCTATGGGGTCTCACAGAGTTGGACACGACTGAAGCGACTTAGCAGCAGCAGTGATCAATGCAAAGAAATAGAGGAAAACAATAGAATGGGAAAGACTAGCGATCTCACCAAGAAAATTCGAGATACCAAGGGAATATTTCATGCAAAGATAGTCAGTAAAGGACAGAAAATGGTGTGGACCTAACAGAAGCAGAAGATATTAAGAAGAGGTGACAGGAATACACAGAAAACCTGTACAAAAAAGATCTTCATGACCCAGACAACCATGATAGTGTGATCACTCGGCTAGAGCCAGACATCCAGGAATGCGAAGTCAAGTGAGCCTTAGGAAGCATCACTACTAACAAAGCTAGTGGAGCTGAGGGAATTCCAGTTGAGCTATTTCCAATCCTAAAAGATGATGCTGTGAAAGTGCTGCACTCAATATGCTAGCAAATTTGGAAAATTCAGCAGTGGCCACAGGACTGGAAAAGATCAGTTTCATTCCAATCCCAAAGAAATGCAATGCCAAAGAATGCTCAAACTACCACACAATTCCACTCATCTCACATACTAGTAAAGCACTGCTCAAAATTCTCCAAGCCAGGCTTCAACCGTACGTGAAGCATGAAATTCCAGATGTTCCAGCTAGATTTAGAAAAGGCAGAGAAACCAGAGATCCAATTGCCAACATTCGTTGGACCATTGATAAAGCTAGAGAGTCCAGAAAAAAAAATCTACTTCTCCTTTATCGACTATGCCAAAGCCTTTGACTTTGTGGATCACAACAAATTGTTGAAAATTCTTAAAGAGATGAGAATACCAGACCACCTTATATGCCTCCTGAAAAATCTGTATACAGGTCAGGAAGCAACATTTAGAACTGGACATGGAACAACAGACTGGTTCCAAATAGGGAAAGGAGTACGTCAAGGCTATATATTATCACCCTGCTTATTTAACTTCTATGCAGAGTACATCATGAGAAACACTGGGCTGGAAGAAGCACAAGCTGGAATCAAGATTGCCGGAAGAAATATCAATAACCTCAGATATGCAGATGACACTACACTTATGGCAGAAAGTGAAGAACTAAAGAGCCTCTTTATGAAAGTGAAAGAGAAGATGAAAAAATTGGCTTAAAACTCAACATTCAGACATCTAAGATCATGGCATACGGTCCCATCATGGGAAATAGATGGGGAAACAATGGAAACAGTGAGAGATTTTGTTTTCTTGGGCAGCAAAATCACTGCAGATGGTGACTGCAGCCATGAAATTAAAAGCCATTTACTCCTTGGAAGAAAAGCTATGATCAACCTAGATAGCATATTAAAAAACAGAGACATTACTTGGCCAACAAAGATCCATCTTGTCAAAGCTATGGTTTTTCCAGTAGTCATTTATGGATGTGAAAGTTGAACAATAAAGAAATCTGAGTGCTGAAGAATTAATGCTTTTGAACTGTAGTGATGGAGAAGACTCTTGAGATTCCCTTGGACTTCAGGGAGATCCAACCAGTCAATCCTAAAGGAAGTCAGTCCTGAATATTCATTGGAAGGACTGATGCTAAAGCTGAAATTTCAATACTTTGGCCACCTGATGCGAAGAACTGACTCACAAGAAAAATCCTAATGCAGGGAAAGGTTGAAGGCAGGAGGAGAAGGGGACAGCAGAGGATGAGATGGTTGGATGGCATCACTGACTCTATGGCCACAAGTTTGAGTAAGCTCCAGGAGTTGGGGATGGACAAGGAAGCCTGGTGTGCTGCAGTCCATGGGGTCGCAGAGTTGGACACAACTGAGCAACTGAACTGAACTGATATGCATATGTGGGCTTCCCTGGTGGCTCAGAGGGTAAAGATCTGCCTGCAGTGCAGGAGACCTGGGACTGATCCCTGGGTTGGGAAGATCCCCTGGAGGATAGCATGGCAAACCACTTCAGTATTCTTGCCTAGAGAATTCCCATGGACAGAGGAGCCTGGCAGGCTACAGTCTATGGTATCACCAAGAGCTGGACATCACTGAGTGACAAAGGATGGCACATATGCATACATATATGAAACACATATTCATATTCATGAGAGTACTAAGCATATTCATAATTTTAAAAGATGACAAGACCGTAAGTTATTTAAATAAATTATTCATTTTTTAAAACTTCTGAAACACTTCATAGAAGACATTGTTGTTCAGTCGCTCAGTCCTATACAACGCTTTGTGACCCCACGGACTGCAGCATGTCAGGCTTCTCCATCCTTCACCATCTTCCAGAGCTTGCTCAAACTCATGTCCATTGAGTCGGTGATGCTTTCCAGACGTCTTGTCCTCTGTCATTCTCTTCTCCTTCTGCCTTCAATCTTTCCCAGCATCAGGGTCTTTTCCAATTTGTCCACTCTTCCCTTCAGGTGGCCAAAGTATTGGAGGTTCAGCTTCAGCATCAGTTTAGAAGACATAGATTTATAATTATCAAAATATGACACGTGGCTGTGTTTTGGTAAACAGATCCTGCTAAATTAGAAGATATCAAAAATAATATAATAAAGAGAAGATTAAAATTCAGAAACTTCAAAAGGAATTTAAGAAAAACAAAAAAAAGAAAAACAAATTATATGAACAGTGTTCTTAACTCAATAGTAACATTTAAGTTACTATGTCTTAATATTTCAAGTCTAAATAAAGAATGCTAACTCTTTTACATATTAAAAAGCACTTTTTTCCTTAAGTAACCTCAAAATAGATTGAGCTAGAACTGAAATATGCTATAACTAATCTTTTAAGTGAAAATGAAGAAGTCTGCCTTAGAATCAGGTAATGAATGAACATGAGACAAAAACGTTCATTCCAGCAAACTACTTCATTCAGTTGCTTCTGGTAGCAAGAGGTTTTCTTCTCTGTGTACAGGCATGTTGTAAATTTGGAATCAATGATTGTACAAACAAAACGTGTTCTAGAAATCAATTGAAGAAGGAAATTATATTATTTTTGTCATTATATCTACAGTCTGAGAAGTTAACTTTACCTAGTCTCTAGGAAACCGATTAACACCATAACAGAGGTTACTTGTGCATGAGACCCATTGTTCATCAAGAGTTAATCTAGTCTCTGTGGTGAAGCACTTTACTCTCTGAAAGCTCTTTCTCTTCACTCCTGTTCACCATAGGAACAGGCCAATTGATAATAATATACACTTCTGAAACTGCTGTGATGAATAAACATGTCTGCAAATTACTTGAATTAATTTCAGCAGGTTGCAAAAGTTTCTACCATGGATTTTTGTTTTTTAGTCCATCTTTGTATAAATGAGAGATTTTCATAGACAAAACAGCTTCCTTACTCTTGGATGCCAAAACTTGGGCAAATGTGAAAAACTGCGGCATTTAAAGTTCATGAAATGGTTTGTTAAGCATGCACAAATAGTTTGGTTAGTAGCTTTCAATACAGTCTCCAATATCAAACATTCTTATTTCCATTTCAACCCTCTATTCACAAATGTATCATAATCAAACGGCACTGATTTTCTTTCTTCCTGTTGATCTTTGATACTAGTTAACAGGCTTCTGGTAAGAAAAATGTTTCTTGTAATTCTGAGAGCCATCATTGTTATTATTACCTTTTCTCCCAATTTTTGAATGTTCCAAAACTACTTCAAAATATCATATGTTTATGTAGATATCCTCCTCTACGGAACTCAAAGAATTAAGAAAATGGCATATCAACTACCCTCAGTGTGAAAGTAGCAATGGAAATTTTCCTTTTACAGATGACAAGTCTGTTTGAAATTTTATGCCAAGGGTTTTCTACATGTACTCTCAACAACCGAATTAAAGATTTACAATAATAATCAGAATTGAGGCAGGGAAAATAATTCACTGTTTAAAAAGGACTCTTATGGCTGTGCTTTAATAGTACAAATCATTTCCCCAGTTTATTCTGAAATGTTATGCTTGTAATGTAAAGTTCATTTTTATTCATAACCTTAAGGAAATGAGGGTATATTCAAGAACCTTAAGAAGTGAATAAAAAATGCTACATCCAGCTCTCTTCTGTTTCTTAGAGTTTTGGATTTTCATAGGATTTTTAGTTTCAGAAAAACTTGAATATTTGTAATTTTTTTTTTACTGTACTTAATGGGGAGAATAAAACACTTTTGTAAATATCGAAGACTAGCATTTTAAAGGGAATTGTAACGTTAATTTTAAAGTGTCTTAGAGCTCTGTGTATGATCTGCAACTGTGGTCTCTAGGTGAGAAATCACATATTAAAGAATGCAAATATCTGCATAGGTTCAGGGTAAGAAAACATTTAATAGTGTTCCCCTTCATTTCATTAAATATCATTTGATGCTAAAAAGTATCCATTTCTTGAAACACATAAGCAGCCACATTGTTCCTAGCTCCTTTAATGGTGATATGAGTGTGACATTTGTGATGAAGGCAAAGGAAATTTTCTATAGGGTAATGGTTTATTTCCTTATTCATTCAATCAATAAATGTTCATTAAGTGTCTTCCAGATTTAGAGACTCTTCTTGGGGCTGGATACAACATAGTGAACAAGACACAAGACTTTTGAGACTGGAGGTGCATTATATAGTGTTAGAGTATCAGAAACACAGATCTGCATAAATAAAGGAAGAGCATACAAGAAGAAACAAGTGAAGTAAAACTAAAAACTTATTTTCCTACCATTAATGGATTTAATAGAGAATAGTTTGCTCAAAATAATAATAGCAACACTGTTGTTGACTATGCTTACTTTTATGTCTATATATTCATACATACACATATGCATAAGCTAATGTGTGCTCGTATACAAGTGAAATTAATGATACAAAAGAAAAGAGGAATGAATTATGCTAACTGACCACCTGACCTGCCTCTTGAGAAACCTATATACACGTCACAAAGCGAGAGTTAGAACTGGACATGGAACAGCAGAATGGTTCCAAATAGGAAAAGGAGTACGCCAAGGCTGTATATTGTCACCCTGGTTATTTAACTTATATGCAGAGTACATCAATCACCTCAGATATGCAAATGATACCACCCTTATGGCAGAAAGTGAAGAAGAACTAAAGAGCCTCTTGATGAAAGTAAAAGAGGAGGGTGGAAAAGTTGGCTTAAAACTCTACATTCAGAAAACTAAGATCATGGCATCCACACCAATCAGTTCAGTCGCTCAGTCATGTCCGACTCTTTGCGACGCCAGGCCTTCCTGTTTGTCACCAACTCCCGGAGTTCACTCCAATTCATGTCCATCAAGTCGGTGATAGAATCCAGCCATCTCATCCTCTGTCATCCCCTTTTCCTACTGCCCCCCAATCCCTCCCAGCATCAGAGTCTTTTCCAATGAGTTATCCTTTCACATAAGATGCCCAAAGTATTGGAGTTTCAGCTTTAGCATCATTCCTTCCAAAGAAATCCCAGGGCCGATCTCCTTCNCATTTAGTTATGGCTATGGTTTTCCAGTGGTCATGTATGGATGTAAGAGTTGGACTATAAAGAAAACTGAGAACCGAAGAACTGATGCTTTTGAACTGTGGTGTTGGTGAAGACTCTTGAGAGTTCCTTGGACTGCAAGGAGATCCAACCAGTCCATTCTGAAGGAGATAAGTCCGGGTATTCATTGGAAGGACTGATGTTGAAGCTGAAACTCTAATACTTTGCCACCTAATTTGAAGAGCTAACTCATTTGAAAAGACCCTGATGCTGGGAAAGATTGAGGGCAGTAGGAGTAGGGGACAACAGAGGATGAGATGGTTGGATGGCATCACCAACTTGATGGACATGGGTTTGGGTGGACTGTGGGAGTTGGTGCAGGACATGGAGGCCTGGCGTGCTGCAGTTCGTGATGTCACAAAGAGTCAGGCACGACTGAGTGACTGAACTGAACTGATTATTATAAGAAACTCACATTATTCATGAATAGTATAGTGCTATTGAAGTGAAACTAGGTTTATTATAAATGTGTGTTACAAACTCTAGGGCTACTGCTAAAACAAGTTTAAAAAGGAGTATATTTGTTATGCTAAGAAAGTGGAGACAATGGAATTGTATAAACTTCCAAACTAAAATCACAAGAGGCAGAAAAAAGAAAGACAAAAAGCAAAGAATAGGGTTAACAAATAGAAAAGAATAATAAATATGGTAGATATTAATTCAAATATATCATTAACCACTTTGAATATCAATGTTTTNGTATATTTGTTATGCTAAGAAAGTGGAGACAATGGAATTGTATAAACTTCCAAACTAAAATCACAAGAGGCAGAAAAAAGAAAGACAAAAAGCAAAGAATAGGGTTAATAGAAAAGAATAATAAATATGGTAGATATTAATTCAAATATATCATTAACCACTTTGAATATCAATGTTTTAATGAACCAATTAAAAGACAAAGCCGACTCACTGGAAAAGACCCTATTGCTGTGAAAGATTGAAGGCAAAAGGAGAAGGGAGAAGCAGAGAATGAGATGGTTAGATAGAATCACCAACTCAATGAACATGATTTTGAGCAAACTCCAGGAGTTGATGAGGAATAAGGAAACATGGAGTGCTGCAGTTCACGGGGTCACAAAGAGTCAGACATGACTTAGCAACTGAACAACAAAAAACTGCTTCACCTAACAAGAGCAGAATACATATTCTTTCTAAGCTAACATGGAATACTTAATTTGATAAATCACATTCTTAACAAACTTTGAAAACATTAGAATAATAAAAATTTTACAATGTTTGCTCTCAAAAATAACATAAAGATAGTTGGAGATTTAAAAGTAAACTTCTGAATACTACATGGATCCAAAGGAAATCTCAAGAAATTTTTTTAAAATATTTTGAATTACATGAAAATGAAAACATAACTTATCCAAATTTGTGGGACATACAAAAGTCATGTTTAGAAGAAAATTAATAGCATTGAATACATGTATTGAAAAAAAAGATTTAAAATCTATAATCTTCTACCATAGGAAACCAGAAAAAATAGAGTAAATACAAAAAAGCAGGAGAAATGTAGTTGGAAATGGAAACCCATTCCAGTATTCTTGCCTGGAAAATTTCATGGACAGAGGAGACAGGTGGGCTACAGTCCATGGGGTAGCATAGAGTTGGTTATGACTGGGCAACTGAGCACACTAGTGGAAAAAAAGAAATAATTTATTATTTAATAAGTTTTAACTTAGAGCAGAAATCAGTGAAACTGAGAATAAGATCTCAAGAAAGAAAATCAATGAAACAAAAAGCTTATTCTTTGAATAGATGAATAAAATTGATAAGCTTCTAGGCAGGTTAACTAAGAAAAAAATGAGGGAGAATGCAAATTAGTAATATTAGAAATGAAAGGAAAAATCAACACAAGATCCCATGGACTTTAAAGAGAATAATCAAATACTGTGAACTCTATGTTCACAATTTTCATAACCTGGATAAAATGACCTGATTCCTTGAAAGACATAATCTGCCAAAACTCACACAAGAAGAAGTAAACAATCTATTTAAAAAATAGGTGAATTTTTAATAACCCTCTAGAGAGATCTGGCCCAAATGGATCCCCCAGCTTCTACCAAACACTTATGGAAAAAGATTAATCTCTACAATCTCTTTCAGGAGTTAGAAGCAAAGGGCCTGTTTTCTCACTCATTTTATTAGGCCAGCTTTACCCTATACCAGCTCTCACATTAACCTATACCAGCTTGTACGATTCTGAGAATTAGACTGTAAAGAAGACAATACACCAAAGAATTGATGCTTTTGAACTGTGGTGCTGGAAAAGACTACTGTGAGTCCCTTGGACAGCAAGAAGACTGAACCAGTCAATCTTAAAAGAGATCAACTCTGAATATTCACTGGAAGGACTGATGCTGAAGCTGAAACTCCAGTATTTTGGTCATCTGATGTGACCAGACACTCATTGGGAAAGTCCTTGATGCTGGGAGTGATTGAGGGCAGAAGGAGAAGTTTGCTTCAGAATATGAGATGGCTCGACTGCATCACCGATGCAATGAACATGAACTTGGGTAAATCCGGGATATAGTGAGGGACAGGGAGGCCTGGCGTGCTGTAGTTCATGGGGTTGCCAAGAGTTGGACACAGCTGAGCAACCTGAGCAACAACAGCAACCCTTTACCAAAGCCAGACAATGACAATACAAGAAAACAAAGGTACAGATCAATATTTCTCCAGAAGATAACTGCAAATCTCCTCAACAACATATAAGCAAATATAATCCAACAAAGCATAAAGAGAATCGCATACCATGACCATGTGTGATTTATTCTAGATATTTATCATGGCTCAATGTTTGAAAATCCATAATGTTGACAAGCTAAAAACAAAAAATCGCATGATCATATCAATAAATGTGAAAAAAAAATTTGACAAAATCTAATACCCACTTTAATAAATGGAGTCTCAATAGACTAGGAAAGAGGGAAACTTCAACTTGATAAACAATACCTATAAATTACAGCAAATATTATATTTAATGGTGAAAATCTCAAAACTTTCTCATTAAGATCAGAAATAAAACAAGTTTATCCCCTCTTATCACTGTTTTCATCATTGTAATGGGAATTTTGGCCAATGTAATAAATAAGAAAAAGAAACAAAATGCATACTTATTGGGGAGGCAGAGATAAAACTGCTTTTATTCACAGATGGCATTACTGTGTAGAAAATCTAAAAGAATGAGCAACAATAAAAATCCTTCCTAGAACTAAAGTGATTATTGTGAGGTTGCAGGATACAGTGTTAATGTACTAAAGTCAATTGGCAATTACCACATGAATCTGAAATCAAATGCATTGTACCATTTACACTGGTCTATAAAAAATTAAATAATATACATCTAACAAAATATGTACAGATCTATAGAAAGAAAACTGTAAAACTGTTGAGAGATGTCAAGCAGAACTAAATAAATGGAGAGATATTCTGTGTTCAAGAACAGAAAGATTTATCATTGTCAAGATGGTAATCTTTCTCAATTTGATCTATAGATTCATGCAATACTAGTCAAAAATCACAGGAAACAATATTGAAAACATCAACAAACTAATTCTGAAGTTTATATAAAGAAGTAAAGATACAGAATAGTCAGTCTTACGGTGAAGGAGATCAAAGTTGCAAGACTGACGCTACCTGACTCAAGACTTACTTTAAATCTCCTCTAATCAAATGGTATAGTTGAAGTAGATCAGTGAAAAACAGATGAATGCCACAGAGCAGAGAACCCAGGAGAAGGCAATGGCACCCCACTCCAGTGCTCTTGCCTGGAAAATCCCATGGACGGAGGAGGCTGCAGTCTATGGGGTCGCACAGAGTCGGACACGACTGAAGCAACTTAGCAGCAGTAGCAGCAGAGAACCCAGAAATAGACATACATAAATAAATTCATCTGATCTTTTGACAAAGGAGCAAAGGCAATGTAATGAAACAAAGATAAACTTTTCATCAAATGGTACTGGAACAATTAGACATCCACACACACACAAATAAATCTAGACATAAATGTTACATTTTCACAAAATTAATTCAAAATGAATCACATACTAGGGCAAAATTATAAAATTTTAGAAAACAGCGTAGGAGTAAATTAAGATGAGTTTGGAAATTATGATGACTTTTCAGGCAGAACACAAAAGCAAGGTCCATGAAAAAAATGATTGATAAGCTGGGTTTCATTGAAATTAAAACTTTTGCTCAGAAAAAGACAATATCAAAACAATGCTAAGACAAGGCATGGACAAGGGGAAAAACTTGCATGGTGCATGTCTGATAAAGAGCTATACAAAAGGTTAAAATTCAATAATGAGAAAACAAACAAACCAATTAGTAAATGGGCCAAATTGCTTCACAGGCATCTCAAAAGCAAATATGAAAGACATGAAGAGACTTGCCACATCATGTCATCATGGAGATTCAAATTAAAACATCAATTAATTAGTCCTGTATATTTATTAGAATGGCAAAAATCCAAAATACTGATGATACCAAATGTTGGTAAGGCAAATGAAACACAGAAATTCTCAATAGTTGCTGGTAAAAATGAAAAATGATATGGACATTTTGGAAAATAGTTTGGCAGTTTCTTTAAATAAACCAGCATACTCTTACCATATAATCCAATAATGGTATTCCTTGGTATTTACCCAAATGAACTGCAAATTTATATCCACACAAAAAAACTGCAGATAGATGTTTATAGCAACTTTATTCATCCTCACCCAAACTTGGAATTAGCCCAGTTGTCCTTCATTAGGTAAATGTATACATAACTATGATACATTCAAACAATGGAATACCATTCAGTGTATAAAGTCATGAAAAGATGTGAAGGAAAGAAATGCATATTGCTACAAAGAGAAAGTCAGTCTGAAAAGATTTCATACTGTATGACTCCAACTGTATAACATTCTGGAAAAGAAGAAAAAAAAAAAAAAACAGAGTTGGAAAAAAAAAATTCAGAGGTCTTTTTAGGTCTTAAGGAGAAGGGACTGTTGAATACACAGAGCACAGAGGATATTTAACGAGTGAAACTGCTAAGTCTGAAATTATAATGATGGATATATGTTAAAGCACATTTGTCAAAACTCATGGAATGTACCACACCCAGAAATCATTCTAATGTAAACTATAGACTTTGGGGGATTATGATGGTTTAATATGGGTTCATCAGCTGTAACAATGATAACACTCTGTGGGATATGCTAATAATAACAGTCTATGCATATTTGGGGAGTGGAAAATCTCTTACCTCTGTTAAATATTGTTGTAAGCTTAATACTGCTGTAAAAAATTGTCTATTAAAAAATAATACATAACAAAATACATAAACATAACAGGTATAGGAAGAAGAGAGAAAATTATAAATTCTGAAAATGCTCAAACTATTTGTGGGAGAAAATCTTCAGTTGAAAGAGTTCATCCTTTTCTATGCAAATGGTACCCTGAAATCATGAGTCACCATAGGCTTGGCATCCTTCAAAAAGTACTTACTTCACTGCAGACAAGCCTATATTTGTTACTTCATAGACACTTGCTCCTTGGAAGAACAACTATGACAAACCTACACAACGTATTAAAAAGCAGAGACATTATTTTCCTGACAAAGGTCCATCTAGTCAAAGCTACAGTTTTTCCAATAGTCATGGATAGTGAGATAGTATGGATGTGAGAGTTGGACCATAAAGAAGGCTGAGTGCTGAGAAATTGATGTTTTTGAACCATGGTGTTGGAGAAGACTCTTGAGAGTCCCTTGGATTGCAAGGAAACCAAAACCAGTCCATCCTAAAGGAAATCAATCCTTAATATTCATTGGGGGACTGATGCTGAGGCTGAAGCTCCAATACTTTGACCACCTTATGCAAAGAGCCGACTCATTACAAAAGACCCTGATGGTGGGAAAGGTTGAAAGCAGGAGGAGAAGGGGATGACAGAGGATGAGATAGTTGGATGGCATTACTGACTCAATGGACATGAGTTTGAGCAAGCTCCAGGAGATGGTGAAGGACAGGGAAGCCTGGCATGCTGCAATCCATGGGGCCACGAAGAGTCAGACAAGACTGAGTGACTGACCAATAAGACAAGTAACAGTGGTCTGATTGTAGGGTACCATTCTAGTGTTTATCAGCACCATCTCATGATAACAGAGAATAGTGACAGGAATATCAGCTGAAGAATTCTATAAACCAGAGTTCTCTAAGCATAGTCAGATAGTCCTTCTGTTTGAAATTTGTAAATGTCTCTAGTTTCTTGCTAGGTAGACAGGGAGAAACAAGGTAAAAGGACACAGAAGAGAGAAAGGAAGAGAGGGAAATCACCTGTAAAGCAAGTGGGCACTTGATCAGATCTAAATTTAACTTGAAGACTCAAAAAAACTTAATCTTTCCTAAAGCATGATTTTCACAGGACAGTCCATAATTGTCCATAATATTACATTTGTGTGGAATCAGGTCATTGCTTTCTGTTTTGTTTTGCCATTGCATTTTCGACATATGAGAATTAAAGTATGTTTTGAGTACATAGAAAAGTACTTGCCAAAAGGTAGAAGTACTAACCACATATTTACCTTTAATGCAATACAGAAAGCAATAGTTAAGTAAAATCCAGAAAACAAAGGAAATATCAAAGAGGTACTTAAAACAAAAACATAGAACATAAGCATGAGCAATTCAAGAGATATACTCCAATCAATAATGTATGATAGTAAGTATAATCAGTCAAAATCTAAACATATGCTGATTTAAGCAGTGCCTATGATAAAATACAATGACTTACAAGGGTTAAAAACAAAATAGTGAGTAATATTTCAAATAAATGTAAACAAAATAAAACAAGGTTACAAGAGATAGTAAATTTGAGATTAAAAGGATGACTGGAACAAGATTATTTTTTATTGATAGGCATTTTATCCTATAATTTATATAGAATATGCATATTAAATTTATATGTGCTAAGTTCCACTGCGTCACTATTATAAAATAGAGAAATACTAGGAGAAACTGGAGAAGGCAATGACACCCCACTCCAGCACTCTTGCCTGGAAAATCCCATGGACGGAGGAGTCTGGTGGGCCACAGTCCATGGGGTCGCTAAGGGTCGGACACGACTGAGCGACTTCACTTTCACTTTTCAGTTTTATGCATTGGAGAAGGAAATGGCGACCCACTCCAGTGTTCTTGCCTGGAGAATCCCAGGGACGGGGGAGCCTGGTGGGCTGCCGTCTCTGGGGTCGCACAGAGTCAGAAATGACTGAAGCAACTTAGCAGCAGCAGCAGCAGGAGAAATTAGTGTAAGTAAAAATTCTATGGGAAATTTTACCATCATACGCTCATGCTCTAATAGATTTACTGGATAAAATAACATATAATTAAGGAATGATGTAATTGTTAAAGTACCACACATATACATCAAACTTGCATGTGTGCATGCTAAGTCACTTCAGTCATGTCTGCCTCTGTGCAATCCTATGGACTGTAGCCCATCAGGCTCCTCTGTCCATGGGATTCTCCAGGCAAGAATCCACTAGAGTGGATTGCCATGCCCTCTTCCAGGGGATCTTTCCCACCCAGGAATCAAACCCACATCTCTTACATCTCCTGCTTTGGCAGGCAAGTTCTTTACCACTAGGGCCACCTGGGAAGCCACATACATCAAACTTAGTATCTGCCAAACCTTAAAGTTTGCAAAACCAATCATACACTGTACCATAGAAAAAGCTTCAATTATTTTCAAAAGTTATAAATGCCAAGGGTTACATTTTCTGCAAACAAAACTTAAAAAAAATAAAATTTATTTAATATCTAAGTATTTTTAAGACAGGAGTGCCCCTGGTATATGTTAATATATACAATTCCTTTGTGAGAGCAGCTCAAAAAGTTTTTAAATTGAAAAACAGTCATTGCTTTCATATATTTACTAAATATCTGAAAGTCAAATCCTTGTCATTATACTTTACACTTTTTTTGTATGTTTGTCCCTATCAAATATAGTTGTTAATACCTCTACTTATTTAATTCCAATGCTTATTTTCTAGCATTATATCTATTCTCTTCCATCCTAGATAATTAAACTCATTATCAAGACCATTTTTTATCTGTTATTCATATTTCCCTGTCTAGATTTATTCACCAAATGTGTACTGAGTGCCCATTTCTATCAGACACAGGACTAAATATTTTGCTTAAAAATGAATAAAACAAGGGTTAATTCAAGAGCTGCAGAGTGGAATATGTGTGTGTGTGTGTGTGTGTGTGCTCAGTCACTCAGCTGTGTCCAACTCTGCAACCCCATGGATTGCTGCCCACCAGGCTCCTCTATCCATGGAGTTTTTCAGGCAAGAATACTGGATTGATTGTCATTTCCTACTCCAGGAGATCCTCTGAACCCAAGGATAGAAACTGCATTTGCTGTGTCTCCTGCATTGGCAGGCAGATTCTTTACAACTGAGCTACCTGAAGGGCCCACACAGTGGAATGAACTGGCATAATATCAACCTGAAAATATCACAAAAATATACATACTGAATCTTGTGGGATTGGGGTGGGTATCCTAGTAGCGAACCAGTGGTAAAGTGTTTGGGAGAGGTAAGGAAAATGCCAGCAAAAAGACAGTGCATGAATTGAGTATCAAAAGGAAGAAATAGATACAGAGGAAACTGACGTTTAAAAGCAGGGTGTTGGATTGCATTATATCCTTAAGGTGCCTGTAGAAGAGATGCATTGGAAGAAAATTGATTAAACCTCTTTGGGAGCTCTCTTGTTTACAATCTGCCTAACAGAGTTTTGGGTGTAAAATGGACACCTAAAAAAAAAAAAACAAACTAGCTATATGGTCACATAAATATAGAATCTTTGTTTTTAATAATAATAGCAATAATTTGAATATGATTCAATATTTATCATGACTTCAAATTCAATTTTGCTTTATTTTACTTTGTTGTCATTGCACATTCAAATTTCTGTGTTTCACCCATTTGTGCATTCATTCATTTATTAAACAATGTATGAAGAATTTCACAAGGAAAAAAATTGTTAGACTTTGACGTTTTGTTGTTGTTTGATCACTGAGTTGTGTCAGACTCTTTGCAACTCTATGGACTGTAGCCCACCAGCCTCCTCTGTCCTCCACTATCACTTGGAATTTGCCCAAATTCATGTTCTTTGAGTCAGTGATGCTGTCTCACCATCTCATCTTCTGGTTCCACCTACTCCTTTTGCCTTCAATCTTTCCCAGCATCCGGGTGTTTCCCAATGAGTCGGCACTTAGTTGATTTTTTTACATAAATTAAAAATGACACTTCTCTGGCCTTCTCTTTGAACTTTTAGTCAGTCATTAACTGGATCTGCATGCATGCTTCCAAAATAATTGCAAATACTGCAGACTTAATAACAAGTCAACTATCTACTGTGTTATTTGTGAAAAAAAATTTAAATAAAATATTATTAGGGCATGTGAGGGAAAATAGCAGCTACTAGCTGAGTTTTTCTTATTTCTTTTTGAAACAAAATATCTTTTATTTCTTCATATTGGTTTTTAGATACAAATAATTGCCAAATGACTATTTAATCACATTTATAAAAGCAACAACAAACATTTAGCTGTTTGAATATATAACACTTCTCTCCTGACCCAATGCCTCACTTCTTGTGAGCTATGGAGTTGCATCTAAGTAAAGCCTCCTTACATCTCGACAAGCATAGAGGCAGCAGTATGGAGACTAATAGCTGCTTCTGTAGACTGGTTTCCCAGGTGGTGTTAATGGTAAAGAAGCTGCCTGCCAATGCAGTAGAAGTAAGAGACTCGGGTTTAATCCCTGGACTGGGAAGTCCCCTGGAGGAGGGCATGGCTATCCACCCAGTATTCTTGTCTGGAGAATTCCCTCAGACAGAGGAGACTTTAGAGCTACAATCCATAGGGTCCCAAAGAGTCGGACTCGACTGAAACAACTTACCAAGCAAGCGCACAGACAGACTTCAGCATATCAAGAAGACAAAGGACCAGGGCTCAGAAGAAGCTTTTATTCTCGAACCACAAGAGTATGTACAAAGAAGCTAGTAGCAACACCATCATAGGCGAAACAATGCACTAACTTGAATTTGATTTTGTGCTCATAATCGTTAGCTTGCACCCCCCCCCCAATTAACAATGTTATTGGAACATAGACTCCAATGCATTTTCACAATCATTATTTCTGTATATATATTTAGCTTTGTGAGCAATTAGAATGATTTTTTAATTTTCAAATATCTTGTGTCTTCTAAGGCTCTAGGAAAAAGGTAAAACACTATTCTGTATCTTACTCAGAGAAAGTTTGTCCTGAGCTTAATTGTAGGTGAAGTGTATCGAAATTGCTTCACTGGACGCCCAGCCACCTCCTGCTTTTCATTTGAAGGGTACATATGCCAGATGCAGTTAAATTTTGTCCATGGCACATGGCATTGAAAATTGTAAACTTACTCCAAGGAAAATATTGGTGCCCAATTTATAATTAAACATTAAAGAATCCTATTGTTTATTTCCCCTCTTTCCTCTATATTTTTCATAAGTATTTTAAAGATCAAAGTTCTCAATAATTTCCCAAAAGGCTTAGACTCTTTGAGGTTCCCTAGTACGAGGTGCCCAAGCAAGATATATTTTGTCATGGGTGATGTATCATATAGGGTGCAAAGTGTGTACCTCTCCTGGGAAAAGATAATTTTTTATGACTAAGATTTAGCCAGTAGGCTGCGTATATATTGCTAATGCAATCAAAAAGTCTTGCTCTCAATGGAAAGGAGGGAGGTGGAGAAAGAGAGAGAGTTACTATACCATTTCCAATCAAACATTGTTAACTTTGCCAACCTTGGGATTGTCAAGACTATGTCACAATGGCCAGTTAGATAGAAAAAATCATCTTTATCATATTTCAGGTATTAGAGTATTGCAGTTTCAAATTCACCAATTTTACCACTGTTGTTACATAGTCAAATATCCATTTATGCTTGTGATGGCATTCACAATATACTCAGAAACTGAAGATAGTTAAGCAAAAATGTAAATTGAAAGGAGAAAATATTCCAACCAAGGTCTTAGTCTGGGTATTGTGGAAATGGCTTTATCTGAGTACACGCAGTCAGTATTCACTGAAGTGTAACATCAGTGCACAACTCTGATTACAGTTCCTAAAAACAATCTCATCAGAAATCTTGGGATGGGGGAAGCTTAATTGTCTACTGAAAGTCTGGTACTTTTCACCTGCATGTAGGGCTGCCATGATGAAGTTCTTTTAAAACAGTAAGAAGAAGAGCAAAAGAAAATCAGCCAGAAGTATTTGTCGGCAAGATTCCTTAATGTCCGTTTCAAAAGTCACAGATTACAGTTAAAAATGGAAGCCCTCTTTCAAACAAAGAAAGAAAGGTTATGAGAAAATACAGTTTGCCATTATTGATGTACAAAGCCGGCTCTGATTGCATCTATCCTGTAGCTCCCCCACATGTACCACTCGGATATTACCTAAATGTTGGAAATGAAAGAGGAGCTTCAGCCATCGCTCTTCCCACTGCTGCTGTGAGAGCCCAGTTTGATGAGCATCACATCCGACCTCTGTTTTTCTCATTTAACTTATTTTATGGACTGCTTGTCAGGTGGTCTCTGTGTGGTTTGCTCAGCTAATACTAGAAACATGTAAAAGTCATACAAATTATAATTTAAGAAAAGGAAATAAAGTCAATTGACCATCGATTGTTCTTTTCTCTTATCCCAGTACCAGGTAAGAGCATCTAAGTTTAATGATTGTGAACTCAAAGAATTTCTGTTTCACTGCACTTTATTTTTACTGGTAATGAAGTTAGTGGCTTCAACTTTAGTCTTTCTCCCTCCCACCTCCCTCTCTCCCTCTCCAAAAGCACGTCCATGACAGACAAATAGTAATTCTACTGTTTAAGCACTATGATCTGCCTTTCTTCCTTTCTGAACACTTAATAATGATAGAAGAATTAGACAAATAAAAGCAGACTTCTTATAGAGCAAAATCTTCAGTTTTATTTGAAGACGTGCTCATATAAGGAATAGAGTAGACCTGAAGTTTTCAAATATATTCATTTTCTGGTTAGTTATTATCAATAACAGAGTAGTGTTTGTATTTTATATTCTAGTTTTTCCCAATTGGTGACTTAAGTCCTTCCTATGCCCAAGCACTTCTCTGGGTAGCAGAATAATATTAACTTGTTTGAAATCTCTTGCTCTTAGATTAAGGAACATGGCAAGCTTCCTCTTGTATTCTGTGCTGGGCAGTGGTAAAGGATTGAAAAACCTTTGCATTTATACAGATTTCTACATCCCCCTTTTCTCTGTGTGTCACTATTGATTCCTAAGCATATTTATCTACATTTTGTTAATTGTAATTTAAAATTCCATCTTAAAAGATGTTCATTTATACTATAGTAATTTTGAAGGCAAGCAGTTATTTCATTGGGTTGTCACTCTTTCCAGAAATCAAACCCTCCCTGTCACATATAAATAGATTGCTTGATATACATGTAATATCCTGTCGGTGTCATGCACTCTTTTCTTTAATCTGACTGACATGGCACATAATAAAACGCTCACTTCAATATATGTCTGTTGCATTTTGCCTAATTCTGGGCTTAGTTTAATATTAGTCATGAATATTTCCTCCAACTAGACATGAATTTGAATATATACAAGGCACAGTTTATGTTCGTACTAAAGCACAAGCTTCAACCTTATTTTTTATTGCTTATCCTGTTTGTGATGAATTAAGTCATCTCAAGGAGAGAACTGAAAGCAACAGGAACTAGAACTGTTATCTTTATCCTCAAGTCAGGTAGAGTATGAGTGGGTGAAATTCAACCGCTGTGTTTGACTTTCCCTGAGCATCAGAGCCGAGAGTTAGAGAGGTCTGCTCAGTGGGAGAAAATAACAACAGAGGAAACTATACTACATCTCTGAATTTCTTCTATGCTACAAAGCCACAGCAGTTTTTAGTGCCCCACGAAATAAGGTTATATTTACACTGTATTCCTTTTTATCATAGGCATGGATGAGTCCACTATCCTTTATTGCCATTTATATTTTAAATATCTTCAAATTGAACTAATGAAAGAAGAAAAAGTTATTAGAGTATGTGAGTGTACAGTGGAGTGTACATTTGAACACAAACCCAAAGCATTCACATATACATGTATAAACAGGTATGTATATATATATATATACAGATATATACATGGGATCATGTAAAATTTTATAATTTCAAGTCCTAATTACTTGAGCACATTTTTCTCTTGGATTACAATAACTGTAAATTATTTGGGAAATTCCCATGACCCACTTAAATTCAACAAAATAATAATGCATATTCCTTTTGACTGTTACCTTCTATTATGTATTTTATGCAAATCATGTTTTGTGTAACACTCCTTTTTTTTTATTCATCCTATATTGACTTCTATTTCAAGAAGCCAATGGTCCAGTGCCAAGTTTAAAATAAGAATCCACATGTCGTTTAGCTTGTGTATGTTTCTGTGATATTCTTACCTAGGACTCTAAATAGAAATATATGCAGTAAAAATTCTAATTATAAGATGACTTTCCATCCTATATTTTTTAAAAATGTTGCAGAACAAGATATTGTACTATATGTTGCATTACATTGTAATGAAAATTGTAATATATGTTAAATATATCTCTGCAAATAAAAAAGAAATTAAAGTATTGTTATTTATAACTTTCTAAAGTTATGATGACTTTTTTTGTTTGCATGAATATACTTGATATTGTGTGTGTGTGTCTGCGTGTGTGTGTGTGTGTACCTATCTTGTTTTTAGATATCCTTCGTCATTAGTGATTTTTCTACAATGTATTTATTTCACGTGATCCAATGAAACAGTTTATTTCATATTTCATCTTTGAAACAAAGTTTTACACCATTTACAAAGAAATAAGAAGTGCATTGTTTATGTGATGGGAAGCTTAGATTTTCCCAATGGATGTAGACAATGGATAAAATGAACTACTGGCTAAAACAGATTAGATGCCAAACTCAGTTAGTCCTTGTTTAATTCTATAAAAGTATGTCAGTTAGAGACTTACTTGACCTAAGGCAAAAACAAATCTCGGAACAATATCCAAGTTGATTACTTATTCAAAATGATTATGCTACAGCCACTGCTCTGTTAGAACAAAATACAGTCTTGGAAACTTAGACCATTCCCTTGGCCAGTGTGCACAGAGAAATTGCCATTACAAAGTATTTTATTCAATGATACCAACAACACAGAACAGATTAATCATAAGACAAAATAATGAAACAAATTATATCCTAGTGACACACATTTCTATAGGAGTTTCACATGCTACTTATGGAATGCTTCAGATTTGCTTGAAGAGTCTTGTGACACAACGGTTCTGAAAATCGTAGGATCCTCTATATCTATTAGATTAATACATGGGTTTTATTAGATAACTATTTAATGACACTTAAATGCTAGGAGACTTAGCAGAACTAAAAAGTCAAATATTTTGGACTAAATGGAAATCAGATCCATTAATCTGAGGTGCTAAGCCCTTTTGCAAGAAACCATTGGACAGGCATGCTGGAATCACAGTTCTGTGGGTGAGTGCTATAGCACTCTAATTAGATGATCCAAAGTGGATGAGTAAGGAGTTTAGAATTGGAAACTACTTCAAACAATGATGCTGGGTCAAGTATTATGTGAGAACTAAAGTAAGTATAAAATATAATATAGCAACTTGTGTTTTGGAAAGCTGGGCAGTCTCAGGTAAGCCTATTGTTCCCCAAAGGCCATTCTCAGTTACCATTAACACACTTTTCCTGCTTTCACCAGAACCTTCAGGAGCTGTGACAGTGCTTGCAAACGTGACGCTCAAGACAGGTCTGTCTGCTTTGAAAGCATATCAAGAAAGCGGAACACTATTAATAATACTAATGGAGAGATTATCTTTAGCTCTGATTTTTTTTTTTCTCCTTTGAAAATAAAAGTGGGAGGTTTGTTTTAACACCCTGCCCTTTTCATAAAGGTTACAGGAAGCAACCGAGCCTCTCTGCAGATGTCTTTCTTTTCAAGTTTTCCGCTTAATTAAAACACAGCATTTACTTGGTTAAAAGTGAACTCTTCACTAGTATATTTTAAAGATATAGAACATCACAGTAATAAAAATCACAGTAATTCTTTGTCAGAAGAAGAACCTATTTGTTAGGTTGTATGGACAAAGGGACAATTATATACTTTTGAAGTACCCATTAAAGAGGCAACGCTGTGTCAGAGCTTTCTTATTACAGCTGTCTCTTCTGCCAGGAGACCACAAAGGTTGGGTAGTAGCCAATTAGACAGAATTAATGTACAAATTCCTGCAGAAAAATATGTAAGCAAAATCTTTAAAAACCTTTCAGGGATGGAAAAATAAAATTGTTAAGACAAAATAAATATGCTGCAGCTTTGATATGCCTGTACAATACTGCTTCTAAGGTGATAGGTTTTTTTTTTTTTTTTTTAACATAAACATGTTATATATATATGACAGAAAGGATATTTCATCTAGGCCCTTATAAAAATGAGTTCCCAAAGTGCTCCACACCAATTTCAATTAACTCTCTGAAATGAAAATATTTTTCATACTTTCATGAAATATGGCAGTACACAGAATACATATTTCAAGAATTTCATAATTCTTTGGCAGAAATGGCCTCCTTGAGAATTTAGAATAAAGTTCCCATTCCCCATTGGAGGAGAGCCACTTTATGCTCTTCTCCCTTTTATGCTCTTTAAAACTAAATGTTAAACAAATCATCTCATAAGACGAAAGTAGGAAGGTCAAATTGTTTTCCTTTATCTGGAATGGTTACTGAACCCTGGTGTTTGTCTTCTCCATTCATTGGCATTTTGCCTGCCTTTCTCTTTTGTCATGGATTTCAGCTATAAAGTGTGTTCGTCTTTAAAACTAAGCCTCACTGTGTCACATGTTCAAGCCTGCTCCATACAACCCAACACAACTTATCACATGCTGACAGCTAATATTTAAAAGAGAACACACACGTATTTTGAGGTTTGATAACTGCTATCAATCTCGGTAATGGGTATCCAATCCAAAATTGTGACAGATATCTTGTGGATTGAGCGTCTACCATGAGCAGCTAATGCTGAAGTAAATGAATCAGTGAGGCAGCTTCTTCACACCTTTAATTAAAAATAAAACAAATAAATGCCACATGAATAACAGAAGTGTGAGAAATCTATGTCATCGCTGCAAAAAGCACCAAAGGATGAAATCTATAGACGTCGGCTTCTCATTTGGCTTTCTTCTTTTTATATAATAGAAGACTGAAATTTTCCTAAAACGTTTTTTAGTGGTTAAAATTTCAAGATTCCCTGTGCAATTTGTCATTGCACCTTGTTTTTACAGAGGCTGCCAGCAGAGACATAGTGGGCCCTGAAACTGCGTAGCTTTGATTCTTAGAAAATGCTCTCTTTCAACAAAGTAAATCAAGGTACAGTGACCTCCAAAAGCCAAATTGCAGAACAGAATATAATGGGTAATGCTATGTAAATTGCCATGAATGCTATTGCTATGTTATTACGGCAAGACAAAATGGTGGTAGCTAATGACCTTCACATTTGATTTCTAGGTGCATTTTATTTTATTTTCCGATTTGAAAATGTATCTATTTGAGACAGTAGTTTTACCACACTGATGAGAATGGATTAAAAAATGTGGATTTTTCTTTACTGACTACTGTAACGTACATCAAGCAAATTTGAAGATAGTAGCTGAGCAACCTCCAACTCACTCTAATGTGGATGTATAAATATGTGTGTGTGTGTGTAAGTGTTATATACACATGTACAATCAGTGCAATATTAAATACTCATTCTCAATTTAGAGGAATATTTCTTGATAAAATTAACCCCCTAAGGAAAATGTGAAGCATAAATATTTGGGTTTTGGCCTTTAAATTATTTAGACACAGGAAAGAAAAAAGGACATTGGCATAAATATGTTTGTTCTGGCCTTAGAGTGTTAATCCCACATTTAGTAGTAAATTATTTGGGAATTGAACATAAGACACTGTGTATGCTTAATACAAATTTGTTCTCAGAAGTTCAGTTATTGAATATTGTGGCGTTATTTTTGTACTTGAAATGAGTTTCAGTCGGCAGCTGGTACATTTTTGTTGAGGTGAAAATAAAATAAAAAGCTTTCCCTATGAAGTCTTCCCATAACTCTAGTTAGGATTTTAAAAATAAATCATAACAAGATCTCCAAGAAAATATTTATTGCTCTTCCCAAACACATTTGCTCTAGACCTGTCATTCAAAGCAAATCAAGATACCACTGTTCAGATGTTGCTAGAAGAATCGCTAAAGCATTGTCAAGAATAACATAACTGGAGAAAGGATTCAGTTGTCTTTTCATTTATTAACAATTTAGAGTACTTACAGCTTACTGATACAGACAAATATGAAATATTTTTTATTGTGCTGGATACTAAGGGGGTTCAGGTTCAAAATAGCTTTAAATTATTTAACATGTATATGATTTCTTAAATTGTCAGATTACTTATGTCACACTGGGCTATCTCTCTAAAAATGGCATTTGAATTTGTGTTGATTACCCAAAAAATGTGTTTCTGCCACATAACTTCTTTATAGGTTGATGTCACATATATATATATACATATATATATATACACACACACACACACATATGTGTGTGTGTGTGTTTATATATACTACATTAGGTATTATTGTTTTCATTTTATCACAAGATAATCAAAGTGTGATGATGTCAACAAAAATACTACTTAAGGTTTTCTTATTGTTCCACTGCCATTAGAGTAAAATGTTACTTTCTCTTTTAATAACTGTAATCCATAGGTAAAATTTACAGATGCAAGGAGTATCTTCTTCCTTTACTGACTTCTATGCCTCACGTAGGTTCACTTGGGTTTATTTTATATTCCATTATTAGTTTAGTTCAAGACAAAATAAATTAAACAATGAATAGGCTACAGATATTTCCCAGGGGGTAAGGACACTTGATTTTATTTTCCCCTCTTCCTACATAATATTGCAACAAGCATCTTTTGCAACTTCTAGCAAGAAGTCTATGGGGCTGCAGTATTTTATTCCAAAATACAGCTTATTCTGAACTCGTGTTAGACATGAAGGCTTTTTCATTAAACATGTTTGCACATTAAAATTACTTGGGTAAAATTTTATACACATTTCGGTTAACATAACCCATGTGTATTCCTGTAGCACAGATAATCCCCCTGCACACATTCTCAGAGAGACTGGAACAAAGGAGCAGCAATACAAACCAGAGAACAATCCTGCTTGATTTTCCATTGCAGTCATTTTATCAGGGACAAGGAATATTCCACAGTGGTGCCCAGATGAAGGCTGCATGCATTCCCCAGCATTGCATTGTAAAAGAAAATGAAAAACCTAATAGCATTTTGATGTATTCCAGTTAGGTTTTCCATTAAGAGAAAAAGGTGATATGTTCACACCATTTGTCAGGAAAAGAAGAAATGAAGAAAATGTTGACAATTTCATTACGCTCTGGTTATGGGGTGATCTGAACTTACCTATTACAAGATAAAAAAACTATCCCAGATATTATTAGTTGAAAACATTATTGTTTATAGTTACTTTAACGTGTGCTACAACTATAGAGTTGATATAACTGCATGGTACTCGGATTTAAAAGGAGATATTTTATATCATTTACAACCTTGCTCAAAAATTTGTATCCTTTTGAATGCTGTAACAGCACACCAAGTCACGCATTACTGGACATTTCCCTGATAAATCCAGCCTTTAAAAGAAGCTGTACAGATACCATAAAAATGCTTCTAAGTATAGCATTCTTTTTTTGACCTATGTATTTATTCAGAAGATCCTTTACTCCATTTCTCATAGTTTTTTCCCTTTATTATTGACTATAGGACTCTTGGATTTTTCTGCTGAGAATATTTCCCTCGGGAGAACAGTAGCTATCCTTTTAAAATCAAAGTTTAAAAAGTGAACATTTTTCCCAGGGTGCCAGAGAGACGAGTGGTAGGGTCAACCTGTTCAACTGGAAATCGAGAACTACATATCCAGCTTTCTTACCTTTCTTTTACTAATTATTATTAATTGTGATAATAATGCTTTTCAGATTGACATCTATTTGTTGTAGATATGTCAAAGTACATTTATTAAAACACAACTTGATTCCGTGGTTTTAGAAAGAATATTTATTGAGTGTATCAGGGATCTGCTTGAGACCAGCAAAGCTTATAAATATTAACCTGTATAAACATAAGAATCCTTTTCTTTTAATTTTTATTAAAATGACTAAATTGTTTTAAAAAATCATGAAATAGTGAGAGTATTAAGTGCTTGGCCCCTGAGGATGATCACATATGTTGATCAACAGTCATAAAAATGTCCTAGCGCATGTCGCTATCTGTATTGCTGAGGCCTGGAGTACTAACCAGTACAGAGAGCATAGCAAGGTCTACTCGGACAATTGGGAAAAGTTGGCGAGTGAGTAAGAAACAGGGTATGAGAGAAGCAGCAGGGAAGAAGGACGGCAGGGGAACTAACATGACTGCAAACTAATTTCAATTTCAGTATTTACTATCATATTCTATCTGATATTATATTCTTCCAGCTTTATAATATTTGTGCAGTGAATCATGTTAATATATTTAAATCTTATTTGGTGCTTATTTTCTAGGGGATATTATCAGACTCAGAGATTTCTAATCAAGAAAGGAAGTGAGAAGGCCCTCTAGTTCATCCACAGTGTTTATATGGACTTTATGAGCCCCATTCAGAATTCAAGTACGGTGACTGCAGGGGCTGCTATGAAATATATCATCAGTTTTGTTCCCCAACCAACTGTGTAATTAATGTTAAAACATTGATTTTGTTGCAAACTAAAATACCATTATTTCAAGGAAAATTTCAGTTAATAGCATTTTATTATATGGGTTCTCAAACATATGAGTTAAACACAAAATAGGAAATTTAGGTTTTCTTCTGAAACTGTGATAGTAACAGTATGCATCACACACAAAAGTAAATCACTTGCTCAACATCATAAAGATGGTAAATGTTGACCCAGGAATTGTTTCCAAGTCAGTCTGACTAGATTTCTGATTATACCTAGTATATTTTATTTCCTTCCATAATACTATCTAGATTTCACTCTATAACAATTTAAACAAGCTTAAGAAAAACAATTTTTTAACAAGCAATTATAATGAATAAGCATCTATGGCAAAATTTAAATATTTTAAAAATATATTCATTTGATATTTGTAACATTTTTGTTTTTTCCTCTTTCTTTGGCCAAGTAAGTTTGAGTGGGAATCAAGTCAACCAATTAGGAGAAAACATTAAAAAAAAAAAAAAAAGTGGAAAGTAGGCAAATGGCAACACACTCCATTATTCTTGCCTGGGAAAACCCATGGACAGAAGAGCCTAGTGGGCTACAGTCCATGGGGTTACAAAGAGTCAGACATCACTAAGCAACTAACATACAAACAAACAAATTAGAGATGATTGGCATCAGTTCAGTTCAGTCACCCAGTGGTGTCCAACTCTTTGTGACCCCATTGACTGCAGCACACCAGGCTTCCCATTCCATCACCAACACCTGGAGCTTACTCAAATTCATGGCCATTGAGTCAGTGATGCCATCCAGCCATCTTACCCTTTTTCATCCCCTTCTCTTCCCGCCTTCAATCTTTCCCAGCATTAGGGTCTTTTCTAGTGAGTCAGTTCTTTGTATCAGGTGGCCAAAGTATTGGAGTTGCAGCTTCAAAATCAATCCTTCCAGTGAATATTCAGGACCAATCTCGTAGACTGGTTGGATCTCCTCACAGCCCAAGGGACTCTCAACAGTCTTCTCCAAAACCACAGTTCAAAAGCATCACTTCTCCTTTGCACTCAGCTTTCTTTATAGTCCAACTCTCACATCTATACAGAACTACTGAAAAAACCATAGCTTTGACTAGACAGACTTCGTTGGCAAAGTAATGTCTATGATTTTTAATATGCTGTCTGGGTTGGTCATAGCTTTTCTTCCAAGGAGCAAGTGTCTTTTAGTTTAATGATTGCAGTCACCATCTGCAGTGATTTTTGGAGCCCCCAAAATAAAGTATGTTACTGTTGCTATTGTTTCACCATCTATTTGCCATGAAGTGATGAGACCAGTATGAAAAGGTAAAATGATAGGATACTGAAAGAGGAACTCCCTAGGTCAGGATGTGCCCAATATGCTACTGAAGATCAGTGGAGAAATAACTCCAGAAGAATGAAGACATGGAGGCAAAGCAAAAACAATACCCAGTTGTGGATGAGACTGGTGACAGAAGCAAGGTCAGATGCTGTAAAGAGCAATATTCCATAGGAACCTGGAATGTCAGGTCCGTGAATCAAGGCAAACTAGAAGTGGTCAAAAAACAGATGGCAATAGTGAACGTCGACATTCTAGGAATCAGCAAACTAAAATGGACTGGAATGGGTGAATTTAACTCAAAAATGACAGAATAATCTCTGTTCGTTTCCAAGGCAAACCATTCAATATTACAGTAATCCAAGTCCATGCCCCAACCAGTAATGCTAAAGAANTTTCTTATTTCTTCTTGCTATTCTCTGGAACTCTGCATTCAGATACTTATATCTTTCCTTTTCTCCTTTGCTATTCACCTCTCTTCTTTTCACAGCTTTTAAAAGTTAGCCTGTGCTAATTTGAACATTTTTTTTAATTTATAACATTTTTAGTTGAATTTTCTCTGATGCAACTTTGCACTTAAAGGTAGTGCCTTGAAACTGATTTTAAATGCAGTACTTTCACAAAAAGCATGCTTCCAGAGTATTATCTTTCTTGAAGCAAATAAGCTGTAAGACAAGTTAATGAAAGAGCTTTTCTCATGATCTATTTTCTTCACAAATAATTGCTCTACTCTCAGAGAATATGAGAGAAAGAGAGAGAGAGAGACAATGGAAGATAAAGAATAATGGCACATCCTGGAGTCTTTCAGCTCATTCTGTAAAGAAATATATGTACATACACAAAGATGAGTTCATGTGGCTCTCAACATTTTTCATCAACCTGTATACTCTGTTCTTGTGCTTCACTAGTAAGGAGGCTATTGATGCAGTTTGTGCTAATCTTTCTAGCATCCCATCAATTAATGGCCTCTTTCTTTTTCAAAAAAAAGATGTTATAGATCAGACAAAATACTAAAAAATACTTTCTGTATGAAGAAGTTAATTTAGCATGGGGAACTTAAAGGCCATTTGTCAATGTTAAAGGCTTTGAAAGTAGAACATCAGGACTAATACAAATGACTGCTGAATCAAGTCAAAGTAGAGACAAGCTCTAAATAAAAGGTTAGATTTTACATGGGATAAAGCAGACCAATGTTGCTTGAGTTCCTTGAGTGTCTGAATAGAACAGGCCATTCATCTCAAGGAAGAACTTCTAATTGTCAACTTGTGCTGGAATTTTCAAGACAAGAAGTTGAATCTAGGAGTCTAACTTTGTGTGAGGTTGTGAAATTTTTGGCTAAACCAGTGGATATTGGCGAGATTTCCTCAGTCAATGACCAGAACAACTAAGAGAAAACCTAAGGCTTAGATCAGCAATTTACTAATTTACAAGTATGTTTCTCTGAGCAAACAGTAAACAGAACTTTCAGAAACATATCTATTTGCAGATATAAATAATAAATCCTTTCTAACAGCTAAATTGAACTTCACACATTTGGACAATGTCAACCTTGGTATTCAGATTTCTAACAGTCTATTTGTATAATATGCCTCAAGGCACCTTTGAAGTAAACTCATTGGAATCTTAATACCAAGGAGTTAGTTTGTCAGTCAATCCTAAAGGAAATCAATCCTGAATATTTGTTAAAAGGACTGATGCTGAAACTGAAGCTTGAATACTTCAGCCACCTGATACAAAGACCCAACGCACTGGAAAAGATCCCGATGCTGGGAAAGACTGAAGGCAAAGGAGAAGGGAGCCGCGGAGAATGGGATGGTTAGATAGCATCACCCACTCAGTGTTCATGAATTTGAGCAAATTCTGGCAGATAGCGAAGGACAGGAAAGCCTGGAATGCTTCAGTCTATGGGGTCTTAAATAGTAGGACGTAGTTTAGTGACTGAACAACAAGGGATTCCCAGGTGGTGGTGGTGGTGGTTTAGTTGTTAAGTTGTGTCCAACTCTTGCGACTCCATGGACTCTAGGCCGCCAGGCTTCTCTGTCCATGGGTTTCTCCTGGCAAGAAGATTGGAGTGGGTTGGCATTTCCTTCTCCAGGGGATCTTCCCAACCCAGGAATCGAACCCAGGTCTCCTGCATTGCAGGCAGATTCTTTACCGACTGAACTACAGAAATCCCAGTTCCCAGGTCACTCAGTGATAAAGAATCTGCCTGGTAATTCTGGAGTCACAGGAGATGTGGGTTCGAGGCCTCAGTTGGGAAGATGTCCTGGAGGAGGAAATGGCAACTCACTCCAATATTCTTGCCTGAGAAATCCCATGGAGAGAGGAGCCTGGTGGGCTACAGTCCATAGAGTCACAAAAAGTCAGACGTGATTGAGTGAATGAACATTCAGGCAAACGGCAGATCACCAATTATGTTCTGAGGTAACAAGAAGGTTGAATCGAGGCACAAGTCACCCCCAAAAAGTTCATCAAAATGAAAGGAAAATAAAATTTAAATGTAGCTCACAGGTCTTTGGTGTTAAATACAACTACCCATTTAAAATAAGCCCACAGTTTCTACCCACAGGTTTTGCTTAGTTGTTCTGAGGAGTTTTCGAAATCTCTTTGCAGTTACATGTGTTGGTGACTTTTTCTCTTCCTCTCCTACTCTTTCTCCAAATTGTCTGCGTGGATGCATGAGTCTTAAGTCACTTGTCATGTCTGACTTTCTGTGACCCTATGAATGGTAGCCCACCAAGCTTGCCTGTCCATGGGATTCTCCAGGCAAGAATACTGGAGTGGATTTCCACGCCCTGCTCGGCATATTCTTGAGCAAAGCCAGGTGGAACCCCCAGATGCTGCCACAACACATCTTGGGATCTTTAATGTGTATATCTGTTATATTCTAATATTCTCAAAGTCTTATATATTAGAGAAAACAGGAGAGGATAGTCTTCACTTCATATCCAAGGATGCAAAAACCCAGGTTTCATATGCATGAATATGACTTCACTCATCATATGAAGTCATTTTATATAATGGCTTGTGTATCTGAGGACTTTGGTACCTGCAGAATCTCCCAGAACCAATTCCTCATGCATACTGAGGGATGACTGAACTAAGTTCTGGAGAGAGAAAAATAACGCTTTGGCTTCTTAATCCTCTTGACTAATTTCATATGCATCTGCCTCTAACTTCAATTCTATAGTGAATTTAAAACCACCCCAAGAGTGCTATAAAAGATTTCTATTTTCTACTTCTTTTCCTATTTTCAACCCAATATCTCTCTGCTATCATGAAAGAAAATCATCTGTCTTCATCTAGTTTCCAAACAAGTCTTCTCTGCATATATGGATATATAGAGACAAATTCTGGCACTTGTTTGAAAGGAAAAGGAGGTGTTACAGTCTAAACCAGTGAATGGGGAATCAAAAGTAACTTGCGATTCAAGAATGAGAATGTATCCTCAATAAAGAATAATGTGGTCCATAGAATGAATTTTACAGATATATTAAGACTCACTCTTCAACCAAAACATTTGCAGATTGAGATATGAACTCATTATCTCCGTGTCTAAATCTGTTATTTTCCTCTTTGAAACATTTTAAAAATACACTACTCACTTTACTGACTTGAAAATATGACAATAAACAGAATTTAATTTTTGCCTGATTATAAAATAATATTATTTCATTCATATTATCACGATAAAGAGATAACTTTAGGAGACTCTCCACCTCAGTAGTTTTTTTTTCTTTAGTCAAATAGTATTCAGCTAATGTTGTAGACCTTCATAACATGAGCTATGTAAGAAATCACAAATTATTTCTCTTTCTGTGGTCATATGCTGCCCACAGTTGTTTCCTCTGAACCACACTGAAAAATTCAGAATAAATAATCAGAATATTCAAAATGTCAAAATGAGACAATGGGGAAGAACTTCTGGAATGATGGAGTAATGACTTCTAAAAAATTCATTCTTGCACAGAGGCAGTCATAACAGTGGGAAAAATGTCAAAATTACCTTCTTTAGAACCTTGAAAATTACCAGAAGCTTGCAAAAATTCTAAGAATGCTTTTTTAAGAAAAACAGGTGGCTCTCTGTAAGAAGATGAGCATTGGGACATTTTAACTTGTCCTGTTTTCACCTTTTTCTCCCTAACTTCATGGGAGTCTTGAAAACCAAGGCTTTCAACAGATAGATGTGAAAGTGAGTACCGACTAGGCACTACAGAAAGAAATAAGACTAGACACTCCCCACCCTCAACAACTGCATCATCAGAAAATTGTCAGTATTTGGCATTTATATAGTTTCTTGAAAAAGCGCCATTCACAGGACCTATCTTTATCAGATCTAATGCAGAACTTGTTCAGAGGGAAAGGTTGTTCTTACAGATAGTTGGTGAAAACAAAACAAAACACAACAGCCAATAGTTTACCATCAGATGCCTGCAATGGCAACATAAGAAGGGCAATAAGAGGCTGATCAAAGCACTTAAAAAGAATTGCTAGGAAATGAGATATTCACAAATGTCTTTGGAACAGTTTGACATACTCTTGTAGATACAGAATTGCTTGCCAATATATAAGGCTATATGCATGTCCAAGAAAGCCCTGAGAAGGCCCTTATCTTTCATTTCTGGCTAAGCCCCAAGACTCTGCCCAAGCAGGAAATGAGACTACAGGAGAACTTTAAACTGCTGGAATGACAGAGGTGTACCCCAACACACACAGAGGTCCTTGGTGATAGGTTGGGAGTCTTAAAGTTTCAAAGCATTAAGAAAATCTTGGTCAAACATCAGATTACTACTAAGCTATCTAAGCAGAGCTTTTAGTGGCTATACATGGCAAACATATAGGCTTGAAATCAGTTTAAAGAAGCAATTATAAAAGCGAATGGGAATAAAAACTCAAGAGCATAGAACAACAAAAACTTTTAAAGAGGAGAGGAAAACTAACCCCCAGATTTATATTATATTATTTAAAACCAGTTTCAACAAGTGCAGAAATGACACATACAAAAAATAGGAAAGTATTGCGCATGTCTGGGTGAGGGAAGGGGAGGATCAATGGAACTCTTTGAGGAAGCCCAGATGATGACCTTACTACACATGACTTTAATTGGCTATGATAAAAATAATCAGGAAACTATGGCTAAAGAACTAAAGGAGTGTACAAGTACAATGTCTCATCAATTATATATTATCAATCTCGAAATATTATTAAAAATAAAAAACTCTAAAGTTGAAAGTAAAATTAATTGGTGGGAACAATTTGCTATAGCACCTCAACAACACCTTTGGAGAAAGAAGAAAGAATCAACAAACTTGAATATAAGACAACTGAGATAATACAGTCAGAGAAACAGGAAAAAGAAAAAAACAATTAAAGAGCTTCAGAGATACATAATGGACCATCTAGCACACTAATATATGCATAATAGGATTCTCAGAAGGAGAGGGGGAAAATAAAGAAGCAGAAAGAATATATAAAGAAATAATAACCAAATATTCCCAACTGTTGCAAAGAACATGCAAGAAGCGCCATGTACTCCAATTAGGGTAAACTCAAAGAAATTCACACATAGACAAATGACTAGCAACGTGCTGAAAGAAAAAAGACAAATAGAGAATCTTCAAGGCAGCAAAAGTTATTTATTACACACAATGATAATAACAATTGATTTAATATCAGTAATTATGGAGGTCCAAAGGAAGTGGAATAACACATTCAAAGTGTTAAACACAAATGATGTCAAAAGAGTCTTATTTTCGTAAAAACTATTTTTCTATAATAAAGATTAATTTATAAATTCCAGATAATTTTTTTCAAACAATCTTGCCCAGCCATAAATGTTAGAGAATCCTTCAGGCAAAAATAAAAGAGCATTAAACAGTAACTAAAGCCAAACAAATACGTAAGGACTATCAGCAAAAATAACTATATAGGAAAATATAAAACATGCTAAATATAAATGTATGTTTGTTTGTAGTACTTTTTTCTTCCATAGAATTTAACTGACAACTACATAAAGCAATAACTATATATCTGTGTGGTGGGTTTATAGTGAAAAAAAGATGTTCTTTATATGACAAAAATGACACAAAGTTGGTAAATGAATTGGAACTAAACTGGATCCAATTTTTTATACATTTCCAATTTAATAGCTATCAATTCAAAGTAGACAAATTTCTTGAAAGGCACAAATGTGTAAAATGGATTTAAAAGTAAGAAGAAAATCTGAATAATAAGTGGTTGTATTAGTAATCAAAATGTTTTCCACAAAATTATGCCCATGGCTCCACTGGTAAATTCTATCAAAGAGTCAAAAAGTAAATAATACAAATAATTTTTAAATTCTTCCAAAAATAGAGGAAGAAACACTTTATAACTTGTTCTATGAAACTAGGATTGCTCTGATACTAAAACCAAACAATCACACTGCAAATAAAAGAAAGAAAGCTGATAGTTTATGAATGTAAAAAAAAAGATTCTCAATAGAATACTCAGGAACCAAATAAAGCCATATATGAAAGGATTATACATTCTGATAAATTGTGTGATTTATTCCTAGAATCCAAGATTAGTTTAACACTGAAAAATCAATATGTGTATATATACACATACATACATATGTATAAATGGCATCACTGACTTGATGGGCGTGAGTCTGAGTTAACTCTGGGAGTTGGTGATGGACAGGGAAGCCTGGCGTGCTGTGATTCATGGGGTCACGAAGAGTTGGACATGACTGAGCGACTGAACTGAACTGAACATTTTTGTATAATAATATAATATAATATAATAAAGTATGCAAAATGTCGTGACCATTTCAGTAGATTCGGAAAAAAAAAAAAAACTGGCAAAATCCAAAATATTTTCATGACAAAGATCACTTAAATTAAGAATACTCCTTATTCCTCTGGAAAACAGCAACAAAAATCTATTAGAACTATGACAATAACAAGTGTTGGCAAGATGTAGAGAAACTGGGACATTAGTACATTGCTTGTGGGATTGTAAAATGAAGCAGACAATTTGGAAAAGAGTTTGGCAGTTCTTCAAAATGTTAAGCACAGAGTTATCATATTACACAGAAATTCTACCACTAGGTATATAACCAAGAAACATTAAAACATTTGTCCATACAAAAACTTGTATAAGAATACACACACCAGTAAAATAGTCCAAAGTGGAAGCAATCCAAATGCCCATGAACTGATGAATGGATAAAAATAGTCGTATATCCATAAATAATATATTATTTAACAATAAAAGATGAAATAATGATACATGCTATAATATGAATGAATTTTGAAGACACTGTGGTAAGATGCAGTGAGTCTGAAGGATTTCAAGGCTGATCAAGAGAAAATCATGACTGTGCATTTCTAGCAGCAGATAATGAGCTTTCTATGGGCAATGTTTTGATAGATTTGCATCTGGAGGTGGGATGGGGAAAAAAGTCCCTCACAGTATGAAACTTGTCAGAGGCTATGGTATGAAGACTATCAAGAAAAAGAGGAGAAGAGCAAGGCTACTCACAGAGGAGCAGACTGGGGAACTCACAGAGGAAAGAAGAATCAGAGAGGAGACTTTCATGTGTCTAAGTGATGCTCTACAGCACCACGGAATGAGGAGAGTCTGGATCAGAGATCTCTGAAGGGCAACAATGGTTTGAGGTCACCATAGCTCTGGAGTTTATCTTATCTGTTGCTAGTAGATGTTGATTGAAGATTCTTTAGACCAGAAATACCTAAAGGGCAAGAGTGGCTGCTTTATGGCTGAAAATCTACTTATTTGAAGTTTATTTAAAAATCTAGATGTGTAACAGTTTAAATTTGCAGTCAATGAACCTTCGAGCTAATAGGTGCTAGCCTGCTATGAAGAAGCCAGTAACATAAGAATCATGTACAGAAGCCATCTTTGGCTCATGCATATAACATAAGCAGAAAAAGTCATTAACAAAAGACTACATATTATATAATTCCATTTATATAAAATATCTATAAGAATCAAGCTCATAGAGACAGAAAATATATTAGTGGCTGTCATTGCCATGAACTGGGTGGAGAGAGAAATGGCAATTGATTCTAATGGGTACGCAGTTTCATTTTAATGTGATTGAAAATGTTCTAAAATTTGATAGTGGTGATGGTTGTACAACAAAGTGCTGGTTGCTCAGTCATGTCTGACTCTTTGCAACCCTATGGACTATAGCCCACCAGGCTACAGTACAACCAAATATACTGCCAAACAGTGCATTTTGAAATTTAAAATAATGCATTTTATGATATGTGAATTATGTATCAATAAAACTGCTACATAAAGAGAGTTCTCCTAAAAGTTCATATTTCAATTTTTACTTTTTTTTTTAAGCTGGTATCTGAATAGTAATTCCAAAAATTGACATGTACTTCATATTCATACCCTCTTTAAGTGTGACATCTTCTCAGTTTTCTACAGTGTCTAACTACCCTTGCTTTACCCATTTATGTTACCTGCCTGTTTTCTTTACATACTTGAGTTTGTAACTCTTAGTCTATGTATTCAAACTTTTTTTCCTTTTAGTTCTTCCTACCTTTCTTAGAAAAAAGATTTTTTTTAACATTTTATACTCTTTTACTGCCAATCATTGCTTTCATGATCTCTGCCATATTGTATCATTCAGTAAAATAATTTTACTTTAACAGCATCACAAGAAAAGATCAGAAAGTTATGTGAATTTTACAACATTATTTTTATTTTAAAAAATATTTTTAATCTTTCTGAGCAAAACAGCATTGAATTGCACTGCAAAATAACACCTTAATGATATCTTTATAATGAATTTGTAGCAAGATACCTTTACTTTCTTCCCTTTGTTTCAGCATCAGTTCAAACCTATTCAACTGAACATTTGTGATTATAAATTTAAAAAAAAAATAAAGTAGTAAGGCTGTAAGAAGACTGAAATAAATTATACATGAGTTGGAATAATTAGATTTTATGAAAGAAGACTGAAAGTGCCAGACAATTTGATATGAGTAAAGTTAATACATCAAATAATCCATCACCATTATTAATCAATCAAAATATAGAAAGTGAAAAACAAGTGACTTTTCTCCCTGTTATATTGAAGAGGCAGTGCCTTTCATTTCTTGTACTGTCTCAAGTGCATATTAAATACCTTCTTTCCTATCACATATTCTCTGGTAACAAGACTCCATGATGGGCCTTAATAGTTTCTGCCTCCTAGTGTTCATATACTTGGCGGTAGCTCCCACAGGGAAATGGACTGATGTGCATGATGAAAAGGACCTACTGAAGTGGTGGTGTGTGACTTTTTAGGCTGTCTTAAAGTGATGTTGCTACTTACACATTGCTCTTTGGAAGTAGTCAGATGTCAGACTTCAAAAAGTCCCCTGGAGTTGATCTTGGATGGCTTTGGCCTGCAGCAGCTTGAAGTACGGCTTTGGTTCCCCTGACAGAGATTGAGGTCAGGTTGTGGTTGTGAGAACACCGAATCCTATCCACTAGATCAGTGATCAGTGAAAAGTCCCTGGTCCTTTGTCTGCTGGAAAAGAATTCCCACAAAGGCAAAAAGTAGTGAAACAAGTGAAGTATTTATTAGGAGAGAAAAAAAAGTACGGTACATGGAGGGAGACACACAGGCAACCTCAGAGGGAGAGCTGCTGAGTTGCAAATATAGTTTGACTTACTTCTATGGGGCATTTCTCCCAGGTTTCCTTTGTCCAGTCATTTTTATTTGCCTGATTCAGAGGCCATATTTGGTATATTTCAGTCTCCTCCCATGTGTGCACATGCGTCTCTCAGCCAAGATGGATTCCACCTAAGAGGATATGGGTAGGAGCATCAGATAGCATCACTACCACTTGACCACCAAGGAGCTTTTCTGAGCATGTGTAGTTGGGGAAGTCTCTTGACTTCAAAAATGAGAAATATATGGTCTCTTATCTTCTGTCTGAACAAGGCCCAGCCTCCTCTCTCAATTGTCCTGTTATTGATATTTTGAAGTTTCTATTCACAAAGAATAAATTTCCAGTTGCTTTCCCCTGAGGAGTACTGTCTACCCTCTGCCTCAGAGTGTCCTACTTGGAAAAGCTGAGTTCTGCTGACACCAGTACCAACTTGCTATGTGAGTGAATTACCTTGAAAGCAAATCTTCTAACCACAGTCAAACTTTCAAATAACTGTGACTCCAGCCAACATCTTGAAATCTCATGAAAATCCCTAAGGCCGAACCACTTCAATTAACTTTTCTCACATATTAATTCAATCTCTGCTGGATTCCTTTCCAAATATTCATAGCTTTCAGTCAGTTCCAAACAATAGAAAACAGAATCAAAACTGCTGAGGACATTTTCATTAAGATTTATATTCAGAGACATAAAAATTAGAAGCTCTCCATGGTTACCATTAAATTAAAATATTAACAGAAAAGATGACAATGAAAGTATAACAAAAGACAATACAACTGAAAATAGAGACATGTGACTAATATGTTGACACACATCATGTCAAGTAATTAAAAGTCCGGAGTTACCAAAACATAGTAATAATAGTACTTAGGCTAGAGTTAGCTTAATTACAAACCATCTATTAATGCCACATAAACAAACATCACTATTTTTCATTTATTCTCCCAATTTTTCATATTTGTTTTAAGATTAAATATTTTAATTTGTGTATAGTAGGCACATTATTAAATGCAGGCATTGGAAAAAGTCTTTGAGTTAGCCAAACAGAAAATGTAATTTGAAGCTAAGAGGTAGGTAGCCATATTGGATTGTTACTATTGTGAGACTGGTGAAATTTTTATGACATTTGTTTTTCCCCGAGGAGTTAAATGTGTCAGGATGAGATTGCATGTAATGTTGTGTGACAATAGCTTTCTTTAGGTTGTATTGGGCATAATGTCTTATACTTTAGATATGGAAATCTTTCCATCAAAGCATTGTAGAGAAGGATGGAAGTAGCATTTCATTCATACAGTTATTTCTGCATAGAATGTATAATTAAAAGAATTCCAAGGCATGCATTTTTATCCTACAAATTCTTACATACATATATTCTGAAAGGTCTCTAATTAAATCAGATGTTTTGAAAGTTAACTAAAATAATGTTGATGAAAACTTTGTCTCTGGACTTGTATGTTGATGTCATCTTTCAACATTTTTTTCATGGTAATTATGTATTTTTGTGTCTATGAAAGTAAATCATAGTCCATTGCACATTTTCTTGTTTTTTATTTTTTTAATATTATACAATGGAGAACACAGTATAGTTTTATGATTGCTGATACTGATAATATAATTAAAGAAAATTTGAGAATTGATCATTCTTGCCTAGATTACTTAGAATTGGTGCCACACTTGACAGGACAAAGACCTAGTGTATTTGAAAATATTTGTCATAGTCAATACCACAGTTCTCTACTAAATAGCCAGTATCATACCTGCTTTTATCACCTTGGATGCCTTAAGGAATTTCTCTAATGGATATTTTTAAATTGTTGTCATAAATTTCTAATGTTTTTACAAGATAATTTAGCACATTTCCTACTTGATGGAAATATTAAAATATTTATATGAGTAGATACAGTGAACTTTATATATTGACTTACTTTCTTTGTGGGAATGTGAAAAGAGAAGATAAGGAGAGTAGTATCTGCCTCTCATTTTAGCATGAAGGCCCATTTGCATCAAATAAAAAAAGAATTTGGGTGTGCAAAATAATTTGCAAGAACATTGCGCTGCTCAGCTAAAGATCTTAGAAAGTGGATATCAAGATGATGGTGCAAGAGAATGCTAAGCTCACCTCTCTTAACACATCAAAAAAGCAACTATACATGGAGCAATTCTTGCTGAAAACAATCTTAAGTCTGGTAGAACAATTCTATAACCGACTGTAAAGAGAGATGCACACAGAATATGGTAGGAAGGGAGAAAAAGTTATTTGGTAGGAACCCACACCCTTTATGGGGGTATCCAAAAGAGGAAGGGCATAGGATGGGATCTAGGGTCTTCCCTGGGGATCAAAGGGTTTGAGCTATATATTAGGCACCTCAGTCCTTGGAATTTGACACCAGAGAGACAAGTCCTCTTAGCTGGTTTGAAACTTAGTGGAGTTTACCAAAGGGTTATATGAAACCAAGATTCTGCTCTTGAAGAGTGTGCATATAGTCTTGCTTTTCTTGATCACAGCACAGAGGTGGCAGGCTGAAAACTGCCTGGTGCTTTGACTGGCTTTGTTCACCCATCCCAGTTTGTCTCCCAACCTCCTGCTCCAGCCCCTCTTCCACTCCTCACTAAGGAAGGGGCTACTGTTGCCACTTAGATATTATTGGGCCCCAAACCTGCCTCTACCAGAACAGAGGCAGCCATTGACAGCAAGCATGCCCCTACTCACATTTAGGAGAAGCGAAACTAGTTTTGGAGAAGGTACTGCCATTGCATATGAAAACAAAAATAGCTCAGTTTTGTAGTATCAACTCCTCCAGTGCCTACCCAGCCTTTACCAAGGAGCTCACATCAGGAAAAAGTACAGCCAGCACAGAACTGTAGGCCCAAGGCCTCACATGTTAGCTATGACCCCAGCCAAAGTGGAGACTACCAAGACACTTGGGAGAAACCCAGCTCCATCAGGGATTGTTGCCATAGGGCATAATGATCACTGAGCATAGGCGGAGCCCAGGCTTGTACATGAATTTAGCTCTAGCCCTTCCAACATCAGTCCTACTTCCGAATCAAAGTGGTGGCTGTCAGTACTCCCTGGAAGATGTGGCCCATGCTCACTTCAGATCCAACTCTTCCTATCCATTCTGTGGTAGTCACAGAATGAATATGGACGTTATCACACAAGGGCACACCTTATGTCTCCCCTAATTTTCTAGAGACAGAGAAAGTTAAACAAAAGGAGAAGACAGAGGGATATATTTCAGAAATCAAAAAATAACCTGAAAAGAATCTTGATAAAACAGACTTAAATAATTTACTTGATAATGAGTTCAAAGTAGTAGTAATAAAAAGGCTAACTGAATAGGAGAAAATAATGGACAAATATAATGAGAATTTCAACAAAGGACTAGAAGGTATTAAAAAAAAACAGAGCTGAGCTGAAGAATATAATAATTGAAAGGAAAAATACACTAGAAGGAATTAACAATAAACTAGGTGATACAGAACAATGAGTAATCACAAAGATAATATAATGGAAATCACTTAATCAGAAAAGCACAAAGAATAACAAGGCTTTTAAAACATGAGGATAGTTTAAATCGGGAAGACATCAAGCATCCTAATATTTGCATTACAGTGTCCCAGAAGAAGAGATAAAGGGATATAAAATATATTTGATAAAATTATGGCTTAAACCTCACCTGAAAATAGAAACAAAATCCAACAACATATAAACAACATCATACAGCAGGAGCAAATTGGGTTTATTCCAGGGACTCAAGGATGATACAATAGTCACAAGTCAATCATATTAAATGATTTTGGATTAACAAAAAGAAGAATAAAAATAGATTATGAAAAAGCATTTTACAGAATTTAACATCTACCCATTACAAAACTTTCATCAAAGTTGGGAGAGAAGGAACATATCTCAACATAATAAAGGCTGTTTATGACAGTTTCACAGCTAAAATAATACTAAATGATGAAAAGCTGAAAATTTTTCCTCTAAAATCAAGAACAATTTAAAATAGTATTAGAAGTCCTAATAACAGCAATTAGGTAAGAAAAAAAGCCATCCAAATTTGGATGTAAAAATAAAACTATCAGTATTTGCAAATAACATAATTCTTCATGAAGAAAACTCTAGTCTCACTAAAAATTATTAGAACTAACAAATGAATTCAGCAAATTACAAGATACATGATTACTACACAGAGACATGTTACTTTTCTATACACTAACAATGAACTGCCAGTAAGAGAAAAGGGGGGAAAAAAAACCAATAAAATTAAATTTAAAAGGATAAAATACAAAGGAATAAATTTAACCAAGGAGGGGAAATACTTTAAAAACTATGAAGTACTAATGAAGGAAATTGAAAAGATGTCAATAAATCAAAAGATACCCTATGACCTTGGATTGAACATATTAATATTGTTAAAATAGGCATGCTATGCAAAGCAATCTCCAGATTAAATTCAATCCCTATCAAAATACTCATGACATTTTTCATAGAACTAAAATAATCTATCCTAAAATTTGTACTCTTCCATAAAAGGTTCTGGGAAAACTGGACAGTTATTACATGTGAAAAAAAATGAGATTAGAACACTTTATCACACAATATAAACAAATTCAAAATGTACTAAAGACTTTCATGTAAGAACTGAGATTGCAACACTGCTAAAGGAAAACAAGCAGAACATTCTCTGACATGTAGCAATATTCTGATCTGTCTCCTAAGACAAAGAAAATAAAAACAAATGAGACCTAATTAAACTTCATATCTTTTGCAAAGCAAGGGAAACCATTGACAAAATGAAAAGACAACTTATGGAATCAGAGAAAATATTTCTAAATGATAAGTTTTATGGGGGGTTAATGGGCTTCCCTGGTGGCTCAGACAGTAAAGAATTCACCTGCAGTGTGAAGTCCTGGGTTCAGTCCCTGAGTTGGGAAGATCCCCTGGAGGAAGGCACAGCAACCCACTTCAATATTCTTGCCTGGAGAATCCCCATGGACAGAGAAGCCTGGTGAGCTACAGTCCACAAGGTCAAAAAGAGTTGGACATGACTGAGAGACTAAGCACAGCACAGCATGGGAGGTAGTTAATATCCAAAATATGTAAACAGCTCATACAACTAAATATAAAAAAATTTTTTTAATGGACAGAAGCTCTGTGTAGATATTTTTCAAAATTAACATACTAATAGTTAACAGGCACATGGAGATAACCCTCAACATCACTAATTTTTAGGGAAATGTAAATCAAAAGGCATTGATATATCAGTTCACAAACAAGTCTACAAATGATAAATGTTATCGAGGATGTGGAGAAAAGGGAATGTTTGACACTATTGCTGTTTAGTTGCTATCATGTCTGACCCTTTGTGACCCCATGGACTGTAGCTCACCAGGCTGCTCTGTCCTTAGAATTGGTGGGAGTATAAATTGGTGCAACCACTATGGGAAACAGTATGGAAATCCCTCAGAAAACTAAAAGTAGAACTACTACATGATCCAGCAATTGCACCCCTGGGTATATATCCAGAAAAAAAAAATGAAAACACTAATTTGAAAAGCTATATGCAGCTCAATGTTCATTGCTGCCATTGTTCAGTCACTAAGTCATGTCCAATTCTTTTCAACTCTGTGCAGTGTAGCATGCCAAGCTCTTCTGTCCTCTACTGTCTGCTGAGTTTGTTCAAATTCAGGCCCATTGAGTCAGTGATACTATCTAACCATCTCATCCTCTGCCATGCCATTTGCCTTTTGTCTTCAATCTTCCCCATAATCAGCCTTTTCTAGTGAGTCAGTTCTTCACATCAGGTGGCCAAGTATGGAGATTTAGTTTCAACAACAGTCCTCCCAATGAATATTCAAGGTTGATTTCCTTTAAGATTGACTGGTTTGATTTCCTTGCAATCCGAAGGACTCTTAAAAGTCTTCTCCGGCACCACAATATGAAAGCACCAATGTTCATAGCAGCACTATTTATAATAGCCAAGATACCGAAGCAACCCAAGTGCCTATTAACAGGTGAATGCAGAAGGAACATGTGAATGGATAAGGAATGGGATATTACTCAGCCATGCCATTTTCAGGAATGTACATGAACCTAGAGAATATCATGCTTAGAAAAAGTTGAACAGAGGAAGACATATATCATATGACTTCACTTTTATGTGGAATCTAAAAAATAAAACAGTAAAATGTATATAAGTGAAACAGAGACAGACTCACAGATAGAGAAAACCAATACTTTGTGACCCCCAAGGACTGTAGCCTGCCAGGCACTTCTATCCATGGGGATTCTCCAGCAAGAATACTAGAGTGGGTTGCCATACCCTCCTTCAGTGGATCTTCCCAATCCAGGGATATAAACTCAAGTCTCTGGCATTGCAAGCAGATTCTTTACCATCTAGCCATGAAGGAAGCCCCCAAAATATATGAGTAAACCAGCAACAGAGAAAACAAACTAGCAGTTACCAATTGGGAGAAAGGGACAGAAGAGGTATAAGATTAAGAGATGAAAACTATTAAGTGTAAAATAGATAAATATCATAATAAGTATATACTGAATAACAAAGTTCAATTCAGTTCAGTTGCTCAGTCATGCCTGACTCTTTGCAACCCCATGAACTGCAGCACGCCAGGCCTCCATGTCTATCACCAACTCCTGGAGTCTACCCAAACTCATTTCCATTGAGTTGNACAGTTTACTGTGATCTACACAGTCAAAGGCTTTGGCATAGTCAATAAAGTAGATGTTTTTCTGAAACTCTCTTGCTTTTTTCAATGATCCAGTGGATGTTGTCAATTTGATCTCTGGTTCCTCTGCCTTTTCTAAAACCAGCTTGAACATCAGGAAGTTCATGGTTTAAGTTTTGTTGAAGCCTGGCTTGGAATTTTGAGCATTACTCTACTAGCATATGAGATGAGTGCTCTTGTGTGGTATTTGAGCATTCTTTGGTATTGCCTTTCTTTGTGACTGGAATGAAAACTGACCTTTTCCAGTCTCATGGACACTGCTGAGTTTTCCATATTTGCAGACATTTTGAGTACAGCACTTTCAAAGCATCATCTTTTAGAATTTGAAATAGCTCAACTAGGATTCCATCACATCCACTAGCTTCGTTCGTATTGATGTTTCCTAAGGCCCACTTGACTTCGTATTCCAGGAAGTCTGGCTCTAGGTGAGTGATCACAGCATCATGTTTAACTGGGTCATGAAGATCTTTTTTGTACAATTCTTCTGGGTGTTCTTGCCACCTCTTCTTAATATCTTCTGCTTCTGTCAGGTACATACCATTTCTGTCCTTTACTGAGCTCATCTTTGCATGATTNTTCGTATTCCAGGAAGTCTGGCTCTAGGTGAGTGATCACAGCATCATGTTTAACTGGGTCATGAAGATCTTTTTTGTACAATTCTTCTGGGTGTTCTTGCCACCTCTTCTTAATATCTTCTGCTTCTGTCAGGTACATACCATTTCTGTCCTTTACTGAGCTCATCTTTGCATGATTTGTTCCCTTGGTATCTCTAATTTTCTTGAAGATATCTCTAGTCTTTCCTATTCTATTGTTTTCCTCTATTTCTTTGAATTGCTCACTGAGGAAGGCTTTCTTATCTCTCCTTGCTATTCTTTGGGACTCTGCATTCAAGTAGGTGCATCTTTCCTTTTCTCCTTTGCTTTTCACTTCTCTTCTTTTCACAGCTATTTGTAAGGCCATCATTCTGCTCTTTTGGTTTCTTTTCCATGGGGATGGTCTTGATCCCTGCCAGCTGTACAGTGACACGAACCTCTGTCCATAGTTCATCAGGCCCCTGTCTATCAGATCTAGGCCCTTAAATCTATTTCTCACTTCCACTATATAATCATAAGGGATTTGATTTAGGTCATACCTGAATGGTTTAGTGGTTTTCCCACTTTCTTCAAGTCTGGATTTATCTTGTAGAAACATTTTTGTTGTTGTTGTGTTGTTGTGATATAGTCACTAAGTCACATATGACTCTTTTGTAACCCCATAGACTGCAGCTCACCAGGCTCCTCTGTCCATGGGATTTCCCAGGCAAGAATATTGGAGTGGATTGCCATTTCCTTCTCCAGGGAATCTTTCTGACTCAGGGATTGAACTTGTGTCTCCTGCATGGGCAGGCAGTTTCTTTACCAGCTGAGCTACAAGGGAAGCCCAAGAATACTGGAATGGGTAGCTGATCCTTTTTTCTGCGGATCTTCCCAGCCCAGAAATTGAACCGGATTCTCCTGCATTGCAGGCAGATTCTTCACCAACTGAACTAGTTCAGTTCAGTTCAGTCACTCAGTCATGTCCGACCCTTTGCGACCCCATGAATCACAGCACTCAAGGCCTCCCTGTCCATCACCAACTCCCAGAGTTCACTCAGACTCACGCCCATTGAGTCAGTGATGCCATCCAGCCATCTCATCCTTGGTCGTCCCCTTCTCCTCCTGCTCCCAATCCCTCCCAGCATCAGAGTCTTTTCCAATGAGTCAACTCTTCGCATGAGGTGGCCAAAGTACTGGAGCTTCAGCTTTAGCGTCATTCCTTCCAAAGAAATCCCAGGGCTGATCTCCTTCAGAATGGACTGGTTGGATCTCCTTGCAGTCCAAGGGACTCTCAAGAGTCTTCTCCAACACCACAGTTCAAAAGCATCAATTCTTTGGCACTCAGCCTTCTTCACAGTCCAACTCTCACATCCATAGGTGACCACAGGAAAAACCATAGCCTTGACTAAACGGACCTTAGTTGGCAAAGTAATATCTCTGCTTTTGAATATGCTATCTAGGTTGGTCATAACTTTTCTTCCAAGGAGTAAGCGTCTTTTGATTTCATGGCTGCAGTCACCATCTGCAGTTTTTGGAGCCCAGAAAAATAAAGTCTGACACTGTTTCCACTGTTTCCCCATCTATTTCCCATGAAGTGATGGGACTGGATGCCATGATCTTCGTTTTCTGAATGTTGAGCTTTAAGCCAACTTTTTCACTCTCCTCTTTCACTTTCATCAAGAGGCTTTTTAGTTCCTCTTNGCAGTTTTTGGAGCCCAGAAAAATAAAGTCTGACACTGTTTCCACTGTTTCCCCATCTATTTCCCATGAAGTGATGGGACTGGATGCCATGATCTTCGTTTTCTGAATGTTGAGCTTTAAGCCAACTTTTTCACTCTCTTCTTTCACTTTCATCAAGAGGCTTTTTAGTTCCTCTTAACTTTCTGCCATAAGAGTGGTGTCATCTGCATATCTGAGGTTATTCATATTTCTCCCAGCAATCTTGATTCCAGCTTGTGTTTCTTCCAGTCCAGCATATCAGGGAAGCAAATACTATACCACTGGTTAATGTTGTTGCTGTTAAATCACTTTAATTGAATCCAACTCTTTGCAACCCCATGGATTGTGTAGCCCACCAGGGTCCTCTGTCCATGGAATTCTCCAGGCAAGAATACTGGAGTGGATTGCCATGCACTTTTCCAGGAGATCCTCCGAACTCAGAGATCGAACGGTGTCTCCTTTAGCTCCTGCACCACAGGCAATTTATTTACCACTGAGCTACCAGGGAAACCCCTATTTCCATTTAAAAGATAATTCTAGGGCCCAAAAGACTGAAGGAATCATTGGACATACATGTACCCCTGCTTCTGACCCTGTGTTTTGAGGATTATCAAGCTGTATAATATTCTATGAATGAGAAATTTCTTCTATGGCCACAAATAAGACCTTTCTGACAGATGTGTAATTTGGCCCTTGGAAGGGAAGCAGTTGCCAGGCAACCCAGAAAGAGCTCCTAAGGTTGGTTTTCAGAAGGTATGCTGATCTCTCTGTGCATGCTAAGTCTCTTCAGTGTTGGACTCTATGTAACCCTATGGACTGTAGCCTGGCAAGCTCCTCTGTCCATGGGATTCTCTAGGCAAGAATACTAGAGTGGGTTGCAGGCCCTCCTTCAGGGACTCTTCTTGACCCAGGGATTAAGCCCATGTCTCCAGTATCTCCTGTATTGCAGGCAGATTCTTTACCTCTGAGCCACTGTGGAAGCTCTGATCTCTCTGTCTCCATTCACTTTTCTCATCTTAAGTATTTGTTCCAAAAATGGACTGTCTCTGTGACCTATATGAATTCTAAATTTAAAGTCATCAGATTTAATATTATAGCAGATTTATTTCATTGCATTTATCATGAAACTTGCAATTCCATGTGGTCAGTGATCATATCTAATTGGTTTTCACTTGTCTATTTAATGACAAGCCCATCTTGCTAATTAGATGTTCATCTTATACAAATGAACTTATTTACAAAACAGAAACAGACTCAGACTTAGAGAATGAATTTATGATTACCGGGAAGGCATAGCTTGGAAGTTTGGGACTGACATGTACACACTGCTATATTTAAAACAGACAACCAACAAGGAACTACTGTAAAAAAATAAAAATTTAAAAAAAATTAAAACAGGTTCATCTTAGATGCTCAAAACTTTCTCTTATATCCTAATTTACTAAGTAAGTGAATTATAGACTGCATGAATAAAATGGCCCCCACGTGTCCTTTACTTAACAAAATTGTAACAATCTTCAAAATCCTATTTTGAGTATCCTCTTTACACTCCAATCCCAAATTAATTGATTGAATCAAAACACTTTATCCTACAACAACAGGAAAAGGTATTAATACTCAAAACACTTTATCCTATAACAGTAGGAAAAGGTATTAATACTCAGTAAAAATACTGTTCTTAGCTCACTTATTTTGAATCAATCACTTACTTTTATTACTAACTTCTTCTTATACTTGGCTTATATCTGTACCAAATTGTTATATGCTAGATTACATACTCTGAATCTCACAAAAAAACTAGTTATTTAATGAAGACCTTTTTTTCCCAGTCACTCGTTTAGCTTTTACTTAATATTTCATACTAACTACCACATCCCCTTTGCACTGTATGTGAAATTCTTTCATTTTTAGTCATATATCTTCTTGTGGATGAATATTTCTGTGTGCTGTGGAAAGTGTGGCTAGAGAAGTTGGAGGAAAAATAAATAATACATGTATAACTAATTTTGCTCTATTTTACTGACAACAAATAAAAGTCTAAAGTGTCAGCTTGAAAATAAAATGTCATTTCAAAATTATGCTTATATTATCAAATTTTGCCCTTCTTCAGTTCAGTTCAGTTCAGCCGCTCATTCGTGTCCGACTCTTTGCGACCCCGTGAATCCCAGCACTCAAGGCCTCCCTGTCCATCATCAACTCCTGGAGTTCACTCAGACTCACGTCCATCGAATCAGTGATGCCATCCAGCCATCTCATCCTCGGTTGTCCCCTTCTCCTCCTGCCCCCAATCCCTCCCAGCATCATAGTCTTTTCCAGTGAGTCAACTTTTTGCATGAGGTGGCCAAAGTGCTGCAGTTTCTGCTTTAGCATTATTCCTTCCAAAGAAATCCCAGGGCTGATCTCCTTCAGAATGGACTGGTTGGACCTCCTTGCAGTCCAAGGGACTCTCAACAGTCTTCTCCAACACCACAGTTCAAAACCATCAGTTCTTCAGTGCTCAGCTTTTTTCACAGTCCAGCTCGCACATCCATACATGACCACAGTAAAAACCATAGCCTTGACTAGACGGACCTTTGTTGGCAAAGTAATGTCTCTGCTTTTGAATATGGTATCTAGGTTGGTCATAACTTTTCTTCCAAGGAGTAAGTGTCTTTTAATTTTATGGCTGCAGTCACCATCTGCAGTGATTTTGGAGCCCAACCTAATTTTACAAACTCCTATATTTTTATATCATTAATCAAGGCAACAATCTTCATTGAGCCAAATTACTACCTCTGCAAAGATGGCACAACTCCAAACCAATCCTGTTCACGTGTTTTGTATAGAATGCAGCAATTCCAGTCTTCCCTAGCTCATTCTGCATAGATAATAGTATGAATGAGATCCAAAATGGAACGTAGAAGCCTTGGTTTGAAAAGGAAATTCATATGAATCATAGTCTATGAGTTTTCTCACCACTGATAACACTTTATATATAGATATATTAGCACATAATTTATAATTCACAGTGTTGGAGTTATTTGATTCAGAATCATTCTCAAAGCAATTAATTTATGATTTCTTCTTCTCAAAGTCTATACTAGCTCTTTGCACTTAGTATGTATTAAATAATTTTCTAAATATTTTACCATCACAGGGATCACCTGACAGCACTAGGTGTCTGTATTGTATATAAATGTATATATCCCTATATTGTTTACATAACTAACTATAACTAAAACTCAGCCAGAAAAGCACTCCTTGTAACCACCCAAATATCTGAAGGCCTTATATGACTTATTTAAGCTAAATGATTTAACATTAATCATTTTTTTCTACCCTCTTCTGTGTTGCAGCTTCACCTACAAACTAGTTGTCCTCATAGTGGACATAAATAGTTGCTGCAGCCTGACTTACATAGCTTCCTTTTTCAATACAGGAAGAGGCTGCTTCCCACAACCAATGAATAAATTGCTTCACTTTGACTGTACCATCCTGAATCAATCACGGCCACCAGAGGATTACTATATACTGGTTACTGTGTTAGAGTTACATAGGGCAATGTCACACATTTCAAATGTCAACCAATTTAATTGTATATGCATATTTGTTGTGCTTATATGGAAAGGCTTGGATATTTGGGTGGTATTCCTGTGAGTATATGGGCTTTGCTGGTGGCTTACATGGTAAAGAGTCTGCCTGCAGTGAAGAAGACCTGGGTTTGATCCCTGGGTCACGAAGATGCCCTGGAGAAGGGAATGGCAATCCACTCCAGTGTTATTGCCTGGAGAATTCCATGGACAGAGGACCCTGGTGGGTTACAGTCCAGTTCGTGGGGTCACAAAAGTTGGACACAACTGAGCAACTAACACTATCCTCCTGTGAGTGTGACAGCTGTGGCTCCTTGGCTTCACTAATCTTCCTCAAATTGTATATTACCGAGCTTATATCTGTTCTATATGATACCTGTGAGAATAACTTGTGAGCACCAGTTGTGATCTTTTGGAAATGGCATTTTAGCACAGACGCCCTTGTGGGATCCCTTTGAAGACTTCAATCTCTACTGTTTGAGGGAAATCAAAATTGACACAATGGAATTAAAACACCAAAGCAGTGCTCTTAACTTTTTAAACTATGACTTAATAAAAGTCACTGTTTAAATTTTTTCATGTTTTCACAAAGTAAGACACTGCATTTATCAGAAGTATTCTTTCTTACTTACCAACACTTTCAAACTTAGCCAGTGGACCAAACCTGAATAAAATTTTTGGCCAACCCAATGCTTCCTAAGGTTTTTGTGAGAAAGAACCTGATTCAAAAAGTGACACTAACTCAGGATGCAAAAAAAATGAACTAACCTTATTTTGTTGCTATTCTTATTATTATCTTTCAATTTTATGCTTTAATGGCATAATCTATTTTTTTCCAGTTTCATTGAGATGCCCTGGCCGTATAGCACTGTATAAGTTTAAGGTGTATAGCATAACGATTTGACTTACATATATCATGATATGATTACTACAAGTTTAACATCATCTTATATAGATCCGTAATCTCATCATTACAAAAAAAGAAAAAAAATATTGTGATGAGAAAGATCAATTCTCTTAACAACCTACAAATATACCAAAAATATGGAATCCTTCACAAATGCACATGTCATCCTGTACAGGGCCATGTGAATCTCTACATCATTCCAATTTTAGTATATGTGTTGCCAAAGCTAGCACAATCTATTTTTTAATGCCTATTTCAGTAGACCTTCCATCTTTACCAGACAAGCAAATCTTTTCAAAAAGTTCCATATTTCTTTACATCGAACTAAATAGTGAGGAAATGATATTCTGTGGTGCATTTTGCCAATCAACAAAGCAGAGAGTCTTTCTGAAATATTTATCTTAAGCCTCAGAATTTAAACACTGTACGTGCTTCTCTGGATTATCCACAAGGTCAAATAATAAACTGTTTGATTTGACATACTTCCTCTTTGCTGTTTGCTACATCTGCTCTAACATAACAAACGAAGTACTTGGTGAGAACTTGGTGGAGGATGTATATAAATAAACTGAATTTCAACTTGAAAGTTATTAATTGTACTTAGTATNTTATCCACAAGGTCAAATAATAAACTGTTTGATTTGACATACTTCCTCTTTGCTGTTTGCTACATCTGCTCTAACATAACAAACGAAGTACTTGGTGAGAACTTGGTGGAGGATGTATATAAATAAACTGAATTTCAACTTGAAAGTTATTAATTGTACTTAGTATCAGAAGTCCAGTGCTGTAAAGAACAAGATTACATAGGAACCTGGAATTTTAGGTCCATGAATCGAGGCAAATTGGAAGTGGTCAAACAGGAGACAGCAAGAGCGAACACTGACGTTTTAAGAATCAGTGAACTAAAATGGACTGGAATGGGCAAATTTAGATCAGATGACCATTATATCTACTACTATGGGCAAGAATTTTGGGCATACCTTTGCTAGCATGTATTCAGTTCAGTTCAGTCACTCAGTTATGTCCAACTTTTTGCGACGCCATGGACTGCAGCACTTCAGGACTTCCTGTCCGTCACTAACTCCCAGAGCCTTCTCCAACTCAAGTCCATTGAATAGGTTATGCCATCCAACCATCTCATCCTCTGTCATTCCCTTCTCCTCCTGCCCTCAATCATTCCCAGCATCAGGATCTTTTCCAGTGAGTCAGGTCTTTCCATCAGGTGGCCAAAGTATTGGAGCTTCAGCTTCAGCATCAGTCCTTCTAATGATTATTCAGAAGTGATTTCCTTTAGGATTGAATGGTGTGTTAGAGAGATGTAACATATTTATTGCAGTATCTATCTGCCAAATACTGTATTTCAAATAATGGTTTTCTCATCACAGCAATATCTTAAATAGGGTAGGTACAAAACGAATGTGGTCTCAGTGCTACAGTTTTGCTAAAAACTCATCTAAATGTCTTATCTCTCCAAATTTTTGAGGACTAAATTTAATTACCACTTAGAGGCAAAATTTCACCCCAATAATATTAGTTTTGAAGTATTAAATACTTAACTTTCAACATAGGGTCAGCTGCCTATTAACTTAAAGGCTTTATCATATTTTTCAGTATACATTATATCCACCTATTTTCCATTCAAATAAGTGCACTCGGGCAGATATATTAGTTTCCCAGCCTATAATAGAGATAGGTATTATCCATTCCTCTTAATTTGCTGCCTGAGAAAAAGAATTCTTTGAAGTATATTTGACAGATTGTAATGCACAAAGGGCTCATATTGACCCCTAAATAGCAGATGGACACAGAGTGATATAGTAACATAGCCACCTTAGTTACAAATTGTACTTACATTGCTTCTTAAGAATTGTTGATTCCAGTTTTAAATTTGATTGCTGGTCAGAGTTGGTAATAAGCTTTTTTTTTTTCTTATTATTCCCTAAGTTAGTCAAGGTTTAGAATCCAAACACTTCTACTTATAAAGAAAATATAAAGTCTAATGAAGACAAAGCAGGCCTCCCCAAAATAATTATGAATGGTATATTGCTATAGAAGTCCTGATTTCCACTCTTAGAAAGTTTTTATAAAGCAGTAAGCAGCTTTTGTCATCATTTCTTAAATCAGTCATCTAGTCAATAAGTGTTTTCCTGGTGACTCCATCAGTAAGTTTCCCTCATGGCTCAGATGGTAAAGAGTTTTCCTGCAATGTGGGAGACCTGGGTTCAATCCCTGGGTCAGGAAGATCCTCTGGAGAAGGAAGTAGAAACCCACTCCAGTATTCTTGCCTGGAAAATCCCATGGATGGAGGAGCCTGATGGGCTATCCACTATGGGGTTGTCAAGAGTCAGAGACAGCTGAGCAACTAACCCATAGTCAATAAGTATTCGTTGAAGAATGATTTTGTGTCAGACACTTTTCTGAGGCAAGCAGTGAACAAGAGAGGCAAAGGCTTTTCTTTGTGGAGTTTACATTGTGGAAAGATGGATGGGTGGGTTTTACATTGAGTTTTAGTTAGGAAACTAGTTTTTATTAGCTTGGGTTTTAGGTAGGAAAATGAGGAAGAAAACAAATATTTTTATTATATAAGATAATTCAGGGTAATGATAAGTGTTATAAAAAGAAGAAAATATTGTAGCATATTTATGGGATACATTTTAGATTTGGTTGGTTTAGGAAACCCATCTGTAAAAGAGATATTACAGATATTTTCTGATGAGTCCTGTCCATATGAAGTAGAACATTAAGAAAAACAACCTATTGGAATATTTATATTTCATCAAAATGTAACCCACAGAGGCTTGATGATATTTATATTTCTGAAATGTTCTGAAAATATATGAATATAGTGTTTTAGGTTAAGCTATTTATGGAATAAAAGAGATTTCCAATGACTCCACAAAAAATATAGGAGAGCCATCTTGAATCCAATTTTCCTGTTTGGTCCCACTGTAAACAAATTTGTTAATCTGAGTGCTCGGTTCAATTATCATTTACTGTCTCTTTCATCATAGGAAGGTTGCTCAATTATTTCAGCTATCACATCTTAGGTAATTCTCTAAAATAGTTTTTACAAGCTATTTAAGAAATATTTTTTGCTGTTTCAGCCCACAGTAAGAAATACTCTTTATTTTGCAACCCAATACTTACACACACACACACACATGCACATATGGCTAATACTTTTGGCTTTTAGGTATTTTTATTATTTCATTTTAAAAAATGCTTATTGCAGGTTTTCTGAACTGATTTCCTGACCCACCAAAGGATCTCAACTGAAAGACTGCTCCAAAAGTCATTCAGCAATATGTACACTCTAATCTATATATTAAAAACAAAAACAAACAAGTAGGCCAATTACTATAGGCTAATAAGTTATTTACCCTTTCAGGGAAAAAGAAATATAGTTCTACAATATTTGGGCAAACACTAAGTTGAGCGAAAAAACAAAATTATCTCTTTTTTTGCCTCTAATTTTACATTTCCTAGGATGGCAAATGATTATATTTAATGAAGTAATACAAAGAATATCTTTACTTACAAGAAAACTAATTTTCTTTGTTCTGGCCCCCCGTATTGGTCTCATTTATCCTCTAGAATGAAGAAAAGAAATATTTAAAAATTTAGCAGTAGAGAGCTCTAGAGGGAATTATAGTGAAAGAGCAAAAGATATCAGTTAAACTTTACAATAGTATATCTAACACTTATAAAACAAACTTTTAACAGTTACACTTGAAATGTTTACTTAAATTTATTCTCAATTTTTTTCTCCAACTCAAGTGACAGTGTAACATAATAGATTATTCCAAAACAAGGTCCCACACAAACAGATTTTGTCTTCAGAATATGTATTGACAACACACATTTGATATTATGGAACTTACCCACAAGCCACAGTAAAATAGTCAACAGACTTTTGGAGTCTGTGGATTTCACCCAAATGAAAGCCAGCCCTTACATTTCATTCCCCTTTTTCAACTCTGACATGATTAGCCTTTTTAAAATTGTTGCACTGAGATAATTTTTTTTAATTTTACATTTATTTTATAAAATTAAAATTGTATAAATGTGTAACCCAGAAAGCCAAGTGAGTTCTACAGGTTTACATAGGAAGCATGCAGACATTGTTGGGCCTTGCAAAATGTTAGCTAATTTCCAGGGACTGGGCATTGGTAGTCCAATTCCTGCACCTTTCTGACTTCTTTTCTACTCTGGGTTACCCCAGGGTCAAGCCACCAACTCTGCTGTAAACATTTACAGACTCTATTGTAGATTATGTGGCAGGGCTCCATTGTGAATCCCACAAACATACCCCATCTACTGATTTCAACCACTTGACCTACTGCATTCATCCTTCTAAATTACTTTCCATGGCAATTAACACACTCCTGCCCTTGGCTCATGTGAGGTAGTTCTATTACACTCAGGCCTCTTGAATAAAAGATGCTCCCACTCCCTGGCTTACCTTGAAGATTTCTGACAACAGAAGGTCTCTCCCCAAGAAATTCTCAAACATAACACAAAACACAGGTCTTGAAAGTACCTTATGCAGATCTGAAAAGATGCTTGATTAGCTATCTCTTCACTTTTCTCCAAGGCAACCTCCACTTTAAACTCTGGTAGAACTGCAGGCCACAGATACTTTTTGTACTTAAGAAGGAATTAGTTTCAACAAATTAACAATCTTTTACTTTATGTTTTAAAAAGAGATGTCACACATTTTCATGGTAGATTGCATGAACAGAAATCCACATATTTAAGGTTGTTTTTTTGTTTTGTGGATTTTGTTTTTTAAATCAACTTTACCAAGGCATAATTTATACAGAATAAACTGCACCAATTTTGAATATACAGCTACATGTATTTTGACACTGTAAAACCACCAGCATAATCAAGATCATGTTCCAGATACTCATATAAATGAAATCATACAGTGTTTACCCTTCTATGTCTG
>SJYA01001939.1:0-13474 GCA_006410615.1 Neotragus moschatus | reverse complement strand
CCTAAGTTAGTCAAGGTTTAGAATCCAAACACTTCTACTTATAAAGAAAATATAAAGTCTAATGAAGACAAAGCAGGCCTCCCCAAAATAATTATGAATGGTATATTGCTATAGAAGTCCTGATTTCCACTCTTAGAAAGTTTTTATAAAGCAGTAAGCAGCTTTTGTCATCATTTCTTAAATCAGTCATCTAGTCAATAAGTGTTTTCCTGGTGACTCCATCAGTAAGTTTCCCTCATGGCTCAGATGGTAAAGAGTTTTCCTGCAATGTGGGAGACCTGGGTTCAATCCCTGGGTCAGGAAGATCCTCTGGAGAAGGAAGTAGAAACCCACTCCAGTATTCTTGCCTGGAAAATCCCATGGATGGAGGAGCCTGATGGGCTATCCACTATGGGGTTGTCAAGAGTCAGAGACAGCTGAGCAACTAACCCATAGTCAATAAGTATTCGTTGAAGAATGATTTTGTGTCAGACACTTTTCTGAGGCAAGCAGTGAACAAGAGAGGCAAAGGCTTTTCTTTGTGGAGTTTACATTGTGGAAAGATGGATGGGTGGGTTTTACATTGAGTTTTAGTTAGGAAACTAGTTTTTATTAGCTTGGGTTTTAGGTAGGAAAATGAGGAAGAAAACAAATATTTTTATTATATAAGATAATTCAGGGTAATGATAAGTGTTATAAAAAGAAGAAAATATTGTAGCATATTTATGGGATACATTTTAGATTTGGTTGGTTTAGGAAACCCATCTGTAAAAGAGATATTACAGATATTTTCTGATGAGTCCTGTCCATATGAAGTAGAACATTAAGAAAAACAACCTATTGGAATATTTATATTTCATCAAAATGTAACCCACAGAGGCTTGATGATATTTATATTTCTGAAATGTTCTGAAAATATATGAATATAGTGTTTTAGGTTAAGCTATTTATGGAATAAAAGAGATTTCCAATGACTCCACAAAAAATATAGGAGAGCCATCTTGAATCCAATTTTCCTGTTTGGTCCCACTGTAAACAAATTTGTTAATCTGAGTGCTCGGTTCAATTATCATTTACTGTCTCTTTCATCATAGGAAGGTTGCTCAATTATTTCAGCTATCACATCTTAGGTAATTCTCTAAAATAGTTTTTACAAGCTATTTAAGAAATATTTTTTGCTGTTTCAGCCCACAGTAAGAAATACTCTTTATTTGCAACCCAATACTTACACACACACACACACACATGCACATATGGCTAATACTTTTGGCTTTTAGGTATTTTTATTATTTCATTTTAAAAAATGCTTATTGCAGGTTTTCTGAACTGATTTCCTGACCCACCAAAGGATCTCAACTGAAAGACTGCTCCAAAAGTCATTCAGCAATATGTACACTCTAATCTATATATTAAAAACAAAAACAAACAAGTAGGCCAATTACTATAGGCTAATAAGTTATTTACCCTTTCAGGGAAAAAGAAATATAGTTCTACAATATTTGGGCAAACACTAAGTTGAGCGAAAAAACAAAATTATCTCTTTTTTTGCCTCTAATTTTACATTTCCTAGGATGGCAAATGATTATATTTAATGAAGTAATACAAAGAATATCTTTACTTACAAGAAAACTAATTTTCTTTGTTCTGGCCNAAAGTCATTCAGCAATATGTACACTCTAATCTATATATTAAAAACAAAAACAAACAAGTAGGCCAATTACTATAGGCTAATAAGTTATTTACCCTTTCAGGGAAAAAGAAATATAGTTCTACAATATTTGGGCAAACACTAAGTTGAGCGAAAAAACAAAATTATCTCTTTTTTTGCCTCTAATTTTACATTTCCTAGGATGGCAAATGATTATATTTAATGAAGTAATACAAAGAATATCTTTACTTACAAGAAAACTAATTTTCTTTGTTCTGGCCCCCCGTATTGGTCTCATTTATCCTCTAGAATGAAGAAAAGAAATATTTAAAAATTTAGCAGTAGAGAGCTCTAGAGGGAATTATAGTGAAAGAGCAAAAGATATCAGTTAAACTTTACAATAGTATATCTAACACTTATAAAACAAACTTTTAACAGTTACACTTGAAATGTTTACTTAAATTTATTCTCAATTTTTTTCTCCAACTCAAGTGACAGTGTAACATAATAGATTATTCCAAAACAAGGTCCCACACAAACAGATTTTGTCTTCAGAATATGTATTGACACACACATTTGATATTATGGAACTTACCCACAAGCCACAGTAAAATAGTCAACAGACTTTTGGAGTCTGTGGATTTCACCCAAATGAAAGCCAGCCCTTACATTTCATTCCCCTTTTTCAACTCTGACATGATTAGCCTTTTTAAAATTGTTGCACTGAGATAATTTTTTTTAATTTTACATTTATTTTATAAAATTAAAATTGTATAAATGTGTAACCCAGAAAGCCAAGTGAGTTCTACAGGTTTACATAGGAAGCATGCAGACATTGTTGGGCCTTGCAAAATGTTAGCTAATTTCCAGGGACTGGGCATTGGTAGTCCAATTCCTGCACCTTTCTGACTTCTTTTCTACTCTGGGTTACCCCAGGGTCAAGCCACCAACTCTGCTGTAAACATTTACAGACTCTATTGTAGATTATGTGGCAGGGCTCCATTGTGAATCCCACAAACATACCCCATCTACTGATTTCAACCACTTGACCTACTGCATTCATCCTTCTAAATTACTTTCCATGGCAATTAACACACTCCTGCCCTTGGCTCATGTGAGGTAGTTCTATTACACTCAGGCCTCTTGAATAAAAGATGCTCCCACTCCCTGGCTTACCTTGAAGATTTCTGACAACAGAAGGTCTCTCCCCAAGAAATTCTCAAACATAACACAAAACACAGGTCTTGAAAGTACCTTATGCAGATCTGAAAAGATGCTTGATTAGCTATCTCTTCACTTTTCTCCAAGGCAACCTCCACTTTAAACTCTGGTAGAACTGCAGGCCACAGATACTTTTTGTACTTAAGAAGGAATTAGTTTCAACAAATTAACAATCTTTTACTTTATGTTTTAAAAAGAGATGTCACACATTTTCATGGTAGATCGCATGAACAGAAATCCACATATTTAAGGTTGTTTTTTTGTTTTGTGGATTTTGTTTTTTAAATCAACTTTACCAAGGCATAATTTATACAGAATAAACTGCACCAATTTTGAATATACAGCTACATGTATTTTGACACTGTAAAACCACCAGCATAATCAAGATCATGTTCCAGATACTCATATAAATGAAATCATACAGTGTTTACCCTTCTATGTCTGGCTTCTCTCACTCAACTATTTTTGTTTCGTTTCACCCATGTCATTGCATTTACTAGTCCTTTTCATTGACAAATAGTATTCCATTACACTTATCTACCATAATTTGTTTATCCATCACATTCTGATGCACATTTTCAGTTTGTATATATACTTTGTGCCTCTACTAAAATTTAGTATACTNCCATTAAATTCCTTATTATCATGGAATCCAAGTGGTTAAAGCAGAATAAGATGGGACAATGATGAGAAGTGAATTCGGAGGGACAAGCAGAGGCCAAACTCCAAAAGGAACATATGCTTTAAGCTTTGTAAGAAGACATTTAAAGAATTTAAACAAATGATGATATAGTCTGATATTATTTGAATGAGTGAAAAAAGCAAATTCAGTTGGTTTGGGGATTGCATCTTCATACATACATGATTTGTTTTCCATGAGATTTCCTGAATGCAAGAGGTTGCAGGAGAGATGTAGGGTCCAAAGATCTACAGTGACCTTCACCAATGCTTGTGCCTGAGACTAAGTCAATGGGAGTTTTAACATTCATGTCTCAGCCTGCCACCTCTTTATTTAAAATGTGCTTTGTGTCCTGTNGGGATTGCATCTTCATACATACATGATTTGTTTTCCATGAGATTTCCTGAATGCAAGAGGTTGCAGGAGAGATGTAGGGTCCAAAGATCTACAGTGACCTTCACCAATGCTTGTGCCTGAGACTAAGTCAATGGGAGTTTTAACATTCATGTCTCAGCCTGCCACCTCTTTATTTAAAATGTGCTTTGTGTCCTGTATGATATTTAATATGTGCATTGTTTCCATAGAAAAGGAAACAAACAGGAAACAAACTTAGAGAGGGAAGCTGTACCTAGGAAAATCCTCCTACTGCAACCATCTGTCTCAGCTGACCCCAAGAGAGAATTCTAATCATGTTATCATTTCATTCCCATTTCAGGCACTTTGCATTTTTATATATGCTAAAGAATTCAGCAAGTCATCCAACTGGCAGGAGCAATAGGAAAACTTCCTTTAGAGCACAGGTGTACAAGCAAACAAATTCTTTCTGTGCTTGAAAACTGATCCTTTCATATAGCAAACTTCCCAGCAGCATGCTGCACTCGCAGGAAGAGGAGGAGGAGCCCATAGCTATCAGGCAGAGGAAAGAGATGTGATCGGCTCCTCTCACCTTCCAGTGGAGTCGGGAATAGACACTGTCAACCTGAACTGTCGCTTCTCAACCACGCTACCAATCTGAGTTTATTAAACGCAAAGATAAGTCACTCTGTGTGTGTTTTTGTGAAGGAAAAGAAGGAACTGAGGGAGGGAGGAAGGATGGGAAGAAGGAGGAAAATAGGAAAAATCAAGCAGTGGAATATTAAACTCAATTGTTAGGTTTAAACAAGTATAACTAGCTGGTTAATTCGAGATGCCTTGGAGAGGTAAGCTCATGTCACTTAGGCCACATAGGACACAAGGGATTGTAAACATCCTTTAAAAGTAAAACAGTGCCAGGAATATATCAAAGTAGCATTAAAGAGAACAGTAAAACATAACGGAACAGTAAACCCTAGGCTCCAAATTTATCACTGGAACTTGGATGTGTGCATGCTCCATAGCTTCAGTTGTGTCCAACTCTTTGTGACCCTGTGGACTATAGCCCACCAGGCTCCTTTGTCCATGGGATTCTCCAGGCAAGAATACTGGAGTGCATTATCACGCCCTCCTCCAGGGGGAACCTGGGTATATCAGTACAATAGAAAGACTTCCAGGCATGATTGTGCTTTGTTCTGGCACTGAATCACAAAAACTGTGATTCCCACTTAAGAAATTAAATCATTGACTATCTCCCAAAGCTTATGTTTTCCAAATATTGTCAAAACCCAAAGCACAACTGAGGAACATCAAAAAGAGTTTAATGAAACAGTTTTAAGTGGGACAGATTATTCGATATCTAAGCCACTTCAAATTGCTTTATAGAGTATCTCTGTTTCTTAGGAACCTTAAAAAAAAAAAAATTCCCACGGTAAAGAACCACTTTGATATACGTCAAACTTTTCCAATATTTACTACTTTCTTCAGTCAAATATCAGAGCCTAACTGAATGCCACGTAACTACTTTCCTTTTCTTTCAAATATGACACAGCATAAGCCAAGAAAACAAGCCCACACAGCTCTCCACCTTGTATATTTTGAAGATGCCTCTGAGCCCTTCTGTTGTTTTCTTTGTATTCCTGTTTACATCCTAAGTCTGGACAATGAAAGACTGTCTCCATCCTGAATTCCTATCCCACCCATTATTTAAGTTAAGACATCTTTAGGATTTGATGGTGATAAAATTTAAGGCATCCCAAGTTTAATCAATGTTCTTCTTAAATCTCACAACTAAGAACCTCATGTGTTAAACACCATTTCACATTAGGCGTGTTTTAGCCCCTAAATTGGTCTTGAAAACTGAATTACAATAGTTGCTCCGACAACACATCCAGATTAAATTTCCACTGACAATAGGTTACACGTTATCACTTTTAAAGCTTCTTCATTGCCTACATTTCTATCTAAACTTTTGTTGCCAGTGGAGTAAAAATGCCTACCAAGTCCGCTTTTACCTAACCCTATAACATTCAGTAAATACAGTTTATGCATTTTTGTTATGTTTGTCAATGTGAATCTTCTGTTCACCTCCTTTTTTTTTTATTTAAAGAAGAGATAGCAGATGTTTTAAAGTAAAATTTTGGCTAAGCAATCGTTTTTCAGGTGTAAACAGGAATTGTTTCTTTCACAGGCACTGTACACTAAATTCTGCTGCATTTGAAAACCTGTCAGCTTTATTTTGTACGGGGATTCAGAATCCCCTTTTTGACCAATATTATATAAAGTTCCTCTGGGAAGATAATGTGCATGATTGCAGGCTTGCCTGTTAAAATCCATAGCTCTTTATGCAGTCATGTTTTCACCTATGAATTATGCATGAAAGCGGATCTCATTACATTTCATTTTCTTTACAGCGGCGTCCTCGCTTCTAGACGGACCCGGGTTCCCATCACCCTCGCTCCCCTTACCCTGCAGCTCGGCTCCCATCTTGATGCCTTCATAGCATTTTAGACAAAAATGGGCGTGTTTAACTTGTCACCTCCTGCCTGGTATAAATTATTCACTGGTGCTCTGCACAGTTGTGAGATAACTAGCCTGGACTCGGGGAAACTTCACAGGCTGTGTGTGGGAATCCGACAGAAAACCCAGATGGCCCTTCTCTACCAGTTGCCCAAGGCAGAGGAGAAACACTGCCTTGACTCCAAAAAGCAGCCTCCTTTTAAAGCTGAAAAATTCCTCCGCTCTCTTTCATAAAATAGAAATTGGCTATAAACGTTGGTCAGTGAGATGGGTGTGTTTCAGTGTTTCTGTGTTTTTCTCAGAACTAAAGGTCAAGGAACAAAGCCTTGTGATTTTGTCTTTTTTTTTTTTTAAATGAAGCCATTGGTCTTCCATACCTGACAAGATGAATTAAATGTGGAGAAAAGATCACAGAATTTAATCAGCACAGTCATTCAGTGTATGTGGTCAGGAACAATCACTCAAAGAAGCATATGGAAAACTAGGTTAGTATGTTTGTGTGTGTGCGTGTGTGTGTGTGTGTGTGTTTGTATTATGAGGATTTTTAACTAAGCCTCTATCTCTGATTTAAAACGTTTCCTTATAAGATACTCCACTTAGAAAAAAAGATTGATTTTGCCTATGTCAAGTTACACCATTCACTATACCAGTGCCATATTATGAAAAGGGGTCACATAAAAACAGTAAAAGAAATAACCCCAGAAGAATCAAAGTTCACATAAAAAATGTGATGAACAAATTAGCTTCTTATTTTTCCTATCCAATTAAATATTTTCTTGGAATCAATGAGAATTATGCAGATAACCAAGGGCAACTTTCTATGGGTCTAAAAAGGTGAAAGGTATGTTGAAGTTTATTTCTAGACTAAGAAGAGTTGCTCAACTTTAATTTTTTCTTGCAAGAATATTGTCATAGTGACAAGACCTTTCATATCCTGTCATATATTCTTTCTGACTAAGAATTGAAACTTTCTTAAAGTGAAGCCCAACAAAATGACTCCTAAGCTTGTTTCTCTAGAATAGAAGTAATGCTTATGGTTCTGTCAATATGCTTTTGAAATATATTTTTTAAATGTGGAATTTTCTGATATGTGAGTTCATTATCAAAGTTTTATACTTTGTAAAGTAGACATTTTGCTCTCATTTCTAGTTTTATCTGAATAATTATGGTTGTAATATATTTTCTGAATACATATGTGTATATATAAATATACATATAATGCATATTTCTATAGCTTTTGTGTGTGTATAACACACATATACAAATACATATACCAACAACCTTACTCTCAGTACTCATGTTGCTGAGAGATGGTGATGTGACTCATAAAGAATATAAATAATAAATCAAAAAAATTCTTTGGTTCAATTACATTGTCAATTGTTAAGCTACAGGAAGCTGTGAGTTTTTCAATGGATTCCTTTTTATCCCCTCCTGACTTAAGGGAATCTTCATTGTGATCGTGGGATAGTAATATGGAACAACACTTTTACACTCTCAAAATAGTATTTATTTAAATAAACATATGCTTTTTTGACAAGTATGCCATTTCTTCCTAACTTAACGCAATCTGTACTTGTGGTGGCCATGCAGTCGTAACTTAGAGATCTAATGGGTCTGAACCTCAGTCTGTTTTTATAAACACAGAGAAAAGAATTGACATTTGCAACAGATTGCAATTTTCATGAAAACTTATCATTTGGCATAATGATTGGCATTAAAAGAATGCCATTTAACTCTTGACTGGATGAATGATTCATTATTATTATAGATGGCTCTATAAAACATTGGAAATACACAGAATATATGAACATAGTGCAATATCAGTATAGGTGTGAGTGGTTCAGATTCTGATTTATTATCAACAATTGTTCTGTTGTTTCGCAGCAACAACTATAGACTGAACTCCTGGGAAAGCACTTGTTATACCCAATTTGACTTCCAGGAAACTTATTCAGTGAAATGATTTGAGTAACTAGGGCACAGGACATAATTATTCGTATGTAGTAATTTGATTGACCACTGGCACCAGAGTATTTGTATTAAATATTTTCAACTGGAGCCTGGGTTTAAATTTATTCCAGTTTGTCTGCACTCTTGCCCATTTTGAGTGTTATTAAAAACATTGAGGATAATCAAGTGGAAATAAAATTTTGCCTAACGATTGATGTCACATTTGCTTATTTATGTTTTCTCTTGTGTAAATTGTTAGTTTACAGTCTTCAGTTTTCACAAGCAAGGTACTATTTCCTCTGGGGAGAAAGTATATCAGACCTGTGAGTATGAAGCATGTAAGATTCACTGCTCTGTATGGCTTTATGTTACTTATTCTCTGTTCCATTCTCAGATCTCCTCCCTCTTTGCAAGGTGCAATAAACATGAAGGAAAGTTTGGGTAGAGAGGGCTGTTTTTCACTCTTTCACCCCCATGTATTCATTGACAGAAAATCTCCAGCAATATATCTACCTAGGAAGGAGTGCTACAGAAGATTTTGTTGTGTTATTACCTACTGGTAATTTTATATTATAACAGTGACTTAAAGAAGTTGAAAAAGAATAGGCATTTTGCATCTACCAATCATGAACACAGTGGCATATATTACTGAGTCCACAGGCATTTCATCACTTAAAAGAAAATCCCCTCAAATCATGTCAAGGATATTTCAGATTTGTGTGTGTTGCATTTTACCTTATAACTAAAATAGTTTTTTTTCCCTTTTACACTGTAGTCTTTAATATCTGCCTTCTGCCCCAAATAAGCAATTTCTATTCCTGATTCAATAACATATATATTAAGAAATTTAGGCTGCAAGAAAAAAAATCAAAAAAAAAACCATTCTATTTAATATTTTGTCTAGAAGTAGAAATGATTAATTAAAGGAATGATTTATCAATTACAGGGCAAAGTACAATAAAAAGGCCAAGGAAGAGTATACATTGCATACACCCAATGCTTTTGTTTGGGTAAAATATGAGATGTAATGAGATGGTACTCTTACCTTGATTAATTCCAAACTGCCTATCTCACTTATTCTAGTGCCTCACCCTCTCTTCTAACACATTGACACAAGAACTTTTTTGTCCTCACCAAATGAATTATTTGCAATGGCAATATAATACATTTGAACTGAATTGAATCAAGTTGTTTTAAAAAATAAGATATAGTAATGGGGTCAGAGTACATATTATTTCAAGAAAGCATTGTATATAAGGACTCCCCTGTAGCTCAAACTGGAAAGAATCTGCTTGCAAGGCAGGAGACCAGGGTTCAATGCCTGGGTCAGGAAGATACTCAGGAGAAGGGAATGGCAATCCACTCCAGTATTCTTGCCTGGAGAATCCCATGGACAGAGGCCCCTGGCGGGCTACAGTCCGTGGGGTCATGAAGAGTTGAACACAACTGAGTGACTAATACACACACACACACACACACACACACACACACACACACATGCCAATAATTATAGATTATTTAACAGATAGTCGACTCAACCCTAGAGGAAAAGTTTCAAAGATATCCAAGAAGTTATGAGTGATGTTGAACATACAAAGGCTCAAAAATAATAAGCAGACTTGTAACTTGCCAGTTCTAGTGATTACAAAAGACAGTCAAAATGGCGTTTAGTTACAGCAAGAGATAATTTCTATCAAATGTTAGGATGTATTTCTTCCCTTCTCTGAAATCTACCAGCATGTATTGCCTGAATCAATCATTGGAGAATAAATTGAATATCACTTTATGACATTGTTATTGCTTTATTAAAATGTTATTTTACCTATTGTACTGTGTTTTAGTTTATCCTTTGATTCTGAGCTTGAGACCAAATGTTAATCATTTTATTCCTCACAAGATATAACTCAATTTATTTCACATATTTGCCTCTGCGAAAATATACTTTTGTTTTTGATTGATTTGATCTTTACACCTGGTGTCTTGAAAAATTAGAAAAGTAAGGGTAGATTTGGATGATCTAAGGCTGTCGTGCTCAGAACCAGAGGAATGGACCACATGATCTCTTTGATGACCCGTGTTGTTTATAATATATAAGGTATGATTACCAGCCCCTGTAATAGCCTCTAAAAGAATAAAAATTGAGGGTTAAAAGTGTAATGAAATGCAAATGAAACTGTCCTGGAAACAGAACTGCATATTTTATTTGTTTCTTACAGAATCTAAGACATAGAGAGTGTTAATATTAAATACTATCAACAGTATTCTAGTTTTAAAATAATGACAGAAATAATTCATACTCGAATTGCAGTTACTAGTTTAGAGTAAATGATACCAAATATTACCAAGTGTGATTGCATCAATTCTATATTAAGAAGAATTCTAAATATCTCATGTTGTCTCTCCATTTGCTATATTTCCTATCTGTGTCAAAACATTGAATAAAATTTAAGATTATAGTTAACTTCACATATTTTCTGCATAACTAATTTAAAATTAAATATAATTAAGGTTAAAGATTTAAACTGAACACTCTTACCTAAGAGAACTCTCTCTCTCTCTCTCTGTTCTTTCTTCCTAAAGATTTTTCCCATTTAATGAGGAGAAGCAAATACATTAAAAACCTATGACTTATGAAGTCCTTTTGACATTTAGTCCATTTCAGATAGATACTGCTTTAAATAGCTTTTTAAAACAATGCATATTTTGGGCTGTGCTTAATTAAATAAAACACAGAATAGAGCAGTCTAAATATCACTGGACTTAAGGAGCCCTAATTTTGCTGTATCCATTCATTCTCTATGGGACCTTGAACAAGTCACTTAACCTATTTGAGTTGCAATTTTCTCAACCGTAAGTGAGATCACTGGATTAGAACAACTTTAAGGCATTTTTCACAATGCTAATATGTACAATTGTATAAGTTCCATAAAAACTTTCAACTCAGTTTCCTCATTTAAGTGATGTACTTTAGAATAACATCTTTGTGTTCTTCAGGATTGTTTTGAGAATCAGAGTAGTTAAATTACATAACTTTTTGGAAGCCACACATTATCACTGAAAAATATTTTTATTATCATCAGTCATAGCAGCATTAGCAATTTTAGGAGGATACAACATTATCTTGAAAATAAAGAGGACATGACTGAATTAACTTAGCATGAATGCATACAGGAAATCAGAAGAGCAGTAACACACTGTGTGAACTGCTTCTTTTAAAAATTCTTTTGGGCAAGAGAGAAGCAACAAGTAACATACAACGGAAACCCCATAATCTTAACAGCTGATCTTTCAGCAGAAACTCTGCAGGCCTGAAGGGAATGGCAGGATATGTTTAAGGTACTGAAAGGGGAAAAAAAAATCTACAACCAAGATCACTGTGCCCAGCAAGGGTCTCATTGAAAATTGATGGAGAAATAAAAAGCTTTTTAGACAAGCAAAAGTTAAGAGAATTCAGTACCACCTAACCAGCTTTACAACAAATGTAAAGTGGACTTATATAGTCAAGAAATATGAGAGAAGAAAAAAGATATACAAAATCACCCCCCAAACAATTAGAAAATGGCATTAGGAATGTATATATCAATAATTACTTAAATGTAAATTGATTAAATGCTCCAACCAAAAGACACAGACTGGCTGAATGGATACAAAAACAAGATCCATATATATGCTGTCTACAAGAAACCCACTTCAGACATCAAAACGCATATAGACTGAAAGTGAGAGGATGGAAATATATGCTCCATACAAATGGGAAGCAAAAGAAGCCACAGTAGCAGTCCTCATATCAGACAAAATATACCTTAAAATAAGGAGATTACAAGACATAATGAAAGACACTATATAATGATCAAGGGATCAGTCCAAGAGAAGACATCACAACTGTAAATATCTATTCACCCAACATAGGAGCACCACGATACAAAAGACAAACACTAACAGATATAAAAGGAGATATTGAAAGCAACACAATAATGATAGGAGACTTTAACACCCCATCACACCAATGGACAGATCATCATCACAGAATATTAATATTAATAATATTAATTAATATTAATAATAAGGAAACACGTCTTAAATGATAAATTAGATGAAATGCATCTCATTGTTATCTTCAGGACATTCCATCCAAATGCAGAAGAATACAACTCTTCTTAAGTGCAGATGGAACATTCTCCAGGATAAACCACATCTTGGGTCACAAATCAAATCTCAGTAAATTTAAGCAAATTGAAATCATATCAAGCATCTTCTCTGGCCACAACATTATGAGATTAGATATCAATTACAAGAAAAAAATTGTTAAGAAACATAAACACATGGCAATTAAAAACAACGTTTTTAAATAACCAACAGGTTACTGAAGACATCAAAAGGGAAATAAAAAATTTTCTAGAAACAAATGACAATGAAAACATGACAACTTAAAACCTATGGGATGCAGCAAAAGCAATTCTAAGAAGGAAGTTTATAGCAATACAATTCTACCTCAAGAAATAAGAAAAACATTGAATAGACAACCTATCTTTACACCTAAAGCAACTGGAAAAAGAAGAAAAAACCCCAAAATTAGTAGAACAAAAGAAATCATAAAGATCTGAGCAGAAGTAAATGAAGAAAAAATGAAAGAAACACTGGTCAAGATTAACAAAACTAAAAGCTGGCTCTTTGAGAAGATAAACAAAATTGACAAACTATAGTTAGATTCATCAAGCAAAAAAGAGAGAAGAATCAAATCAACAAAATTAGAAATGAAAAAGGAGAGGTTACAACAGACAATGCAGAAACACAAAGGATTTTAAGAGACTATTATGAACAACTATATGGCAATAAAATAAATAACCTGGAAGAAATGGATAGATTATTTAAAAAGCTCAATCTTTCAGACTGAACCAGGAAGAAACAGAAATTATGAACAGCCCAATTACAAGCGCTGAAATAGAAGCTATGATCAAAAATCTCAAAAAAAAAAAAAACAGAAGCCAAGGATCAGATAGCTTCACAGGAGAATTCTATCAAACATTTAGAGAAAAGCTAATATCTATCCTTCTAAAGCTCTTTCACAAAATTGCAGAGGAAGGAACACTTTCAAATTCATTCTACAAGGCCACGATCACCCT
>SJYA01001938.1:1691123-1745151 GCA_006410615.1 Neotragus moschatus | reverse complement strand
CTGCTTCAGAGTAGCTGGACTTCTTACCTATCTGCTGAGTCAGAAATCTAAGGAACTTTGGCAGAAGAACTTTTACAGCCTAGCCTCAGACTCATCATTGCCAATCTCTCTCTCTCTTTTTTTTTTTTCTTTTTGCCTACACCACATGACCTGTGTGATTGTGGTTCCCTGACTAGGGATTGAACTTGGGCCCTCATCAGTGAAAGCAAAGAGTCCTAACCACTGGATCGTCAGGGAAGTCCCAATCCCTCTTTATTCAGTGGGCCACCCAAGGCCAGGTCCAGTTCACTATGGAAAAGGTTGAATAAGTATGTGGATCCTAGAAGGTTTTTGGTGTTGGAGCCTTACATTGGAGGCTGGGTACTGCAGGCAAGAACGTGAACTTGGCACATAGAGCTGAAAAGACGATGCATTTGTATATGGTGCTAATTATAGACATTCTGCAATACAGAATTATAAGGTCATGGTAGTTCCTTGGCTGGTATGTCTCCTCCTCCATCTCTTCCTCCAGGAATGCTCTCCTCACCATCGGAATTTCCTGGCTTTAAGAGAAGTATCACAATAAGGAACATGTACTGCTATAGACTGAATGTTTGTGTCTCTCCCCAGTTGATATGTCAAAATCTAACCCCCAAGGGAATGCTGTTAGGAGGTGGGGCTTCTGGGAGGTGATAGGTCTTGAAGGTGGGGCCTTCATATATGAGATTAGTGCCCTTACAGAAGGGACCCCAGAGAACTACTTTACCCATTCTGCCACGTGAAGACAGTGAGAAGATAACTGAACGGAAGAGGATTCTCATCAAACACTGAGTCTGCTGGCACCCTGATCTTGTACTTCCAGCCTCCAGAACCATCAGAAATAAATTTCTGCTCTTTATAAGCCACCCAGTCTGTAGTATTCTTTCATAGCATCTGGAACAGATTGACACATGCATCAATATCCTTAAAGCACCATCGACACCAAGGTGACAAGGGGAATAGAGAATTTAGAGCAGTGGTACCCAGAGTGTAGGATCCTGCCAATATTTGTGACTAGCCCAGGAGGAGACAAGAGATTAAGAGTTCAGAAACTTTTATTGCAATTGAACTGAGTCATTTGAGTCCATTGGATCTAATATTTTTATTTTTGTTTATTTTTAAAGGATGTATTTATTTACTTTATTTTTGGCTGTGCTGGGTCTTGGTTGCTGCACGCAGGCTTTCTCTAGTTGGGGTGAGGGGTTTGCTGCCGTGGCTTCTCTTGCTGCACAGCACAGGCTCCAGGGCATGTGGGCTTCCGTAGCATTGGTGCATAGGCTTAGTTGCTCCAAAGCCTGTGGAATTTTCCCGGACCAGAGGTCAAACCCTTGTCTGCTATACTCACAGGTGGATTCTTCACCACTAGACCACCAGGGAAGTCTTGAATCTAATATTTTAAAATGTGGGTTTATTTTCATATGTATCTGGTTTATTTCATTTTCCACTAATTTATTTTATTGTCTTGTTGCATCAGCCTGCCCTTTGAGCCGCAGTTAGAAACTATGTATCTGTCACAGTTGAGTGCTTGGGAAGCCCTGACTTAGGAATCCGAGTCCAGCTCCAAGAAACAGAGAGAATGGTGGTTGTAGGGGCTGGGGTTGGCAGGTGCCAGCAGTGCTCAAAGCGGAAATAGAATCTTCTAGGACCAAGGTTTCTGAGTTAAGATGGAGGGCTCTAGAAGAAACCTCATGTATTAATATTACCGATCTTCTCTGGTTGCGTTCTCCCTGCTTGTACACAGGACGTGGGACTGTGTTGGGGTCAGACTGAAACCATGAGGGGATTATGAAATGAGAGAGGTGTTTGCTTTTTCACAGACACATCTTGGTCAGAATGTCCCTGTGGGTGTAAAATATCCATGGTGTGGTTTCCATGATGTCCAGCTGACATCACGTCAATCAAATTCTCCCTGGAACATTTTAGGCCAGATTGGTTTCAATCTTTAAAATACCCCAGGCCCTCCAAAGTCTCCAGCTATAGGGAAAAAAGTTCTGATGCTTTAACAATGACCAGTTGGCATGCTTTTCAGGGGGATTAAATGAGGCTTGAGCAAAGGACATGAGTTTGAGCTAGTTTCGGAAGATGGTGAAGGACAGGGAAGCCTGGCATGCTGCAGTCCATGGGGTCACAAAGAGTTGGACGTGACTGATTTAACAACAACAATAACAATAACAAATGAGGCTTATTACATTTCTGTAAATGGTCTGGTAGCTGATAAGAGATAAACCAAAGTTCTCTTTATGGGCTTATGATAATTTATGGTTTTAAAATAATGTCTTAAAAAATAAAAAATTTAAAGTAGTCATTCTACTCTCCTAGCAATTTCAGAAGGTTTATTTTAGGTTTCAGCAAAGTTTGTAATTCTCTATAATAGATGAATCAATAAACTATGGTTTAGCAGAGGGTCAAGCTGACACAAGCATCCCAAAGTTATTTGAAAACTGACTTACAAAACAGCCTTACCACGATTACAGCATTTTTTTAGTCAGGTGAAGAACAAGTCACAACAAAGTGTGTAAAATGATTCCCAGAGAAGCAATAAAGTCCATAGGGAAGGGTGTAGAGAGGCTATTCTTCGTCCTGCCAACAAGCAAGAATAAACACTAGGGTCTTCCCTGAGTCCAAAGCATAGATTTTGGAAAATAAAGATTAATGATGTGGGTATAAATGGTGATGAATCACCCAGTGATACAGGCTTTCTGGCACAGCCTGTCAAAAGTAACGAGCCATAGTCTGTTCCAGGGTTCGTCCAGTTGTAAGTGTTCCCGATAAAATATGGAATAGAGTAGAACACAATTTGTCTGAGTCTCTGCACAACCTTCTCCCAATTACTGTGCTTCTGTCCCTGTCACTGGTAGAGATAAATGGACTGATAATTATAGCCCCAGATACACTCTCGTAGCCTGAACTTCCACAAGCTTTTCCAGGCACTGTGTCTAATGGGGTCACGTTATCAGTCATAACTCAACATTTTATTGTCTCCTCCGATGCCCCCTTGGCCCTCTGTGCCCCCACTGACCTCCATTTCAGTGCAGAGTTCTTCCCACATCTCAGGGGCTCCCTGGAGGATGCCTCATTGCCCTTAAATGAGTCTGCTCCTCGGAGGACTGTTTCTGCCGTGGGCGTGCAGGGTCCTCCGGGGCACATCTGATGCTCTGCTGTTTTTGTTGGACTTAATGGTCTCCACTGATACCATCACATCTTTCTCTGGGCGCTGCCAAATTCACAGGGGCCCTCTGGCTGCCAAAGCTCTGTGGTGGTCTATGCAAGAGTTGGGGAGCCAACACCTGTTTGTTTCTTACTCTCTGTTGTGTGTGTGTGCATGTGTGCACAATCTGTAATGCTTATACCAGGGAGTTTTGCAAATATTTCAATGGACCAGCGTGTCTAATTTTACTAATTTATTTTTACTAATTTTACTACTTTTTTACCAATTACTACTTTTTACTAATCCCTCTCTCCCCCAGACCTACTTAAGAGCAGTATGCCCTTCCTCCCACGCATACTCTCCATGCCTGACTCCTCCCCTGCACCCCGGCCCCACCTCATCCACCCTGGCCAGAATGAATTCTCTCCTAGGAAACACCTTAGCTCCCATGCAAATAGCAAGTCTATCCCACTAGTTATCCAGGCAAACTCAACAAACATAGGTGCCAGCTGAAGCTCCAGCTGGGACATGCATTATATTTTCTTTTGTCTTTTTGCAAAGGTTTTCATGGTTACAGATGAACCTCTTTCTTGGAAGGTTGGAGAGATGATATTGGCTGTCTAGAAACTGGGGCCCTGTGGCGCTTCTCCTGACTAGCTCCCAGGACGTGTTAATGATACACTGGTGAGACCTTGACCTTGGCTGTGCTTGCCTGATCTGTTCATTATGTGGCTGACACCATCCATTCCATTCTGTCTCCACCTCACTGTGTTAGGAGTGCCATCTGTGTCCTAGGAAAGCCACTGGTGTGGCTTACAGGGATGTAGTGTTTCAGCAGGCAGTTCTGGGGAAATGTGAGGGCAGAATGCTTCCTTGACACATTCTGATTTATATTGCTTTTAGATAAACTTTATTTACACACCTAACTTCAGGAAGTAGTCTTTTTTTTTTTTTTTTTTAAGTGATAGATAAGGAAGTTGAGAAAAAAAAATCCAGGAAGTTAAAAACTCTGAGCCATGCCAAAGTATCTTTCTTACAGTCTTCAGTGACCTACCCTGGAAATGAACTTGAAGCAGAGAGAGCAGACAATGCAGAAGACATTAGCACCTGGACAGACTGATGCCTGTTTACTTCTCAGATCTGGGCAGCATTCCAGGGTATCAGCACATGCTGCCTGTCTCCACGATGACTTCATGTCATACTGTTCGTTTTCACGAGCCATGAAGGACACGAGTCCAGGTCACAGATGGCTGGTCCCAGCGAGTCATGCTTTCAGTTCCAAGATCTTGCTCCATGAGGATGATTGATGGATACTTAGGGAAGTCTGAGCTTCACCTTTCCAGAGGTTACCATGGAACTGGCTAAACCAAGCTGAGACTTAAAAAAAAAAAACAATCACATATACCATGGATAATAGCAATAACAGGTATTTCAGAAAAGAAGCACTTAGAAACCCAATAGACCAATAAGTAACTATTATATTTTTTTCTGCATTTACTTATAGTGTAAGAGGTGACATAATATAAAAAAAGGGTATTTGAGACTTTGAGTGAATAAGTGCACTCAATTTACTGGTTAAATATTCATGTAACTAGAGCCACTTTGGGTGAAAAGCTATAGTGGATATTGGATGCCCTTATTTATTCGAAATAATGGGGGAAAAAAGAATAAGGAAAGTCTATATTATATTCACATATCCTTAGTTCCCTTTTGGGATCTAAGAGGAAGATGTATCAATATCTTAACTCCTTTTATTTTTATGGGCTTCCCTGGTGGCTCTGTGGTAAAGAATCTGCCTGACGATGCAGGCAGGTTCTTCTCTGAGCCTGGATACTTTAAAAACTAAATTTGGTCATGCTCTACTGACAATGTTTATTTCTGCTTTCTTCAGTTGGTATTATTTCCATAGCATTTCCTCACTGCCATTACATGTTATTTGAGGGCATCATTTTATTATTATTTTTTTTATCATTTTTGTGTTTTATTGAGGTATAATTGATGTACAATAATATATGTTTCAAGTGTACAGCTTAAAGTGAGCCAGAGTTTTTAAAGGTTATACTTCATTATAGTTATTATAAAATACTGGCTGTATTTCCCTGTGTTGTACAATATATCCTTGTAGCTTATTTATTTTGTACGTAGTAGCTTGTACCTGTTAATTCCCTACCCTTCTCTTGCCTCTTCTTGCGCCTTTCCTCCCTTTCCCCACTGGTAACCACTAGTTTAGGGCTTCCCTGATATCTCAGTTGGTAAAGAATCNTTTCTGAATCTTGAGCTTTAAGCCAACTTTTTCACTCTCCTGTTTCACTTTCATCAAGAGGCTCTTTAGTTCCTCTTCACTTTCTGCCGTAAGGGTGATATCATCTGCATATCTGAGGTTATTGATATTTCTCTCGGGAATCTTGTTAGTTTTAGACAATATTTAATCAAATATGTCTTCCCTGTTTTCTTTTGAATCTCAGTCTTGGTCTCCAGTTGCACTGTGTTATACCATCATCCAGCACCCTTTATGTTTTTCTACATTCTTTTCTGTATTTCCTATCCTTTTCTGTGGCTCATTCTGAATCTTTTATTCTTGGCTATATTTTATTCATCAAGTCTTCCTTCACCTATCCAATCTGCTGTTAAATCCATCCTTCAAATTATTAACTTCAATTGTTGAATTTTTTCCATTCTAGAATTTTAATTTCTTCCTATTTTCATTTCAAATAATTTCACCCTCTCTGTTGAAATTCTCAGGCTTGTTTATTTCCCTGAAAATTTTTATCATAAAGACTATGTCTGATTACAATATCTGGAATCCTGTAGGTCTCTTTCTTTTCTCTCCTATTTCTACTGTTTCATTCATGTGACTTTATATATTTCACGTGTGAGGTTATTTTTTATTTTGAAGTTACAAAATTATTTGTAGAAATGATATGAGGCCAAGACTTCTTTTCTTTTTTAAAATTTATTAAAGTCTAATTGACTTACAATATTGTGTTAATTTCTACCATACAACAAAGTGACTCTCTCTCTCTCTCTCTATATATATATATATATACATTCTTTTTGAAAAAATACTCTTTTCAATTATGTTTTATCACATGATATTGACTGTAGTTCCCTGTGTAGGACCTTATTGTTTATCCATTCTATATATTATAGTAACAACTGCTAATCCCAAACTCCCAGTCCAATCCTCCCCCACCCTACTTTTCCCTTGGCAACCATAGTCTGTTCTCTATGTCTGTGTGGTTGTTTCTATTTTGTAATAAGTTCTGTTGTGTCATATTTTTGATTCCACATTTAAGTGATATCATATGGTGTTTTTCCTTCTCTGCCTGACTTCACTTAGTATGATAATCTCTAGGTCCGTCCATTTTGCTGCAAATGGCACAATTTTATTCTTTTTCATGGTCAGATAGTATTCCATTGCATGAAAGTACCACCTCTTCTTTACCCATTCATCTGTTGATAAGATATCTGGGTTGTTTCCTTGTCTTCGGTACTGTAAATACTGCTTCTATGAACATAGGATTGCATGTATCTGTGGTAATTATAGTTTTCTCTGGATTTATGCCCAGGAGTAGATTGCACGATCATATGGCAACACTATTTTTAGTTTTCTGGGAAACCTCCATGCTGTTCTCCCTAGTGGCTGTACCATTTTATATCCCCACCAGCTGTATAGGAGGGTTCCCTTTTCTTCACACTCTCTGCAGCATTTATTATTTGTAGACTTTTTAATCATGGCCATTCTGACCAGTGTGAGATGGTGTCTTATTGTGATTTTGATTTGCATTCAAGAATGATTTTTTTTCCCCTTTATCTGTAGCTTGGGTGGAACTAACCATTTGAGGCATCCTTGATACAACTCCAGGGATTGAGATAATTCAGGGACCTAGGAGGACTACTATACCTTCTGATCACCCCTCTCCTAATACATAGCTTTGTAAAGTCTCAATCCAAAGAAAGGGCATTCACTGGGACTTCTTTCTGATTGGCATCTGGACCATAAACTTTTTCTTGGTCAAAAGCAGTAGTTGATCTCTCAAATATGGCCTTAGAAGTCGATAAACACTTCTAGGGGAAATCAGTCCTCATACCATCTTATCTCTCCTCCCCTAGTTCTTGACCCAGTAACTCTATCTTATTAGTTGTCTTCTCTCCCATCATGGACGGGGTAGAGCTGGGAGTGCCCTGGTGCAGAGGGGTCCTTCTGCCACCTTGGAGTCCAGGACCAGGGAAAGAAACTGCAGAGAAGCCAACAGTACCATTATCATCCTCTCACCAAGATACCAAATTCATTTCATTGTCTGCCTGAAATAATTAATCAACTAATACTTTGAATTTCAATTTTTTTTTTTTTTGCTTTGAAATGAAACCTAGTGAAATACCATTCTTGATGGCATTGAGTGCGTGTGTGCTAAGTTGCTTTAGTCGTGTCCAACTCTGTGTGACTCTATGGACTGTAGCCCACCAGGCTCCTCTGTCCAGGGATTCTCCAGGCAAGAATAGTGGAGTGGGTTGTCATTTCCTTCTACAGGGGACCTTCCAGACCCAGGGATCAAACCCGGGTCTCTTAAGTCCCCTATACTGGCAGATGAGTTAGTGCCACCTGGGAAGCCCCTTGATGCCACTATTTTGATGCTAATGTTTTATCAGATCTGCTTTAAGTGGGGCGGGGGAATTTTTGATAGGTCTCCATCCTTTTCCAGTCTTACATTTATTTAAGAAAGAATGCCAGGTAACAACCCAGGCTAATGAAAAGCAAAAAGTGTGAGGCCAAAACCACAGCTCCCATTCTCAAAGTCAGTCACCACTCTGGCTGATCTCAGATCTGATGTGTTTCAAATCCTCAAAATACCACCTCTTTCTTTTCCTGTGTGCTCCTCAGCCCAGCCAGACCTTCAGATAGACTGGAAATAAGGCTGCTCTCAGGGAAGGAAGGATATGAACGCAGTCTGGTTGTGGTTTTTCATCTCTGAGGGCAGCTTAGAACACTTCTCAGGAAACCATACTGGTGAGAGTTTAACCACTGTTTTACAAAGTTTACAAATGTTAAGGCCCTAGAGATTAGCACTGCCCACAATTTTAGGGTGGGCACAGTGTGCCTACTTGTCTCACTTGTGCTTGTTGAAGTATCATGCTGTTGATAAGAATGAAAACAAGGAAAGTTAAAACTATTGCACTTTTTTTCTGTTTACTTTTCTTTAACAATGTATATGCAACCCACTCCAGTATTTTTGCCTGGGAAATCTCAAGGACAGGGGAGCCTGGTGGTCTACAGTCCATGGGATCGCAAAGAGTTGGACACAACTGAGTGACTAAACAATACACAACAACAATATACTAGCTGGAAGGACAAAGGGAAGTTGAGACTATGGGGGCTGGATGCAGAGGCTCAGCAATGCTGGGGAAGACTGGTTTGTTACACGTGACGAGTTGCACGGTTCCAGTCAAAGTTTTGCTTTCTAATTACATATTTGTAAAATATATAAGACCTGGGAAAGACCAAGGAAACACAAGAGAAGGGGTGTGTATTAGGCAGAGTTTTCCATAGAAACAGAATAGCTGTATATAGATATATGGTTATCTATATGCAGAATATTTGTATATGTATCTCTACATACAGAATATATATTTCTATATACAGTTAGCTATATATCTATAGATATATATAGCCACTAGGAAAGCCCATATATATCTATATAGATATATACCTGTATAACCACTAGGGAAGCCTGTATATGTCTTTAGCGGTAAAGAATCTGCCTGCAATTCAGGAGCCACAGGAGAGGCATGTTTGATCCCTGGGTTGGGAAGATCCCCTGGAGAGGGGCACGACAACCACCAGTATTCTTGCCTGGAGAATCCCATGGACAGAGGAGCCTTGCAGGCTACAGTCCATGGGGTCACAAAGAGTTGGACACAACTGAAACAACTTAGCACCCATGCATGCATAGATACATCTGAATATCTATGTATAGGTACACACATGCACATACACAAGGAGAGAGAGAGTATCTTTTTTGGGGGAACTGGGTCATGTGATTGTGGCAGGGACTGGCAAATTCAAATCCATAAACGGGCCAGCAGTCTGGAAGCTTCAGGCAGCATTCCTGTTATAGTTTGGAGGTCAGATTCCTTCTTTTCTAGAAACTTTGGTCTTTGCCCTTAAGGCCTTCAAGTGATTGCATGAAGCCCACCATGTGATGAAGAGTAATGTACTGATTCTAATCTGTGCTTTCTTTGGCAATATGGAGTTAGGATGGAGTTTTACTTTAGTAGCACATTTCATGAAAGCTGCATTTTGATGTCACACATTCATTTTTCACTCTGGGCCAACTCTTTACACTCAAAAAGCCAGCAATTTTCTTTAACATTTCGTATATTGGAGTAGGATGGAAATATGTGCTCGAGTCAGTTCTCTTTCATCATCAGGCTACACAGACCAAATAAATGTGGCCCCAAGGGCAGCAGATCATAATCACATCCAGGAAGTAATCCATTCTGTTAAAGAGACCTGTGCCATAAATAAACCAACATGGCTGCTGTCGCCTTGCAGTTTCGTTTCCCATCTGATACTCACAAGTGCGGTTGGGACCTCAGGCCATGGTGATTTCTTTTAATTGTTTGATGAGTGATTTCTATTAAGCCTTCTAAATTTTAAATAATAATAGGTGAGGGGAATACAGTAATGATACTCTAAGCCTAGTTCCCATGGATATGATCACTCTGGCATCAGTTCAGTTCAGTTGCTCAGTCATGTCTGACTTTTTGCAACCCCAGCACGCTAGGCTTCCTTGTCCATCCATTCTGGCATGGATGGGGACATTTTCTGGTGATGTTTTTCTAATGAATGTCTCATTAATTTTCTTTCTTTCATTTTCTTTTCTTCTTCTTCTTTTTTTTTTTTTTTTTAAAAAAAAGCTTATTCTAGTTTAAATGACATGCTCCCTTGGAAAGAGCATGTGCAAATTATCTTTTGTTAGAAATGAAAGGGCACATCATGAATGCTTTTCCTCCGTAGGGTTTCAAAGAATGCATTCATGCCTCTGGACAGAGAAACAATTGGTTCTGAATTAACTACACAGTGAAGATTAAAATGTAATTTTCATGACAGGGGTCCGTCAGGTCCCTTAGCTTTCCAGCCCAGGTGAGGCAGTGCTGCCTGGCTTCCTTCTCTCTGGGGGTGCTGCCTGTTGTCATGGGATGCACATAGAATCCTAAGAAACTGCCCAATTTGGGGCCACGATAGCAGTTATCAAGTGGACGGTGACCTTATTATAGTAAGTTCCCTACATACGAATGAGTACCATCCTGAGGACATGTTCATAAGACTGATTTGTTCCTAAGTCCAACAAAGTTAGCCTAGGTACCCAGCTAACACCATCAACTATATAGGATTGTACTATAATAGTTTTATAATATTTTCCACACAATACATAAGAAACAAACACACACACAAAAATTTTTTTTTATTTTACAGTACAGTACCTTAAAAAGTACGGTAGTAGATCTCAACAAACTGTAGAAAATTCTTCAAGAGATGGGAATACTAGACCACCTGACCTGCCTCCTGAGAAATTTGTGTTCAGGTCAAGAAGTAACAGTTAGAACTGGACATGGAATAACAGACTGGTTTGAAATTGAGAAGGGAATACATCAAGGCTGTATATTGTCACCCTGCTTATTTAATTTATATGCAGAGTACATCATGTAAAATGCTAGGCTGGATGAATCACAAGCTGGAATCAAGACTGCTGGGAGAAATATCACTAATCTCAGATATGCAGATGACACCACCCTTATGGCAGAAAGTGAAGAAGAACTAAAGAACTTCTTGATGAAAGTGAAAGAGGAAAGTAAAAAAGCTGGCTTCAAACTCAACATTCAAAAAATGAAGATCATGGCATCTGGTCCTATCACTTCATGGCAAATAGATGGGGAAACAATGGAAAAAGTGACAGACTATTTTCTTGGGCCCCAAAATCACTGCAGATGGTGACTGAAGCCATGAAATTAAAAGACACTTTGTCCTTGGAAGAAAACCTATGACCAACCTAGACAGCATATTAAAAAGTAGAGACATTACTTTTCCAACAAATATCTGTCTAATCAAAGCTATGGTTTTTCCAATAGTCATGTATGGATGTAAGAGTTGGACGGTAAAGAAAGCTGAGCACCAAAGAATTGCTACTTCTGAACTGTGGTATTAGAGAAGACTCTTGAGAATCCCTTGGACTGTAAGGAGAGGCAACCCGTCAATCTTAAAGGAAATCAGTCCTGAATATTCATTGGAAGGAGTGATGTTGAGGCTGAAACTCCAATACTTTGGGCACCTGATGCGAAGAGCTGACTCATTGGAAAAGACCCTGATGCTGGGAAAGATTGAAGACAGGAAGAGAAGGGGACAACCATCTCCGACTCAATGGACATGAGTTTGAGCAGGCTCTGGGAGTTGATGATGGACAGGGAAGCCTGGAGTGCTGCAATCCATTGGGTTGCAAAGAGTTGGATATGACTGAGTNAAAAAAGCTTATTCTAGTTTAAATGACATGCTCCCTTGGAAAGAGCATGTGCAAATTATCTTTTGTTAGAAATGAAAGGGCACATCATGAATGCTTTTCCTCCGTAGGGTTTCAAAGAATGCATTCATGCCTCTGGACAGAGAAACAATTGGTTCTGAATTAACTACACAGTGAAGATTAAAATGTAATTTTCATGACAGGGGTCCGTCAGGTCCCTTAGCTTTCCAGCCCAGGTGAGGCAGTGCTGCCTGGCTTCCTTCTCTCTGGGGGTGCTGCCTGTTGTCATGGGATGCACATAGAATCCTAAGAAACTGCCCAATTTGGGGCCACGATAGCAGTTATCAAGTGGACGGTGACCTTATTATAGTAAGTTCCCTACATACGAATGAGTACCATCCTGAGGACATGTTCATAAGACTGATTTGTTCCTAAGTCCAACAAAGTTAGCCTAGGTACCCAGCTAACACCATCAACTATATAGGATTGTACTATAATAGTTTTATAATATTTTCCACACAATACATAAGAAACAAACACACACACAAAATTTTTTTTTATTTTACAGTACAGTACCTTAAAAAGTACGGTAGTAGATCTCAACAAACTGTAGAAAATTCTTCAAGAGATGGGAATACTAGACCACCTGACCTGCCTCCTGAGAAATTTGTGTTCAGGTCAAGAAGTAACAGTTAGAACTGGACATGGAATAACAGACTGGTTTGAAATTGAGAAGGGAATACATCAAGGCTGTATATTGTCACCCTGCTTATTTAATTTATATGCAGAGTACATCATGTAAAATGCTAGGCTGGATGACTCACAAGCTGGAATCAAGATTGCTGGGAGAAATATCACTAATCTCAGATATGCAGATGACACCACCCTTATGGCAGAAAGTGAAGAAGAACTAAAGAACTTCTTGATGAAAGTGAAAGAGGAAAGTAAAAAAGCTGGCTTCAAACTCAACATTCAAAAAATGAAGATCATGGCATCTGGTCCTATCACTTCATGGCAAATAGATGGGGAAACAATGGAAAAAGTAACAGACTATTTTCTTGGGCCCCAAAATCACTGCAGATGGTGACTGAAGCCATGAAATTAAAAGACACTTTGTCCTTGGAAGAAAACCTATGACCAACCTAGACAGCATATTAAAAAGTAGAGACATTACTTTTCCAACAAATATCTGTCTAATCAAAGCTATGGTTTTTCCAATAGTCATGTATGGATGTAAGAGTTGGACGGTAAAGAAAGCTGAGCACCAAAGAATTGCTACTTCTGAACTGTGGTATTAGAGAAGACTCTTGAGAATCCCTTGGACTGTAAGGAGAGGCAACCCGTCAATCTTAAAGGAAATCAGTCCTGAATATTCATTGGAAGGAGTGATGTTGAGGCTGAAACTCCAATACTTTGGGCACCTGATGCGAAGAGCTGACTCATTGGAAAAGACCCTGATGCTGGGAAAGATTGAAGACAGGAAGAGAAGGGGACAACCATCTCCGACTCAATGGACATGAGTTTGAGCAGGCTCTGGGAGTTGATGATGGACAGGGAAGCCTGGAGTGCTGCAATCCATTGGGTTGCAAAGAGTTGGATATGACTGAGTGACTGAACTGAACTGAACCAGCTATATCACCGCTGCTTTTATGCTTGCTTCTGGATATCCTGGGCTTGAAATAATGATACGGTACTACTGTACTGTAAAATACACAAGAGCACAACCACTGTAGAGGATGCACACTTGACAGTGTACACCAGACACATGAACTGACTAGTGTGATTGGACATGTAGACACTCATCTGCATCTTTGAAAGTTTGCAACTTGAAGGTTCATAGGTAGGGGATTTACTGTATTTGATTCTTCTACTCATTTGGGATCCAGTTTTGGAACTAATGAATACCCCCAAGTACCAAGTAAAGGAGCTTGTGACACTAAATGCCTCTCTTTATTACATTCAACAACCATTTGTCATGTGCTCACCATATCCACCCCCCTTCCACTCCCTGCTGAGTACTAGGGCTGAGTACTAAGCCTGAAAGTGCAATGCTAAAAAAGTGGTTTTCTTAAACATCTGTGGACTTAACCTTTTTTGAGTGTTCTATTAGACTATGCCTTTTCAAAAGATCTGATTTAGTTCTTGGTGAGGACTTGCTTCTTAGCTTGTAAACCATCACCATCTTGCTGTGAGCTCATGTCACTTCTTTGTGTGAGAACAAGAGAGAAATCTCTTTTGTCTCCTCTTCTGCAGATAAGTACACTCATTCCATCATGAGGACCCCACCCTCATGACCTCATCTAAACCTGTTTTCTCCCAAAGGCCCTGCTTCCATGTACCATCACATTATGGGTAGAAGATTCAATATATGAATTTGAGGGGACACAAACATTCAGTCCATTACAGTCCCCCTTGGAGAGAGAACCAGCCCAGGAGATGTCTCTTGAAGAGAGATGTGTTTGATTCCTGCATAAACTGGAAGGAAACTGAAGATCATAGGGAGATTGTTCTCTGGGGAAACCCCTTCCTCCCTCTGCCTCACAGACTCCCCACCCTCGGCAGGCCTGCTGACTACTTCAGTCCAAAGGCGAGGAGATTTATTTAGGGCCATGTTCCCAGGCCTGGGCCTACTGATGGCTAAGTTTTCTCTCCTCTTGTTTAATTGGGTGCATTAGGCCATTCTGTATTCCAAGGTCATGCACATCAGCTACTCACTAATTTCTGCTCCATCCCAGCTTACCAATATCTTTGCTGGTAAATCCTTTTACTTCTCCTTTTCCTTTAGTTCTATTTCCAAAAGTTGAGAGTTATTCTGTTAAATTAGGAGGAAGAAGCCCTTGCAGAAGTGAGCTGCTCCCTGACCCCTACAGCAGGTACTCTTGGCTGCTCTGCAGTCTGCAGAGTCCATCCTCAGATGTTGCCTGCTGTGGGTCCTGTCTGTTAGCTGTTGCCTTTCAGCTTCTGCCATGTGTCTCATCCCAAGTGCTGAATGGGGCTGTGGCCATGTGACTGGCATCTTTCAAAGAACATGGGATCTTTGCCATCTCTCAGCTATCATCCTGCTCTTACTTCTTTCCCAGAAGACTTCCAAAGAGCATCTCAGTATGAATGAGAACTGCCAGATAGAGGCATTCCAGGTATTTGTCTGGAAGTGGGTGCTCCAATTTTAAAAGCCCTGTGCCCAGGATTACATTCTGTTCTGCTTACCTTTCAAGCCCTCATTGGCAAAAACAGACTCCGTGGCTGGAGGGCTTCCCAGGACTCCTGGTGTTCTAGGGCCCAGCCTGCATCAGTGTTTCTTATCTCTCCCAGTGCAGCCCAGGCATGATCTTTCATACACGAGGTATCTATGAAGCATGTGCCTTGTCCAAAGTCATCAGCAGAGCCTGGTCAGGGGAGCCCAGTACCTTGATTTTTGTTTTTTTAAGCCAGTAAGTCTTTTTGTTTTTGTTTTTGCTAATTTATTTATTTATATATTATATTATATTTATTTTTGGCTGTGCTGGGTTTTTGTTGCTGTGCAGGCTTTTTTCTAGTTGCAGGGAGCAGGGGCTACTCTTTAGTTGTGGTGCACAGGATTTTCACTGTGGTGGCTTCTCTTGTTTCAGAGCATGTGCTCTAGGGTGCACAGGCTTCAGGAGTTGCAACATGAAGGCTCAGTATTTGTGGCTCCTGGCTCTAGAGCACAGGCTCAGTAGTTGTGGTGCACAGGCTTAGTTGCTCTGAGACATTTGGAATCTTCCTGGACCAGGGATTGAACCTGTGTCCGGCATTGGCAGGTAGATTCTTTTCCTCTGAGCCATCGGGGAAGCATAGTACCTTGATTTTAAGTACATTTCTCTTTCACATTGTGACACAGAAAGTAGTTCAGTGTAGCGGGAACCACAGAGGGCTGGTGGCCAAAGACCTGCTGCCTGTTGTAGCACTGTGGGGTCTGGGGCAGTTTCTCCAGCCTCTGTTCCTTTGAGAACTGTGATGGTCAACAGGCGTGTTCGTGTTGCCTCCCCCTGCCACTCAAGACCTTGCCCCTTTTCCACTGGCTGCAGAACCTTACAGAAAGCCACTACCAATGACTGGATTTGCTCACAGAGCTGGATCCTATTTGTCCTGCCTCTTTTCATGTAAGACAAGGGATAAAATATATCACTGGTTTTCAACAATTTTTAAGACAGAAATTCTTCCTTCAGATAATATCAGACAGGGCAACCCTATGTATGAGTACAGTCATTCTCCTTATTCCTGGATTCTGTACTGGCAAACTCACCCACTTGCAAACATGTATGTGTAACTCTAAAATCAATACCCATGGTCATTCCTGGATATGTGCTTGGTGGTGGAATGTTTGAATCAGCCATGTGCCTGGCCCCAGCTGAGCTGAACAAGGCTCTGCCGCTTTGTTTCAGCCCCGTCCAGAGATGACCAGAGGATGGAGATGTAGGGCAGTTTTCAGGGCTGTGCAAGGTGCCCCATCTCTGGGGCTAGCAGATAGGGTTTGAATCCCCACTCTGACACATGCTAGTTCCTCAAGGAAATCATCTTCTACTCTGAACCCTGTTTCTTCTTTTGTAAAACAGAGAGGATAGAGTCTACCAGAGTTTTTTTTTTTAGAATTTAAGATTACAATTTACATGTGTGTATAAACACACACACATACACACATACTTCCCCTAGTAGCAATAGTGCAGTATTCACAAATTCAGCATTCAATGACTTTATGGAACATAACTTGTGTGAATAACCAGACTGACTATAAACCAAATGCCAAACTAGCCTGGAGACCCATCAGCTGGCCTTTCTCCACCTGGAAGTGGGGTGGGGAACCTAACTTGACAAGCCGGTGCAGGGGACCCTAAGGAGCCCCCCTGTGAGTGCTGCACCATGTGGTCTGGATTCCTTGGTCTGAGCGNTTAATGACTTTATGGAACATAACTTGTGTGAATAACCAGACTAACTATAAACCAAATGCCAAACTAGCCTGGAGACCCATCAGCTGGCCTTTCTCCACCTGGAAGTGGGGTAGGGAACCTAACTTGACAAGCTGGTGCAGGGGACCCTAAGGAGCCCCCCTGTGAGTGCTGCACCATGTGGTCTGGATTCCTTGGTCTGAGCGGAAACTCCTCTGGTCGAGCCAATCTAGAGGACGGCTCTTCTTGGAGGGTCACAAAAGGATTTGTTTCTTCCGGAGGAAGATTCCCCACGCAGCTCCTCGGGGAGGTCTCAGCCTCTCAGTCTCATCAAAGGGCCCCTTTCTACTCATGTGGTCAGNTGGTCTGAGCGGAAACTCCTCTGGTCGAGCCAGTCCAGAGGACGGCTCTTCTTGGAGGGTCACAAAAGGATTTGTTTCTTCCGGAGGAAGATTCCCCACGCAGCTCCTCGGGGAGGTCTCAGCCTCTCAGTTTCATCAAAGGGCCCCTTTCTACTCATGTGGTCAGGATATCAGATCCAGAACTTCCTCTGCCTTTGGCTTTCTTGTCTTGTTTCCTTTACTGGAATGAGGTGTGATCGATTGAGCTTTAAATATCATAGTTTGTGTGTCTGTATTTGTATCTGTGCTTGTGTATGTGTGTGTGTGTGTGTGTGTGTGCGCATGCATGTATATGTGTGCTTATCTGTGTGTATGCATGGGTACACGCATGGGTGCTTCTATGTAGTGTCTCTGTGTGCATGTTAATGTGTGTATGTATACATGCATTTCTCTCTGTGTGTGCATACATGCATGTGTATTTGTATGTTTGTATCCATGCTATGTGTATGTGTGTGTCTGTGTGTGAATGTGTCTAGTGTGTTTATTACATATATNATGCATGGGTACACGCATGGGTGCTTCTATGTAGTGTCTCTGTGTGCATGTTAATGTGTGTATGTATACATGCATTTCTCTCTGTGTGTGCATACATGCATGTGTATTTGTATGTTTGTATCCATGCTATGTGTATGTGTGTGTCTGTGTGTGAATGTGTCTAGTGTGTTTATTACATATATGTCTTCTGTGTATGTTTGCATATGTATGGATGTGTGTAGATCTGTGTGTGTGTGTGTACTGGAGGTGGGNCCAAGACCAAACTGTCTGTTACTCCAGGTATTTCTTGGCTTCCTCCTTTTGCACTCCAGTCCCCTATAATGAAAAGGACATCTTTTGGGGGTGTTAGTTCTAGAAGGTCTTGTAGTTCTTCATAGAGCCATTCAACCTCAGCTTCTTCAGCATTACTGGTCAGGGCATAAATTTGGATTCCTTTGATATTGAATGGTTTGCCTTGGAAACAAACAGAGATCATTCTGTCATTTTCGAGATTGCATCCAAATACTGCATTTAGGACTCTCTTGTTGACTATGATGGCTACTTGATTTCTTCTAAGGGTTTCCTGCCCATAGTAGGAGATATAATGGCCATCTGAGTTAAATTCACCCCCCAGTCCATTTTAGTTTGATGATTCCTAAAATGTCAACATTCACTCTTGCCATCTCCTGTTTGACAACTTCAAATTTGCCTTGATTCATGCACCTAACATTCCAGGTTCCTATGTAATATTGCTCTTTAAAGTGTTGGAATTTACTTCCATCACCGGTCACATCCACAGCTGGGTGTTGTTTTTGCTTTGGCTCCATCTCTTCATTCTTTCTGGAGTTATTTCTCCATTGATCTCCAGTAGCATATTGGGCACCTACTGACCTGGGGAGACCATCTTTCAGTGTCCTGTCTTTTTGCCTTTCATACTGTTCATGAAGATTTATAGGTGCCCTTTCAGTCCAGCGCACCTATAAATCTTGACAGTCACAGAAGCAGTAACTTTCTCCTGGTACTAAACTTTTCCTTAATTCTCATTAATATCTCCCTTTTATTAAAAGAAAGCCAACCAGAGAACCATTAGCATAAGCCTTTAGTCTTAAATATTGATCTGAACAGGTTGTGGAAGGGCCTTTTAATCTAGGGAAGAAGGTAGAAATCTTTTGTAAGACTTTAGCAGGAGAGACCTACCAAAGTTCAGCTAGTTTTTTGAGCAGCTGATTAGGGATGGTTCTGGGAAGGAGGGCTTGTTTTTGTGGATTAGCACCACATGTTTGGGCAATAGAATGGGAAAGACTAGAGGTCTCTTTAAGAAATTTGGACATACCAAGAGAACACTTCATGCAAAGATGGGCGTAATAAAAATCAGAGGCCATAAGGACCTAACGGAAGCAGAAGAGATTAAGAAGAGGTGGCAAGAATACACAGAAGTATTATATAAACTAGGTCTTATTGACCCAGATAACTATGATGGTGTGGTCACCCAGCTAGAGCCATATANATCAGAGGCCATAAGGACCTAACGGAAGCAGAAGAGATTAAGAAGAGGTGGCAAGAATACACAGAAGTATTATATAAACTAGGTCTTATTGACCCAGATAACTATGATGGTGTGGTCACCCAGCTAGAGCCATATATCCTGGAATGTGAAGTCAAGTGGGCCTTAGGAAGCATTAATACAAACAAAACTAGTTAAGGTGATATAATTCCAGTTGAGTTATTTAAAATCCTAAAACATGATGCTGTGAAAGTGCTGCACTCAATATGCCAGCAAATTTGGAAAACTCAACAGTNCCTGTCAGAAGCAGAAGATAATAAAAAGAGGTGGCAAGAATACACAGAATTGTACAAAAAAGATCTTCACGACCCAGACAATCACGATGGTGTGGTCACTCACCTAGAGCCAGACATCCTGGAATGTGAAGTCAAGTGGGCCTTAGAAAGCATCACTATTTTAAGCTAGTGGAGGTGATGGAATCCCAGTTGAGCTATTTCAAATACTAAATGATGATGCTGTGAAAGTGCTGCACTCAATATGTCAGCAAATTTGGAAAACTCAGCAGTGGTGATTGCAGCCATGAAATTAAAAGACACTTACTCCTCGGAAGGAAAGTTATGATCAACCTAGACAGCATGTTAAAAAGCAGAGACATTACTTTGCCAACAAATGCCTGTCTAGTCAAANTGATGATGCTGTGAAAGTGCTGCACTCAATATGTCAGCAAATTTGGAAAACTCAGCAGTGGTGATTGCAGCCATGAAATTAAAAGACACTTACTCCTCGGAAGGAAAGTTATGATCAACCTAGACAGCATGTTAAAAAGCAGAGACATTACTTTGCCAACAAATGCCTGTCTAGTCAAAGCTAAGGTTTTTCCAGTAGTCATGTATGGATGTGAGAGTTGGACCATAAAGAAAGCTGAGTGCTGAAGAATTGATGCTTTTGAGCTGTGGTGTTGGAGAACATTCTTGAGAGTACCTTGGACTACAAAGAGATCCAACCATTCTATCTTAAAGGAAATAAGTTATGGGTGTTGATTGGAAGGACTGATGTTGAAGCTGAAACTCCAATACTTTGGCCACCTGATGCGAAGAGCAGACCTATTTGAAAAGACCCTGATGCTGGGAAAGATTGAGGGCAGGGGGAGAAGTGGACGGCAGAGGAAGAGACGGTTGAATGGCATCACCAACTCAACGGACATGAGGTTGGTTAGGCTCTGGGAGTTGGTGATGGACAGGGAAGCCTGTCGTGCTGCAGTCCGTGGGGCCGCAAAGAGTCAGACATAACTGAGCAACTGAACTGAACTGAACTGAAGAGACATATGGAATTCAATCAAGTGTACCAACATCCATTTAATGGGAATCTGAGAAAAGAGAGAGCAAAGAAATAGAAAATAAATATTTTTAAAAAGAATGGCAACTTCCCTGTTGGTCTAGTGGTTAAGACTTCGCCTTCCAATGCAGAGAGAGAGAGTTCAATCCCTGATCAGGTAGCTAATTTCCCACACGCCTCTCAGCCAAAAAACAAAACCAAAAAAAGCCCCCACAAAACAGAAGCAATATTGTAACAAATTGAATATCCTTTAAAAATTATCCACATCAAAAAATCTTCATAAAAAAGTAAAAGAATGGCTGAAAACTTTCAAAATTTGGTGAAATAAATGAATCTATGAATGCAAGAAGTTAAATAAGCTTCAAGAATTATAAACCCAAATAGACTCATAGCAAAGCACATTTAAATCATTTTGTCAAAAGCCAAGGCAAAAGAGAGAAAGTTTAAAGCATCAACAGAGAAATGCTTCATCAAATACAAAGGAATCATAATAGGATAACAGTTCATTTTCCATACAAACTATGGAGACCAGAAATCAGTGGAAAGATATAGTTCAAATCCTGGACGTGAAAATATCAACCAAGAAGTCTATACCTAGCACAACTATCCTTCCAGAAAACAGAAGATATAAGACATTCCCAAAATAAAAGCTAAGGGGGCTCCTGACTAATAGATCGACCCTACAAGAAATACTAATGGTAATCATCTTCCCAGTTAAAAGCAAAAGGCACTAGATGATAATTCAAAGCCAAACTAAGTTTCTTGTTAAAAATAACCATGTCAGTCAGTCAGTCAGTCAGTCAGTTCAGTCGCTCAGTCGTGTCTGACTCTTTGCGACCCTATGAATCGCAGCACGCCAGGCCTCCCTGTCCATCACCAACTCCCAGAGTTCACTCAGACTCATGTCCACTGAGACAGTGATGCCATCCAGCCATCTCATCCTCTGTCGTCCCCTTCTACTCTTGCCCCCAATCCCTCCCAGCATCAGAGCCTTTCCAATGAATCAACTCTTCACATGAGGTGGCCAAAGTACTGGAGTTTCAGATTTAGCATCATTCCTTCCAAAGAAATCCCAGAGCTGATCTTCAGAATGGACTGGTTGGATCTCCTCGCAGTCCAAGGGACTCCCAAGAGTCTTCTCCAACATCACAGTTCAAAAGCATCAATTCTTTGGCGCTCAGCCTTATTCACAGGCCAACTCTCACATCTATGCATGACCACAGGGAAAACCATAGTCTTGACTAGACGGACCTTAGTAGGCAAAGTAATATCTCTGCTTTTGAATTTACTATCTAGGTTGGTCATAACTTTTCTTCCAATGAGTAAGCGTCATTTAATTTCATGGCTGCAGTCACCATCTGCAATGATTTTGGAGCCCAGAAAAATAAAGTCTGACGCTGTTTCCACTGTTTCCCTGTCTATTTCCCATGAAGTGATGGGACAAGATGCCATGATCTTCATTTTCTGAATGTTGAGCTTAAAGCCAACTTTTTCACTCTCCTCTTTGACTTTCATCAAGAGGCTCTTTAGTTCCTCTTCACTTTCTGGCATAAGGGTGGTGTCATCTGCATATCTGAGGTTATTGATATTTCCCCTGGCAATCTTGACTCCAGCTTGTGTTTCTTCCAGTCTAGCATTTCTCATGATGTACTCTGCATATAGGTTAAATAAGCAGGGTGACAATATACAGCCTTCGTGTACTCCTTTTCCTATTTGGAACCAGTCTGTTGTTCCACGTCCAGTTCTAACTGTTGCTTCCTGATCTGCATACAGATTTCTCAAGAGGCAGGTCAGGTGATCTGGTATTCTCATCTCTTTCAGAATTTTCCACAGTTTATTGTGATACACACCCATGTAGGTATATATAAAAGTTAATATTATTTTAATATTATCATATGCTAATATAAAACCTCTTAATTTTCTATCTTATTTAAAAGAAAAATGCATAAAAATAATAGAGATATATTATTCTAGAAAAAAATTATATACAGATGTATTCTGTGATACCAATGAAATAAAGTGGAATGAAACTGTGGATGGGATCAGAATTAAAATATACAATTAGAAGCTACAGCAAAAACAATTCATACTGGTTTTTTCTAAATTTGAGAAGTTAGCAGGACTTCCCTGGTGGTATAGTGGTTAAAAATTCAGCTGCCAGTGTAGGGGACATAGATCTGATCCCCGGTCAGGGGCGGTTCTACATGCCTCAGAGCAACTAAGCTCGTGTGCCACAATTACTGACCCTGCATGCTGAAACTAATGAATCCTACACACCTAGAGCCTGTGCTATGCAGCAAGAGAAACTGTCACAATGAGAAGCCCACATATCACAACAAAGAGTAGTCCCACTCACCACAAGTAGAGAAAGTTCACACAAAGCAATGAAAACACAGTGCAACCTAAATAAATAATTTTAAGAGAGGTTAACAATAATTCCCATTTTAGGAGGCAGTCCTAAGATGGTGGAGGAATAGGACAGGGAGACCACTTTCTCCCCCACAAATTCATCAAAAGAACATTTAAACACTGAGTAAATTCCACAAAACAACTTTGGAATACCGGCAGAAGACATCAGGCACCCAGAAAAGCACCCCATTGTCTTTGAAATGAAGTAGGAAAACATATAAAAGACAAAAAGAGAGATAAAGGAGATAGGGATGGAGCTCCGTCCCAGGAAGGGAGTCTTAAAAAAATAGAAGTTTCCAAACACCAGGAAACACTTTCACTGCCGAGTCTGTGGTGAACCTTGGAACCACAGAGGGCAACATAACTGGGAGGATAAATAAATAAATAATTAAAACCCACAGATTAGGTAGGGCTTTACCTACCTAAGACACCGCCAGGCCCACTCATAGAACAAAGGACTGAACAGAACTAGCTGGCTGCAGACCATCCCCCTCCAGTGATAGGCAGCCAGAGCCAGAAGGGGGCAATTGTGGCCCCAGAGAGGCATTATCTACCAAACTGCAAGCAGGCTTCTTTGCTAACTAAGACTTCTTGGTATTCTGGATGATCAACATCTGCCTGAGAAGGTGCACCAGATGTACACCCAGAAAATTGAGTGGTAGGGATGGGGGAGGCCATAAGTCGCAGCAACTGCACTTGCCAAACACCTGATCACCTGAGCTGCATAACACAGGAGCAACCAAGTCTGCACCTCTGAAGACTACCCAAGTGCCTGAACCTGAGCGACTTAGACCTGGGTGGTGCATGCAGCCCAGGGTGGGCCTCAGATGGTTCCCAGTGGAGTAACCTAGAGCTTAAGCAGTGTGGGCAGGGAAGACACATGCGCCGTGAGTGGGGACAGGCCCAATGTGGCTGATGTACTGCGAGCACACTCCAGTGTTGTTTGCAGTGTCCCTCTTTCCAAACAGCGCAACTGAACAAGTGAGCCTAAAGAAGTGTCCACCACCGCCCCCTTGTGTCAGGGCGGAAATTAGACACTGAAGAGACCAGCAAACAGAAGAAGCTAAAATAGAGGGAACTGCTTTGGAAGTGACAGGTGCAATAGATTAAAACCCTGTCGTTAGTACCGACTACATAGGAAGGGGCCTATAGATCTTCAGAAACAAGCCGAACCAAGGAACTATGCAAAAATGAACTGATCACACACTGCCCACAACAACACCAGAGAAAGTCCTAGATATATTTTTACTATTTTTATGGTCATTCTTTTTAAAATAATTTTTTTTTAATTTTTAAGTCCTCTATTACCCCGTTAATTTTCATTTTTATAACCATTACTTTGAAAAAAAAAAAACAGAGAGAGACCCTATTTTTTAAAGCAAACTTCATATCTATATTTTTTTAAATAATTTTTGTGACTTCGGTTTTTTCTTTCTGCTTTAATATTGTATTTTTGAAAATCCAACCTCTAAATTTTTAATCTTTGCTTTTTGGCATTTGTTATCAATTTTGTAACTTTAAGAACCCAATCTTCAGTATCCATTTTTACTTGGGAGCGAGATTACTGGCTTGACTGCTCTATCACACTTTGAACTCTCCTTTTTCTCCACCAGGTCGCCTCTATCTCCGCCCTCCCCCTTCTCTTCTCTACCCAACTCTGTGAATTTCTTTGTGTGTTCCAGACAGTGGAGAATACTTAGCGAACTGATTACTGGCTGGATCTATCTCTCTCCTTTTGATTCTCCCCTCTATCCTCCTGGCCACCACTGTCTCCTTCCTCCCTCTTCTCTTCTCTGTATAACTCCGTGAACATCTCTGAGTGGTCTAGACTGTGGAGAGCATGTAAGGAAGTGATTACTGGCTAGCTTGCTCTCTCCTCTTTTGATTTCACCTCATCTCATTTAGGTCACCTCTAATTCCCTCCTCCCTCTTCTCTTCTCCATGTAACTCTGTGAACCTCTCTGGGTGTCCCTCAATGTGGAGAAACTTTTCATTATTAACCTAGATGTTTTATCAACAGTGCTGTATAGATGGAGAAGTCTTGAGGCTACTGTGAAAATAAGACTGAAAACCAGATGCAGAGGGTTAAGTCCAAATCCTGAGAACACCAGAGAACTCCTGAATCCAGGGAACATTAATCGACAGGACCTCATCAAACGCCTCCATACTGACACTGAAACCAAGCGCCACCCAAAGGGCCAACAAGTTCCAGAGCAAGACATGCCACATAAATTCTCCAGCAACACAAGAACACAGCCCTGAGCTTCAATATACAGGCTGCCCAAAGTCACTCCAAACCCAATGACATCTCATAACTCACTACTGGACACTTCATTGCACTCCAGAGACAAGAAAGCCAGCTCCACCCACCAGAACACCGACACAAGCTTTCCTAACCAAGAAACCTTGACAAGCCACCCATACAACCCCACACACAGCAAGGAAACTCCACAATAAAGATAACTCCACAAAATGCCACAATACAGAAAGGCCACCCCAAACAGAGCAATATAAACAAGATGAAGAGTCAGAGGAATACCCAGCAGGTAAAGGAACAGGATAAATGCCCACTAAACTGAATAAAAGAGGAAGAGATCAGGGAATCTACCTGATAAAGAATTCTAAATAATGATAGTGAAAATGATCCAAAATTGTGAAATCAAAATGGAGTTACAGATAAATAGCCTGGAGACAAGGATTGAGAAGATGCAAGAAAGGTTTAACAAGGACCTAGAAGAAATAAAAAAGAGTCAATATATAATGAATAATGCAATAAATGAGATCAAAAACACTCTAGAGGCAATAAATAGTAGAATAACGGAGGTAGCAGATAGGATTAGTGAAGTAGAAGATAGAATGGAAGAAATAAATGAATCAGAGAGGAAAAAAGAAAAACGAATGAAAAGAAATGAGGACAACCTCAGAGAGTTCTGGGACAATGTTAAATGCCCCAACATTCAAATCATAGGAGTCTCAGAAGAAGAAGACAAAAAGAAAGACCATGAGAAAATATTTGAGGAGATAATAGTTGAAAACTTCCCTAAAATGGGGAAGGAAATAACCACCTGAGTCTAAGAAACCCAGAGAATCCCAAACAGGATAAACCCAAAGAAAAACACTCCAAGACACATATTAATCAAATTAAGAAAGATCAAACACAAAGAACAAATATTAAAAGCAGCAAGGGAAAAACAAAAAATAACACACAAGAGGATTCCCATAAGGATAACTGCAGATCTTTCAATAGAAACTCTTCAGGCCAGGAGGGAATGGCAGGACATACTTAAAGTGATTAAAGAAAATAACCTACAGCCCAGAGTACTGTACCCAGCAAGGCTTTCATTCAAATATGAAGGAGAAATCAAAAGCTTTACAGACAAGCAAAAGCTGAGAGAATTCAGCACCACCAAACCAGCTCTCCAAAAAATGCTAAAGGATCTTCTCTAGACAGGAAACACAAAAAGGGTGTATAAACTCGAACCCAAAACAATAAAGTAAATGGCAACGGGATCACCTTAAACATAAATTAGTTGAATGCCCCAACCAAAAGACAAAGACTGACTGAATGGATACAAAAACGAGATCCCTATATATGTTGTCTACAAGAGACCCACCTTGAAACAAGGGACACATACAGACTGAAAGTGAAGGGCTGGAAAAAGATATTCCACACAAATAGAAACCAAAAGAAAGAAGGAGTAGCAATACTCATATCAGATAAAAGAGGCTTTCAAACAAAGGCTGTGAAAAGAGACAAAGAAAGACACTACATAATGATCAAAGGATCAATCCATGAAGAAGATATAACAATTATAAATATAGGAGCACCACAATATGTAAGACTAACAAGTATGAAAGGGGAAATTAACAATAACACAATAATAGTAGGAGACTTTAATACTCGACTCACACCTATCAATAGATAAACAAAACAGAAAAATAACAAGGAAACACAAACTTTACCTGACACAATAGACCAGCTAGACCTAATTGATATCTATAGGACATTTCACCCCAAAACAATGAATTTCACCTTTTTCTCAAGCGCACACAGAACCTTCTCCAGGATAGATCACATCCTCGGCCATAAAGCCTTGGTAAATTAAAANAGCTTTACAGACAAGCAAAAGCTGAGAGAATTCAGCACCACCAAACCAGCTCTCCAAAAAATGCTAAAGGATCTTCTCTAGACAGGAAACACAAAAAGGGTGTATAAACTCGAACCCAAAACAATAAAGTAAATGGCAACGGGATCACCTTAAACATAAATTAGTTGAATGCCCCAACCAAAAGACAAAGACTGACTGAATGGATACAAAAACGAGATCCCTATATATGTTGTCTACAAGAGACCCACCTTGAAACAAGGGACACATACAGACTGAAAGTGAAGGGCTGGAAAAAGATATTCCACACAAATAGAAACCAAAAGAAAGAAGGAGTAGCAATACTCATATCAGATAAAAGAGGCTTTCAAACAAAGGCTGTGAAAAGAGACAAAGAAAGACACTACATAATGATCAAAGGATCAATCCATGAAGAAGATATAACAATTATAAATATAGGAGCACCACAATATGTAAGACTAACAAGTATGAAAGGGGAAATTAACAATAACACAATAATAGTAGGAGACTTTAATACTCGACTCACACCTATCAATAGATAAACAAAACAGAAAAATAACAAGGAAACACAAACTTTACCTGACNAACAATTATAAATATAGGAGCACCACAATATGTAAGACTAACAAGTATGAAAGGGGAAATTAACAATAACACAATAATAGTAGGAGACTTTAATACTCGACTCACACCTATCAATAGATAAACAAAACAGAAAAATAACAAGGAAACACAAACTTTACCTGACACAATAGACCAGCTAGACCTAATTGATATCTATAGGACATTTCACCCCAAAACAATGAATTTCACCTTTTTCTCAAGCGCACACAGAACCTTCTCCAGGATAGATCACATCCTCGGCCATAAAGCCTTGGTAAATTAAAAAAAAAAAAGAAAGAAAGAAAAGAAATCGTTCCAAGCATCTTTTCTGAACACAGTGCAGTAAGATTTGATCTCAATTATAGGAGAAAAACTATTAAAAATTCCAACATATGGAGGCTGAACAACATGATGCTGTCTAACCAACAAATCACAGAAGAAATCAATAAAGAAATCAAAATATGCATGGAAACGAATGAAAATGAAAACACAACAACCCAAAACCTGTGGGACACTGTAAAAGCAGTGCTAAGGGGAAGGTTCATAGCAACACAGGCATACCTCAAGAAACAAGAAAAAAAAATCAAATAAATAAACTAACTCTACACCTATGTCAATTAGAAAAGGAAGAAATGAAGAATCCCAAGTTTAGTGAAGGAAAGAAATCTTAAAAAAATTAGGGCAGAAATAAATGCAAAAGAAACAAAAGAGACCACAGCAAAAATCAACAAAGCCAAAAGCTGGTTCTTTCAAAGGATAAATAAAATTGACAAACCATTAGCCAGAAACATCAAGAAGTGAAGGGAGAAAAATCAAATCAATAAAATTAGAAATGAAAATGGATAGATCACAACAGACAACACAGAAATACAAATGATCATAAGAGACTACAAACAGCAATTATATGCCAATAAAATGGCAACTTGAAGAACTGGACAAATTCTGAGAAAAGTACAACTTTTCAAAGCTGAACCAGGAAGAAATAGAAACTCTTAAGAGACCCATCACAAGCAGGGAAATTGAAACTATAATCAGAAATCTTCCAGCAAACAAAAACCCAGGACCAGAGGGCTTCACAGCTGAATTCTACAAAAAATTTCAAGAAGAGCTAACACCTATCCTACTCAAACTCTTCCAGNTGTGGCAGAACCAATACAATATTGTAAAGTAATTAGCCTCCAATTAAAATAAATAAATTTAAATTAAAAATAAAATGAAAAAAAATTTATAAGAAATAAAGGCAGAAGAGAAAGGTGAACTTCCCCAGCGAGGCAGCTCCTGAGGCAGGAACTGACTTAAAAGATGTCAAAATCCTTTCCTGTCTCAGCGTTTGAACTTCTGCCCAGATGGTGACTTAAGCCTGATCAAAACCAGTCAGAAGCCCTCCTCCCTCTCATCCTCCCCCTGCTCTCCGTCTTGCACCTTCTCCTTCCTGCCCTGCTTCTCTATCCTGTCCCTCTCCTGCCCACTCGCAACTGGATCTCTGTCAGTAGCAGTGGCTTTAAAGCCAACTCCCGCCATGCATCCCTGCCCCTGTGCCCAGCCTCCCTGTCCTATTCCACTTGTAGGGAAGGCAGAGCTTTATTCATCCCCAGCAGCACCACATCTCCCTCTTTCTGTGGCTCTGGAGCCACCACTGAAAGCTCAGGACATGGGAGCTAGTGGTGAGCCACAGGATGGAACAGGAGGATAGCATATCCACCATCCTCAGAGGAGAGCATCTCAAAATGGCAGGACACCTGCTTCCCCCCACAGCACGAAAGGACACAGAGTGTGCTGCTCAGATGATCTTTCCTTCATTTTAATGGGAGGACTGGCTTTGAGAGGTTCAGGGCTCAGGTGCCACATTAGGGAGAGGGTCAAACACCACTGGTGCCTCGTTGACACCCATTCGCTTGTTTATTGGTGATGGACTGTCATTGATAGCGTCCTGTGTGCCANCGAAAGGACACAGAGTGTGCTGCTCAGATGATCTTTCCTTCATTTTAATGGGAGGACTGGCTTTGAGAGGTTCAGGGCTCAGGTGCCACATTAGGGAGAGGGTCAAACACCACTGGTGCCTCGTTGACACCCATTCGCTTGTTTATTGGTGATGGACTGTCATTGATAGCGTCCTGTGTGCCAGGCACTGTTCTAGGTAGTCGGGCCCCCGGACTCTCCTCTGACTTGCTCATTGGCTGTGGAGGAAGTGACTGTGTGTTTGGGACCGATGAAACACCGTATTGCTTTGGGTTTCACTGTATCCAGGAGAGCCCTTGATTTTCATCTCCCCACCCTTCTCAGATACCTTCAGGGTCGAGAGGATTCTCTGGGCTGCCAGGGCTTTGTGTGTCCCTTGTCTTCCCTGGTGGCTCAGAGGGTAAAGCGTCTGCCTGCAATGCTGGAGCCCTGGGTGCGATCCCTGGGTCAGGACGATCTAGAGAAGGAGATGGCAAGCCACTCCGGTGCTCTTGCCTGGAAAATCTCATGGATGGAGAAGCCTGGTAGGCTACCGTCCATGGGGTCGCAAAGAGGCAGACATGACTGAGCGACTTCACTTCACTGTCAGGGACAGGGCTGAGCTGACTGTCTCCAGGTCCTCAGTTCCAGTCAGAGTCATTGTTCATTTGTTAACAATTTGCTAGACTTTATTGTGCAAAGAGTTTTTTTTTTTTTTCTCTTAAGATTGAAAACCCACTACCCTACTTACTCACCTTCAGGTTTGGAAGGAGGCTTCTAACCCTGAGACAAAGTCTAATCATGGCAACTCACTTACCCCCCCTTGTTTATTTTTTCTTCTTAAACTTACTGATTTTTTTTAATTGAAGTAGAGTTGATTTACAACGTTGTGTTAGTTTCAGGTATATGGCACAGTGATTCAGATGTATTTTTCTATCTATGTATTTTTTTCCAGATTCTTTTCCCTTCAGTTCAGTTCAGTTCAGTTCATTTCAGTCGCTCAGTCGTGTCCGACTCTTTGCGACCCCACGAATTGCAGCACGCCAGGCCTCCCTGTCCATCACCAACTCCCAGAGTTCACTCAGACTCACGCCCATTGAGTCAGTGATGCCATCCAGCCATCTCATCCTCTGTCATCCCCTTCTCCTCCTGCCCCCAATCCCTCCCAGCATCAGAGTCTTTTCCAGTGAGTCAACTCTTCGCATGAGGTGGCCAAAGTACTTTTTCAGCTTCAGCATCANTTTTTCTCTTAAGATTGAAAACCCACTACCCTACTTACTCACCTTCAGGTTTGGAAGGAGGCTTCTAACCCTGAGACAAAGTCTAATCATGGCAACTCACTTACCCCCCTTGTTTATTTTTTCTTCTTAAACTTACTGATTTTTTTTAATTGAAGTAGAGTTGATTTACAACGTTGTGTTAGTTTCAGGTATATGGCACAGTGATTCAGATGTATTTTTCTATCTATGTATTTTTTTCCAGATTCTTTTCCCTTCAGTTCAATTCAGTTCAGTTCATTTCAGTCGCTCAGTCATGTCCGACTCTTTGCGACCCCACGAATTGCAGCACGCCAGGCCTCCCTGTCCATCACCAACTCCCAGAGTTCACTCAGACTCACGCCCATTGAGTCAGTGATGCCATCCAGCCATCTCATCCTCTGTCATCCCCTTCTCCTCCTGCCCCCAATCCCTCCCAGCATCAGAGTCTTTTCCAGTGAGTCAACTCTTCGCATGAGGTGGCCAAAGTACTTTTTCAGCTTCAGCATCACTCCTTCCAAAGAAATCCCAGGGCTTATCTCCTTCAGAATGGACTGGTTGGATCTCCTTGCAGTCCAAGGGACTCTCAAGAGTCTTCTCCAACACCACAGTTCAAAAACATCAATTCTTCGATGCTCAGCCTTCTTCACAGTCATATGTTATTAAAAAATATTGGATATAGTTCCTTGTGCTACAAAGTAGGTCCTTGTTGGTTATCTAATATATAGTAGTGTGTATACCTTCAGAGAAGGCAATGGCACCCAACTGCAGTACTCTTACCTGGAAAATCCCATGGATGGGGGAGCCTGGTAGGCTGCAGTTGATGGGGTTGCTAAGAGTTGGACATGACTGAGCGACTTCACTTTCACTTTTCACTTTCACGCTTTGGAGAAGGAAATGGCAATCCATTCCAGTATTCTTGCCTGGAGAATCCCAGGGACGAGGGAGCCTGATGGGCTGCCGTCTATGGGGTCGCACAGAGTTGGACATGACTGAAGCAACTTAGCAGCAGCAGCAGCAGCAGTGTGTATACCTTAATCCCAAACCCCTTGTTTCACTTACCTTTTTTCTGCCTCACTTATCTTATCTGGGGGATCAGGAAGGGGTCATAATAACTGGTAACAGCTTCCATAACTATCCTTTTATGTTTCCAGAATAATTTTATATACAGTCTGTCATTAGATTTACATTGCCTCTCTCTCATGGTTGTAGTCACAACGGACAAAGCAATGATTGTACTTTCTGGAAGAAAGAAGCAAGGGTGCAGAGAATGTCTAAATGGATGGTTTCTGTGTAATGACAGAGTAAGCTGCAAGAACATATTTTTTCTATAGCACAATCACATTATTCAAAAAGTCCAAATACATTTGGGTCTTCAATGTATCAATAATTAAACAGGACAATGAAATAAAATTACAGCTATCTCCCCTTCCTGCCTTTCTTTCCTCATGGGCACTTGGACGGTCTATGCTGTCAGCGCAGCTGACAAATTTGTTTACCACTGAGAAATAAACTGCTTTTCTAATATAAAGGGGCACCCAAACAGTGTCCACTCTTATAAGAAGACATAAAATATATACTTTGATTAAAAGAAAATGTCAACCAGGGACTTAGTGGGCTTTTCTCCTGACTTCAGCCAGTAGCCCTGAAGCAAGGGTTCAGACCATGAGAAATGAAAAGTGGTCCACGGAAGCCCGAAGCCTAGCAGCACTTTGTAACAGATATTCTGATAGTATGCTTTGAACAGAAGCAAACTTTTCTGATGCATCTGAATTCTGTGGCTATTTACGTCCTCCTTCATTTTAAAGAATATTTTTGCTTGCTAGTTGAAAAATCATTATGATATCTTTCAGACATAAAAAAGATTTATATCATGTATGTGTGTTTAAGATATAAGTATGAGTCAGAGACACATACTCATCATTTCATTTAAGAAATTACAAGAATTTTATGATTGTATTCCTTGCCTTTAGCCCTCAGGGATAAACATTATTTGATTTTTGTGTTCATCCTTCCCTCAATTTTTATTATAGGTTTACTACATAAGTGTAAATGGCTTCGTTTTGTGGTTTTTACCATTAAAAAAAAAATAGAATCCTGATGTTTTTCTGCTTCCATGATGAACTTTTTAGCATTATAAGTTTCATAGATGTGTTCTTAGAAAAATCTATTAGTATATGTAATTTTATTAGTTAATTTTAAAATCTTTTTTCTTAATTTAATTTATTTAAGCTAAAACAAAAGCAGAAACAATTTACCCATTTCTTCTACCCCTCACTTTCTGTCTCTGGCAGCCACTATGTGTTCTCTGCTTTCAATCTTTTTTAAAATTGAAATATAGTTGATTTACAGTGTTAATTTCTGCTGTAAAGTGACTCCGTTTTACACATATATACATTCATTTTAATATACTTTTCCATATGATTTATCACAGGAAATTGCCTATAGCTCCCTGTGCTATACAGTAGGACTTTGTTCATCCTACATATAAAAGCTTACATCTGCTAACCCCTACCTCCAACTCTATCCCTTCCCTAATCCCCTCCCCCATGGCAACCACCTGTCTGTTCTCTATGTCTGTGAGTCTGTTTCTGTTTCATAGATAAGTTCATTTGTGTTGTACTTTAGATTCCACATGTAAGGGATATCATATGGTGTTAGTCTATCTCTGTCTGACCTACTTCACTTAGTATGATAATCTCTAGGTCTATCCATGTTGCTGCAAACAGTATTATTTCATTATTTTTTATAGCTGAGTAGTATAAGGCACAATATTGAATAGAAGTGGTAAGGATAGACATTCCTGCTTTATTCCTAATGAACATATTCCTTCTTTCATAACTGTGTGTGATGCTAGCATAGATTTTCAGTAGATGCACTTTATCAAGTTGAGGCATTTTCTTCTGTTATAGCTGGCAAGTTTTTTTTTAAATTATTATGAATAGCGGTTGAATTTTGTCAAATACTTATTCTGTATTAATTTGAGGTGATCATATGGCTTTTCTTTTTAAATTTGTTCATATAGTTAATTATGTTGACTATCAACTTTGAATTCCTGGGATGCACCTTATTTGCTCATGATGCATTCTCCTTATATATTGATGAACTTGGTTTGATAAAATTTTGTTAAGGATTCTTACAACTAAGCTGTGTTAGTTTCGTGTTGCCACTGTAAAAATTGCCATATGTTTCATAGCATAAAACACAAATTTATCTTCTTACAATTTTGGAGGTCAGAAGCCCAAAAGCCATTTCTTTGGGGTAAAGTTAATGTGTTGGTTGGGCTGATTCCTTTTGGAGATTCTGAAGAGAGAATCCATCCATTTCCTTGATTTTTTTTAGCTTCTTATGGCCCCTTTTTGCATCTTCATAACATCACTCTTATCTCTGCTTCTGTCATCACATCTCCATGTTCTCTAGTTTTGACTCCTCCAACCTGCTTCTATTTCATAAGACCCTTTTGATTGCATCAGGTCCCACTGGATAATCTGGGATAATCTCCCATCTCAGGATCCTTCATTTAATCACACCTACAAAGTCCTTTTTGCCATTGGAGGTAACGTAAAAGTTTCTGGGGACTAGGGCATGGACATATTTGTGTGAGGACATTATTCTGCCTGTCACATCTTCATGGAAGTATCCAGTTATCTTTGGAGGGAAAGTTTTATATAATTTTGGTATCATGGTAAAGCTGACCACAGAAAATCAGTTGAGAAATCTTCTGTCTTCTGTTTTCTGAAAATGTGTGGATTGATTTGGTATAGTTTATTCCTTAAAGGCTTGGAAAGCCGTGTACTCCTCAGCAAATTCTCTCCTGAACCTCTAAGCTAAGTCAGGCCCCCCTGTTAAACTTTCTGAAACATCCTATACATTTTCCTTGAAGGACTCAATTTCTAATGATATATGTAGTTGTGTGATTACTTTGTTTATGTATGGCTCTACCAGAATATAAGCAGGGTGTAGGCCTGTCTCTTTCACTGATGAATACCCAGAACATATCACTGAACTTGGCACATATTAGTTACTCAATATGTAGTTTTTGAATAAATAAATGAATGCATTCCTGTTCCATGAGACTTCCTTGCAATTTTATATTTTTCCTCCCTGCTTTACAAAATAAGGATGCTTTCTTTTACCTATTTATTTTAATAATTGACAATAATTTATTCTACTTTATTGATATATAATTGACAAAATTGTAAGCATTTTTGGATTAAGCTAGATCACATTGGTTTCTCTTTCTCCTTACTGAAACTGTCTCAGAAATGGTCAGTCAGGTGAAGGCTAGTATATACTTTGTGAAAGTAGGCTATGTGAGGACACCATGAGAAAGTGGCTGTCTGTAAGCCCACAAGGGAGTTCTCACCAAGAATGGAATCTGCTGGTACCTTGGTCTGGGACTTCCCAGCCTCCATCTGTGAGAAATAAATGTCTGTTGTTTAAGTCATGCAGGCTGGGGTCTTTGTTACGGTCACCCTGGGCTAAGGCAGCAAGCACATCATATGTTGTCTGCCCTGTTTACTCCACTAAAGCCTGCCCAGTTCTATGTCCACCCTGGACCTGCTCTGCCTTGCATGCGGATGAGCAAGGCCAAAGATGCCTTCAGCATGAAAGAGGGACCTGCAGTAGTCTGCAGCCTGGCTTCCTTTAGACAGTCCATCTTTTCAAACTTGCTTCAGTAGGTCCCTGAATGCTGCACTACCTCATCCTAACTTTTCTCTTTCCTTGCCAAAGAAATGGGTGTGCACGCACACACACACAGACCCACAAATGAACACCTACATACATCTCCAACTTCACAAGTGAAAGTGAAAGTCGCTCAGTCATGTCCAACTCTTTGCGACCCCATGGACTATATACTCCATGGAATTCTCCAGGCCAGAGTACTGGAGTGGGTAGCCTTTTGCTTTTCCAGACAATCTCCCTATCCCAGGGATTGAACCTAGGTCTCCCACATTGCAGGTGGATTCTTTACCAGCTGAACCACAAGGGAAGCCCAGGAATATGGCATTGGTAGCCTATCCCTTCTCCAGTGGATCTTCCTGACCCAGGAATCGAACTGGGGTCTCCTGCTTTGCAGGCAGATTCTTTACCAACTGAGCTATCAGGGAAGCCCAAAGTGAAAATTACTCAGTCGATTTTCTGTTTGGCTCTTTGTGACCACATGGACTATACAGTCCATGGAATTCTCCAGGCCAGAAATACACTTTCAAATGCAATAAATCGCATGGTGATAAAGTCTTCTTCATTTAGATCACCTAAATGTATTCAAATATGAAGAAATAAGAATCTTTTACTTAGAAATAAGAAATGACTGTTACTTCCAACTTTTTTCATTTGTGAATATTTGTTGATATCACTAATGTGGCACTAACCATGTCTAACTTAGATGGCTTCACAGGATGACTTCAGCCTAAGTAGAATGTGTCCATGGTGCCTGCAGCCAGACTTGCCTGATTCATCGCTGTTGCTCCAAGATCAGTCATCAACTACTGAATCTTGAACACTTGCAAGGAATTGAAAAATCTCTGGAGAAGAAAGTCAAGGGAAATAAATGTGTCCTCAGATGGCCTTTGCTCACTCAATCTGACAAGTGTAGATTATGTTGTTTGAAATACTTTCCAGTCTGCTAGGAAATGTCCCCATATGGAGCGTATGCAGAGAATTAAGCCCTCATATTGTTAGACAACACTCTGCTGTGTATGAAATGCCAGAGATTTGAAATGAAAGACGATGACATCATCTGGTTCACTGTGCCAGAAAAGCCTTCTTTTTTCAAGTCCATCATCAGACTGCAGTGTTTGGAGCTTTTATTGCCTGCAATTACTTACACATAGCAAAGTCACACAAGGCCAGGGTCAAGTTCAATTTATCTTTACATCTGTAGTACCTAGGTTGGTAAAGGTGCCTGGTAGATACTTAATCCATGTTTCCTGAATGGAATTCTATTGATTCTTCATGTAAAGCCAAGCCTTTGACATATTGAACATTTTCTAGTTTGCTTATTGAATTAACATTTATTATCTGAAATATATGAAGCACTGTTTTTAAATTCTTGATATTTATTTATATTTTGAATGCACTGCATAGCATGTGGGATCTTAGTTCCCAGATTAGGGATCAAACCTGTGCCCCTTGCACTGGAAGCTCAGAATCTTAACCATTGGACTGCCAGGGAAGACACCAATACTTTTTTGATAAGCACATAAAAACAGATTCATCCATCTTCACAAGTAAATAAGATAAAAAACTAAAAAAAAATTTTAAGAAAGAAACAGATGATAATAAAATTCTACCCCCTAAAAGATAAAGCACATGATACAATGGAATGCTTATAACGAACCTCATGCTGATTTACTAAAATAAAATAAACTCTGTTTTTAAAATGAGAGAAAACTGTGTGTAAAGAACATAAAACAGACTCTGTCTGGTCTCATTTTTTCCTAAAGGCAAGTCTTAATAGACACCACAGGCAGACAAACAAAAAAGGCTAATGAGAAACTGAAAACTACAGAACTTATAAAATGCTCACTGTAATATAATATGACAAATCTTACAGATAAATTAGAAAAGCTCTAATGTGCTCCTTAGAATAGGAGAGATTGAAATAACCAAGGGATTTTAATATTGTGCTCCACAAGCTCAGAATTTTATCCATGGGGGAAAGGTTATTTCTTTAAAAGATAAATAGATAAATCTGTGCCATGTACAGATTATTCTTAAAGAATTGCTTATAGGCAATGCCTACCTTTAGGTACTATGATTTTTTTTTTTCAAAATAATTTTATTCAGTTATTTTTGGCTGTGCTGGGTCTTTGTTGCCCTGTGGGCTTTTCTCTAGCTGCAGAGGGTGGGAACTACTCTTTAGGTGCAGTGCATGGCCTTCTCATTGAGGCGGCTTCTCTTGTTCTCGAGGGCACTTGGGCTCAGTAGTTGAGGCTCATGCACTCTAGGACACAGACTCAATAGCTGTGCATACATGCTTATTTGCTTCAAGGTGTGTAGGATCTTTCTGGACCAAGGATCGAACCCATGTCTCCTGCATTGGCAGGCGGATTCTTTACCACTGACTCACCAGGGAAGCCCCATTTTACTATGATCCTTGAAGACTAACATCAAACGGGCTTGTTATATGGTGACTCTGTACCCAAGTTGTTACTCTGCATATTTTCCCTGATAACTGTCAGAGAAGAGGTGGAAATCTCTATTAGGCCGCACTGAATAAAGCATATGGTAAACTTAAAGTCTGTAAAGCATGTATTAAACCTCCTGGAGCTATTCCACATTCCTTTAAAATCTTTCTTGGTGTAAGAACACATACAGATGGTCAATAGGCACCTGAAAAGATGCTCAGCATTACTAATTATTAGAGAAATGCAAATCAAAACTATACTGAGGTACCCCCTCATACCAGTCAGAATGACCATCATTGAAAAGTCTGCAGATAAATGCTGGAGAGGATGTAAAGAAAAGGGAACCCTCCTATTGTTGGTGGGAATACAAGCTGGTGCAACCACTGTGGACAACAGTATGGAGGTTCCACAAAAAACTAAAAATAGAATTAACGTATGATTCAGCAGTCCCACTCCTGGGCATATATACAGACAAAACTATAATTCAAAAAGATGCATGACCCCTATGTTCATAGCAGCACTATTTACAATAGCCAAGACAAAGAAACAACCTAAATGTCCATCAGTAGAAGAATGGATAAGGAAGATATAGTATGTATGTATATATATATATATATATATATACACAATGGAATATTACCCTTAAAAAGAATGAAATAATGCTGTTTGCAGCAACATGGATGCAACTAGAGACCACTATACTAAATGAAGTAAATCGGAAAGTAAATGAAGTATATCATAAATACCAGGTGATGTCACTTATATATGGAATCTAGAATGTGACACAAGTGAACCTATCTCTGAAACAGAAACAAACTCACAGACATAGAGAACAGACTGGTAGTTGCCAAGGGAGAGAGATTTGGGGGATGGATGGAGCTGAAGGTTTGGGTTAGCAGATGAAAGCTTTTATATTTAGGATAGATAAACAACAAAGTCCTATTGTACAGCACAGAAAACTATATTCAATATCCTGTGATAAACCATAATGAAAAAGAATGTATATATGTGTATAACTGAATCACTTTGGTGTATAGCAGTAATTAACACAACATTGTATATGAACTATACTTCAATTAAAAACATCTTTTTTGTTGTTATCAAATGGTGCCATTGGTTTTTAAAGAGAATCATTTCACTGCATCAGCAGCTGCATCAGAACCCCCATAGGACACACAACAGGGGCTGCAAGGACCATCACTTCACCTTTCTCCTGGAACCCCTGAACTCTGTTCATTGAAACTCCGCTGGTTCAGTCTAAACATTACCCTTTTCTCTCTTGCTGTGATATCACTTGAAATTTTTGTTGCTATCTGATCCCATCCCTTGATTTTATTAACAATAGTGTTTTTTTTTTAAATGAACAATAGTTGGGAAATCCAAATCATTAAATCATAATCTCACATCCTAACTGCATTTTAAAAATATTTTTTAAAAATTAATTAAAAAAATCTTTGGTTCTGTTGCATCTTTATTGCAGTGCCAAGTCTTCTCTTGTTATAGAGTTCAGGTAGCATGTGGCTCAGGGCTCAGTTGTGGCATACAGGCTAAGTTGCCCTGAGGCGTGTGGAATCCCAGTTCCCTGACCAGGAAAGAATTGAACCTGAGACCCTCACATTGCAAGGTGAATTTTTAACAACTGGACCACTAGGGAAGTCCCCTAACTGCATGTGTAATCTGCGTTCACATTGGTTATTCTACCATCATCATGTTTTTCTTTACAATAGGAAATGTGAAAAAAGGAAATGCCTCGGGGCATTGCCATGAAGAACTGGCTTCATGATCTGTGCTTTCCTCACTTCTTTAAATGCTGTTTTTGCTATCTTGATACTCCTAATACTTCCTGGGCAAGGGGCCTACATTTTTATTTCGCACTGAGCTCCTCAAATTATAGAACTGCTCCGGTGGCCACTGCCTTCATCTGTTTCTCAGATAAGCAGAAAGCTGGAATTGAGTGAAGTTGGATGAAATACTAAAAAAGAGCACCTTGGTGTGGCTGAGACACAGTGTGGACTTTTGCTGTGTTTGTTCATATTTGCTGAACATGGCCCCTCTGGGGAATCCAGATTCTTCATGAGGAATAGTAGTGGGATCTCTCGAGCTGCAGGCTATTATTCCTTATGCTGTCCTTTAAATCTAGTACATGTTCCTGGCAGCATGGAAGAAAAAAGTAAAAAGAGAGAGGTGCACATGGAGGCAGAACAGTGCGGGAGGCAGCCCAGTGGTGTCCATGTTGTCACACTTTCCCTAGACATTTGGCTACCCCAGAGCATAGGATGTAGCCAAGTATTTTAATCCAGTTTGTGCTGTCAAATTCTGATCTATCCAAGTAAATGCAATCCATCTATTCAGAAATCATTTATGTCTAACTCTCCAAAGTGTTATTCTTAAAGCCCCTTTGAGGTCTAGAAAAATGTCAGAAGCTCATAGAAGTTTTCTAGACTCCTATGGCTGACTTGCGCTTTGCATAAATCAAAATGAACCACAGAATCAGAAAACAAACTTATGGTTACCAAAGGGAAAAGCTGTGGGGAGGAGGCATACATTGGGAGTTTGGGATTGACATACACACACTATTTAAAATAGATAACCAACAAGGACCTAATGTACAGCACAGGGAACTCTACTCAATATTCTGTAATAACTTGAATGGGAAAAGAATTTGAAAAAGAATAGATATGTGTATATACAACTGAATCACTTTGCAGTACACCTGAAACCAACACAACATTGCATTTCAACTATGAAGTGAAGTGAAGTCGCTCAGTCGTGTCCGACTCTTTGCGACCCCATGGACTGTAGCCTATCAGACTCCTCTGTCCATGGGATTTTTCAGGCAAGAGTGCTGGAGTGGGTTGCCATTTCCTTCTCCAGGGGAATCTTCCCGACCCAGGAATCGAACCCAAGTCTCCCGCATTGCAGGCAGACACTTTACTGTCTGAGCCACCAGGGAAGCCTCATTTCAACTATATTGCATTATTAAATAAAAATTTGAAAAAAAGATGAACGATCCTCTCTTTCGAGACTGCCTTCTGTCATAAGGCTAGTCCTCAATGGTGAGAGTGTGATACGTGGTCTCTGATGTTAGATGGCAGGCAGTGAGTGTCCCAGTCCTACCTCTGCAGTTTTAGTGACTATGGATGGGTCTTTGTCTTGCCAGGACCATGATTCCCAGGAATGGGTTTAAAGGGTCTTCTTTGCTGCCCAGACTACCATTTGTTCTTTGCTTCTCATTGTGGTCCCTGTGGTGCACCTACCTGAACCACAAGGGACTTTTATTTAGCAAAAGGTAGAGTCAAACTGTATGCTATTAAACAACAAAGTCAAAGCTGTGGTTTTTCCAGGAGTCATGTACGGATGTGAGAGCTGGACAATAAAAAAGACTGAGCACAGGAGAACTGATGCCCTTGAATGTGGTGTTTGAGAAGACTCTTGAGAATCTCTTGGATAGCAAGGAGATCAAACCTGTCAATCCTAAAGGAAGCCAGTCCTGAATATTCATCAGAAGGACTGATGCTAAAGCTGAAGCTCCAATACTTTGGCCACCTGATGCCAAGGGCTGACTCATTGAAAAGACCCTGATGCTGGGGAAGATTTTTGAAGGCAGGAGAAGGGGGCAACAGAGGATGAGATGGTTGGATGGACAACTCAATGGACATGAATGTAAGCAAACTCTGGGAGAGGGTGAAGGACAGGGAAGCCTGGTATGCTGTAGTCCATGGAGTTGCAAAGAGTCGGACATAACTGAGCAACTGAACAACAACAAGTTAAACAACAAGGTCACTACACTATAATAAAGCATAACAGAAAAGAATATTTAAAAATACATGTATAACTGAATCATTTTACTTTTGTCACCTTGATCTTGGACTTCCAGGCTTCAGAGCTGTGAGAAATGACCCAGTTTATGGACCACTCAGTCTACAACATTCTGTTTGTTATAGCAGCTCAATGGACGAAGATGATAGCTTTGCACAATATCTGTCTTTTGCCTGCCATGCAGACCTGACTGTACATGAATCTTCAACTCCAACACCATCTGCCTGATTCAGAGTCCACTTTTTAGTTCCAGATTCCTGCCTGGGAGGAGTGACAATCCAGCCTAGAGCATGTTCTGTCTTCCCCAATCCTAGCAATTGTGGTGGGCAGTTGCCCATTCTGAGCAGTGGGTGAGGCAGCTTCTTTAAGAAGAGACTGTTGATGGGGAATAAATGATGAATATCTTTGGTCCAGCAACACAAGTCTGTGTAATTCATGGTGACACTTAATCAATATCAAGAAGCTCCAGCTTTAGGTTAAGACAATACCTTGAGTTCATTAATCCTCTAAAGCAACTACACTAATCCTGCTAGCATATTAGTGCATAGAAACTTACTTGGATATGCCTCATTTGTTTTTGGCCCTTTATGATCCTAGAGCAAGTTCAAAACTGAGATTCAGTCTTTGAGCTTTCCTAATTTTCACTCAGCTTGGTCAAAATATTAATGTTTAATTTACAATATCAGGGATTGTCTTATAAAAAATTTTGAGGATGGTGCAGACTCCTAAATGAAGATGAGCTGACTTACTTTGTGGTGGTATGTTAAATCTGGGGTATTGGAGATAATTAGCTTTTGAGCATCAAGCCATGAATATTTATTGAGGATTAACAGGGTATATTCAATTTGGCACAATGTAAAAAATGATAAAGTTCTTTGCTTCTAATATTTGTTGAATGTTCATCATATAGGACAATAGTCACTTCTATCATTGAATTGGGAAATGAAAGCAAAACCAATTTTATGTAGATGAAAAGTTAAACATAAAAGTCTGTTTCTGTAGGTATTCTCTTAAATCAAGTTGAAGACCTCAGAAGTTCTACTTGTACAATAAAATTCATCTTTCATTGAAATATAGAAAGATAGAGTTGATAGTGGCCTTGGACCTAATCATAGTGTCTTGTTTTTAAAGAGGAAATTGAAGCCTAATGAAGGGTCTGAGTGACCAGTTCAAAGGTCATGTGGCTAATGGGGTCTCTTTCCTTAAGAGCACACTCCCTGAGTGACACTGGTGTGAGGTGGTTATATGCTCTTTAGGTAGTCTAAAGTGTTCATCTGGATGAATTTATACACACACGCATATATACAAATATGTTTACATATATACACATCTTACACATATTTTATATATATGTATCTTACACATGTGTACATATTTTCATATATATATATATATCATACACATAACATCTGTAGAATTTGTAGCATCTTGCAGAAAAACCTGAACAACTTTTTTGGCCAATCCAGTATTTCCATGTAACTACTATTCAGATGATACCCCCAGCATCCCACGAAATATTCCTTCTCAGTATATACTTCATCCCTACAACAGTAACTACTGTCTGCCAGCATCATCAAAGCATTATATTTCTTATCTAAAAGGAATTAAAGTTTCAAACTATGGGAAAGTCCCATAATTTATTTTCCATTCCTTTATTTGTGCTTCCCTGGTGGCTCAGAGGGTAAAGCGTCTGCCTACAATGTGGGAGACCTGGGTTCGAACCCTGGGTGGGGAAGATCCCCTGGAGAAGGAAATGGCAAACCACTCCAGTACTCTTGCCTGGGAAATCCCATAGACTGAAAAACCTGATAGGCTACGGTCTACCGGGTCACAAAGAGTCGGACACAACTTTTTCCATTCATTTATTTAATAAATATTTGATGATCACTCTCTAATGAATTTGTACAGGCACTGGAGACTCAGTGATGAGTCATTTCTTGTACTATTTATTGGTATTATAGATAATGCTGGGATCAGTCTGACTATATTTTGAAGGTTTTTTTTCCCCTTTAATTTTATTCTAAGTGTGTATCATTTTGAAATGTATTATATATTACATATACCAATTTGCGTTATCCTTTGTGGCTTTAATATTGAGTTTGAACCTTTAAAACAGGGATCCCCAACCTTTTTGACACCAGGGACTGGTTTCGTGGAAGATAATTTTTCCATAGACTGCGAAGGGGGGGAAATAGTTTTGGGATGATTCAAGCCCATTATATTTATTGTGCTTTATTTCTAATCTAATGCTGTCACTGATATGACAGGAGGTACTGGTCTGAGACCCGGAGATTGGGGACCCCTGCTCTAAAATATTTGCTTATTTTGGAAGGAGAACAGGTTTGCCATTGAACATAGAAGGAATATGACGACGGCAGAATGAAACCATTTCTTACGTAACCTATTGGGAACTCTGGCTGTCAGGACCAAGCGGCCATCGCTATAGTACCATTATCTATGAGGGGCAGCACATCCTAGAGAAGACAAAGTGCCCAGTTGGGATAAAGCACGTAATCTTGTTGTGTGTTCTGCCCTGAGTCACTGCAGTGCAGAAGGAGAGAGACCAGGCTGCTGGTAGGAAAATGAAGATGGAACGTCCCAGGAGAACACTGTATGGATGACACCTGTCTATATGTGAAGATAAACCTCCCACCTCATTGTATTTTTGAGATGTATTAGTTTTATTTCCGCAGAAGGCAATGGCACCCTAATCCAGTACTCTTGCCTAGAAAATCCTATGGATGGAGGAGCCTGGTAGGCTGCAGTCCATGGGCTCGCACAGAGCTGGACACGACTGAAGTGACTTAGCAGCAGCAGCAGTTTTATTCCAAAGGCAAAATGAGCAAGAGAATCGTTTTTAAAAATTACTTAACTAATTTTTGTTTGTGCTGGGTCTTTGTTGCTGTGCACTTGCTTTCTCTAGTTGCAGTGGAGCGGGGGCTACTCTCTAGCTGCAATGCTCGGGCTTCTTATTGTGATGGCTTTTCTTGTTTCAGAGCATAGGTTGTAGGGTGCATGGGCTTCAGTAGCTGCACCACATGGGCTTAGTTGCCCCTCAGCATGTGGAATCCTCCTGGAGCAGGGGTGGAACCCATGTCCCCTGCACTGACAAATGAATTCTTAACCACTAGACCACCAGGGGAGTCCGGGCAGGTGAATCTTGGCTGCTACATCAGAAGTGTCGCTGCAGTCCGCATAGCTAAATGATAACTGAATGCTTGCTGAGTGCATTTCCCCAGAAAGGAAGACACTCCAAAGGAAACTGTTAATTATAGGTACTATTCTGGGTCAGTGCTCTTGGAATCTCAGCCCTATCATGCTGCTACTACTGCTAAGTCACTTCGGTTGTGTCCGACTATGTGTGACCCCATAGATGGCAGCCCACCAGGCTCCCACCAGCCAGCCAGCTCTATCATAGTTTATCATTGTGTTAGAACTGAATTTAGATGTTTTTAGAAAGGGGAAATGTATTTTTCAGTTTTTTGTAGTATAAAAAAAGAGAGATGTCTACTCTATTCTTTCCCAAAAAAAAGAAAAAAGAAAAAAACAAATAGTGAGCACAGTTGAAAACAAAGCCATCTATCTCCATAGTAAATGGCCTCTGGAAAGTGAGACCTGATCTGTAAAGCTGTATAGGATTACCAAACACGATCGATAGACTCACCGTTTATCATTTACTAAAAGGCCTTGCTTGGGAGGGAAATAGTGTAGGAATTCGCGACTCATGTGCCTAGGAACTGTTGAGAATTTGCTGTCTTTTTCTTCTTGGAGCGAATGGGAGGCTGCCCAGATGAACATTTGTTTCAGACAATTAAATTGAGGGAGTCATGATTGACGTGTTTTCATGTTATTCTTTCTTGGTTTGATAGAGAAAATCTCCTGGAATCAAACTAATTTACAAATGAAGGGGTTTATTTTCCCTTTGCTTTGTGGACATAATTGTCTCCATTAACTTTAATAGGAGTTTTGGGGCCTGGTCTGAAGGGAGAAGGATGGCTTAGCATGGAGAGCTGGTTCTCTGCTATTAAATCCTCTGGGAGGAAAAGCACCCAACTTCTCCACCGTGAAGAAAACAGAAGCTGTTTGAAATCATTCATAGTTTGCTCTATTGATGCCTTAAAAAGAAATACAATGAAAGCCTGATGAGTGCAAGAACAATTTTACGTGGTTCTTGAAAAGATTAAGGATCATCTTAAAAACACCACAGACATTTTGTCTTGAGTAATGGGGATGTGTGTAGCAATAAATGCACACCAGCAATGGGGAGCCCGACTTCTGCATCCTGTAACCAATATATGTTCATATCCAAAAGGTCAGATTGACCAATAAAACTTCCATAAAACTCAGAGAGTGGCAATCCAATCTCCTGAAAAATGAATATGAGATACTATCAGGGAAGTAGTTCACAGTGAGGGTCTTTGTTTTGCTCTTTTGAAGAATATACATCAAAGGTGCTATAGGCATCTGGACAAGCTAATGAAGGTACACTTAATTATGAAATTGGCTTTATTAATGATATAAAACATCACATGGCATAGTGTACTATGTGACACTGAAAGAGGGCTCTGGGAGAACAGAACTTTACTTAGGATTTAATTGTAATTTCTGCAAATGTTAATTGTCTTGCTCACTGCCTGGCCATGTTAGACAATGAATAAGTTTTGTTGAATGAAACAGTGAGTGACTGGTTGCTTATGATGTGTAGTGCACCATCCTTATCAGGACAGGCAAATGTGGTCCTTGCTTTCAAGGAAACACAGTCTAATAGATAATGCATATACCACTAGAATGTCCTTTTTTTCCAACTCTACTGTTTTAAATCCAAATACAAAGCCTATTATCCTAAGTGCAGTATTACAGAGAAGCACCAATTAAGTATAATGGGAGAATGCAGAAGCAAGTGATGAACCCTGTGTGAAGGTGACCTGGGGAGGCTTCACAGAGGAAATACCAGTTGACTTAGACACCTGTAATAGGGAGGGAAAGGAAAACGTGAGCACAGGATCAGATACAGGAACATGCACATCCTTCTCAGAGAATAGCTAATAGCCTAGGCTTTGTGGCCACAGCTAATTGGGTCTGTGTGGGAAGAATCATATGAAGCACTTGGAATGTTTTTCCTTTTTTAAAATGATGGAATAATTGATTTTTTTTTTAAAGAAAGTAGGGTGATGTCAGGATTGAATCTGAGTTCTAGAATGATGACTGACTGACGTCAGTGTAGGGAATATATTGATGCTCGGGGTGCTTGGGGCTGGTGCACTGGGATGACCCAGAGGGATGAGATGGGGATTCAGGATGGGGAACACATGTACACTCGTGACAGATTCAAGTCAGTGTATGGCAAAATCAATACAATATTGTAAAGTAAAATTAATTAAAAAAACCCATATTAAGTAAATAAAAGCCCATATTAAGAAAAAAAAAAAAGAAAATATACTGAGAGGGAAAGACAAGGCCCTTTCTCAGGCGGCGCTTCTCCAGTGAACACCTTCATGTGAGCTCCGTAATTTAGACACATTCAAGAAGAAACGAAAATTCAGGGATTCTAGGGTTGCTCTACGCTACCTCCAATAGTGTCCAGCAGGAGAATGGGGAGCCCTGGACACTCCCCACCTGGCACCCTCCAGACAGAGCTTTGAAGGAAAGGCTTGGAAGCTACAAGCTTGAACATTTGGAATTTCACGGTTCACGCACTGTTGAAACCTGGGTTGGTCACTAAGCGCAGGCGGCTGCGAGCCGCCNTCATCCATCCATCCATTTACTCAATCAACAACTAATTGTGAAGTGTTATAGCCGATACCAATGCTTTCCTAACATCTATTTTTTCTCTTTCATTTCCCCAACAAACCTTGCTTTCTTCCTGATATTAGGTGACTATGTACTTTTAGAGATGCTGAGCTCTCTCAGTTCCAGGCAGTTGATCTCAGTTAGTCTATTCATTCATTCATTCAATATTTATTGGGTACCTTCTAGGGGTCAGGCACTGTTTTCAGAACTGGGGCTACAGAAGTGAGAAGAATAATTATGATTTCTCCCTCCAGTTAAAATGCTCACGCTCTATTATTGGAGATATTTACCTTGACTAGATAGACGACATCAAAGTTCACTGCAGTCAGACTTGTCATGTTCAATCCATACCTTAAGCTTTTTTCCTGGGTTCACATTTGTAGTCAGGCAGGATCAGAGTGACCATTTCTGTCTAGTGGGCTGTGGATGAAACTTCACTTCCAGACAAGTGTTTTTCTCTTCAGTTATTCTGAATGAATATATCATTTGCTCCTACTGGAACAGGTAGAAAAATCATTGTTAGCTGGGGTCACTAAATCTGCATGGAAGACAAGGATCACCATTACCTGAGCAGATTTTCCTTGAAAGAGAAATACACCCTTGTTTATAAATAATTAGGATTTGGGGAGTTGATTGTTACTATAATATAAGCTAGCCTGTTCTTCCCATGTGGCTCAGTGGTAAAGAATCCACTGGCCAAGCAGGAGATGTGGGTTCAACCCCTGGATTGGGGTGATCCCTTGAAGAAGGAAATGGCAACCCACTCCAGTATTCTTGCCTGGGAAATCACATGGACAAAGGAACCTGGAGGGCTGCAGTCCACGGGGTTGCAAAGAGTTGGGCAAAACTTAGCAACGAAACAACAAAACAACAGCAATCTAATATGATGATTAATGCTGGCATTCAGGTACGAGCTAAGTGCCATAGGAGCCCAGGGAAGGGAGTAACTCACTGTCTGAGGGGTCAAAAAGGGGACTTTGGAGATCATAACTTGAGCTAAGTCAGGAAAAACGATTAAGATTTAGCTAGGCAGATAGACAAGTGAGAGACTTCCATGTAATGGAAACATCCTGGACAAAGGCTTAGGGGGCATGAAATAGCTCGACATATTGGGAGAACCATGCATGGATTTCTTTGGCTGCATGTAGAGTGTGTGGCTGCAGAATGCCCTCTGACAGCCCAGGAGTTCTGCTCATTACTACAGCACACTGAGTGTAGATGGTGGAAGACAGCAAGAGTCCCAGATAAAAGGAGCAAATCAAATGTCAGAGCTTAATCATGATAGTTAGGGGTAGAATTAAGGCTTTTCCTTCCACTTCAGACTTTCAGTCTTTACTGTCGCTAAATACCATTAAATGAAGTGATACAACTTATGAGGGTCTTTCAAACAATCCCCCCTGGGCTCATGGAGAGCTCTTTAGAGGGAGTAAACTTTGGAGGCAATGGTGTAAACAGGGATTATCCAGGCAGAATTAACAAAAGTGGGCAGATTCTATTTGAGTTGTATATGTTTATAGTCTAAAAAAGGAAACCTAAAAATACCCTTAGAGCCTTGATATGTTCTGTGGCAGATTTAGTACTAAAGAAAGAGACAAAAGAAATATATGCTGTCATACAAATTGTTAGATGTCTCAAGGAAATGAATTGGCTAGAAAATGCTTTTTAGTCATTTTCAAAAGTAGAGTATTTTGCTCTTCCCTCTTTTTTGTATTTTTCATAGTATTGGTTAATTTATTTTTGAGCTGATCACATGCTAGATATAATCTAAAAAATAATACATAAATGCAACAAATTGGGTTATCCCTCTTTATTTCTTCACATAAAACAAAACAAAACATGGGAACTAAGTGATTTCCTAACATTTAAGACTATAATCTTTTCTACTTGAAGGCAGGAATGTGCTAGTTATTTTTATATTTCTCTCAGAGCCTAGTGCAAACTGGTAACATAAGTTTATTTAATCACAACAAATATTCACCAGTGCCTACTCTGAGCCAGGTAGTGGCACCCTACGTGCTGAGGGTGGTCCACAAACTGGATGGAAAAGGTGCCTTAAGAAACTTGCAGTTGAGATGGTGGCCAGAGCTGTGGAGAACAACAGATCAGGGAAGGGTAGGGGTGCTGAGGATTGTCTGCTGTTACTTATGGAATGACTGGGGAGGCTTAGCCTTGATAAGGTGACATTTGTTCAGAGACTTGAAGAAAATGAGCTGAAGACCATGTGGATGTCTGGGGAAAGAGACGCTCAGGCAGAAGGAGCAGCCATGAAGAGATCCCAAGATGGTGTGTTCTTGGCATGTTGTAGGAACAGCAAGGATGTCAGAGGGGCGAGAAAGGAGTGAGCAAGGAGCAGAATAACAGGTTGTGAGATCATCGTGTTAATGGGATCAGATCTTATAGGGTGTTTAGGTCTCTCTAGGAATTTTGATTTCTATGTTGAATCTTAAGGGGAGCTTCTGAAGGCTCTAAGAGGAAGGTGTTCTCTGGCTTTTATGGGCTGAAATGTGTTCCCCTCAAAATCCATAGGATAAAGTCCAAACCCCCAGTACCTCAGACTGTGACTGTATTTGGAGATGGGGACTTTAAGAGCAAATTTAGTTAAAATTGGTTCATATGAACATAAAGGGAAAGTTGCTCAGTCATGTCTGACTCTTTGTGACCCTGTGGACTGAAGCCCACCAGGCTCCTCTGTCCATGAAATTCTCCAGGCAAGAATACTAGAGTGGGAAGCCATTCCCTTCTCTCCAGGGGATCTTCCTGATCCTGAGATTGAGCCCAGGTCTCTTGCATTGCAGGCTTTTTTTTTTTTTTTTTTACCATTTGAGCCACCAGGGAAGCCCACATTTTTTCACTTTCACTTTAAAAACAAATTTAGTTAAAATTGGATCATATGAATAGGAGTCAGGCTTCCCTGGTAGCTCTGCTGGTGAAGAATCTGCCTGCAATGCTGGAGACCCTGGTTCGATTCCTGAGTCAGGAAGATGCACTGGAGAAGGCATAGGATACCCACACAAGTATTCTTGGGCTTCCCTGGTGGCTCAGCTGGTAAAGAATCTGCTTGTGATGTGGGAGACCTGGATTCGATCTCTAGGTTGGGAAGATCCCCTGGAGAAGGGGAGAACTACCCACTCCAGTATTCTGGCCTGGACAACTCGACTGACTGTACATTCCATGGGATCTCAAAGAGTTGGACATGACGGAACATTCACTCACTCACTCATGTGGCTGGGCTCTGATCCATTATGACTGGTGCCTTTATAATAGGAGGGGATTAGGACATAGACAGGCATAGCAGGAGGATGATGTGAAGACACAGGAAGAAGACAGCCACTCAGACTGAGGAGAGAAGGTTCGGGAGGGGCCAACTCTGCCCACATCTCGGTCTTGGACTTGCAGCCCCCAAACCTCTGAGGAAATAAGTGTCTGTGTTTAAGACCCCCCCCCCCCAGACGCTGGTACTTTGTTATGGCAATCTAAGCAGACTAAAACAACATTGATCTTACTTTTCAAACAAGGTCTTTTTATCCTCTGAGTGCAGAACGTTTCAGGAAGGGCAAAAGCTGGAAGAACTGTAAATGCTGTTTAGGTAATCCAGGTGAGATTTGCTGGCACTTAGTTCTGAGAGGTCAAAGGGGAGGAGTTATGACATGGCCAGATTTGGGATCTGATTTTTATTTTTAAATTTATTTGGATTGTGCCTAGTGTTAGTTGCAGCACATGGGATCTCTAGTTGCGGCATGTTAACTCTTAGTTGTGGCATTTGCACTTAGTTGTGGCATGCAGGAATCCAGTTCCCTGACCAGGGATAGAACTCAGGTCCCCTGCATAATGACTGTGTAGTCTTAGCCACTGGACCGCCAGGGAAGTCCCCCTGGGATCTATTTTGAAGGTAGAGAGATGGAATTTGCTTTTGGCTTAGATACTGAATGTGAGACCAAGAGCAGACTCATGACTGTCTCTAAGGTTCACTGTGTGAGCAATTAGAAAAGGGACTTTGTCATTTTCTGAGGTGGGAAGACAAGGCGAGGAGTGGGTAAGGAGAGGATTTGGAGGGCGGCTTGGGAATCAGGACCACTATCTGGATATGTGACTCTGACATGCCTGCTAGAGACCAAGTGTATCGCTAATGCCATATAATGCCAAATAATTTGAAGAGCCTTTGTCTACTAAGTATCCTGTAGGTGATTACATGATGCTCCTTGGATAAATTATTGGATGAAACTGAAGATGAGGGTTTTAGCTTTGTTCTTCTTTTGTTTTGGAGAAAAGCTCATTATCTCCCTGCTTGCATCTGAAAACAATTTAAATACTACTGCAGAGTTATCTTGCTTCAAGCTATATTTTTACAAATTATGATGTGCTGGCAGCTCAGGGGTTCTTGTAAAAAATATGTTGCATTTTGAGGGAATTTTCCAAATGTATTAAAGTAGGACACATAATTCAAATAACAAAATAGATCTTTTATCATTTCTGGAACAGTTCTTGGTCCCTTTCCCCTACTGAGTTTTTAGTCCATCTTGTCCCCTCTAGTCTGTCTACATCAGGGTCTCCCAAGGAGGCACCCCTCAAGTGCTACTGGGTGCTGACAAGGCTAACAGTGGCCACTCATGTGATTCTGCCCATAATATCATGAAAGTTTGCTTCAAAATGATGCCTGGTATTCTCTAAAGGAGCTAAAACAGACTAGAAAAATTTCAAAATTCCATCTGGCTGACACACTGTGACACAAATATTTTATGGATGATTTTTTTCCAGCTGTGATTTTTTTTTCCTTGATACTATTTGAATAACATTTAAAACTTATAGGAAACTTTATAGAATTGGGCAAGAAACACTGCTATATTTAAAATAGGTAACTAACAAGAACATACTGTATAGCACAGGGAGCTCTGGTCAATATTATGTGGCAACCTAGATGGGAGGAGAGTTTGGGGGAGAATGGGTACACATACATGTATGGCTGAGTCCCTTTGCTGTCCATCTGAAACGGTCACAGCATTGTTGATAGGCGGTACTCCAATATAACATAAAAAGCCTTTTTTTTTTTTTAAGAAAAAAAGAGTAGTACAAGGGTCTCCAGAATACCCTTTACCTGGAGTTATCAATTATTGACATTTTATCTTTCTCTCCTTTTCTTTGTACATGCACACACTTGTTTTTTCTGAATTATATGGAAGTTGGAGATGTCATCCCTTTTTGCCCCTAAATGCTTTGTCATGCATTTCCTGAAAGCATTAATATTCTTTTACATAATCATACTATCATGATCAAAATCAAGATATTTGCCATTAACAAAATGCTACTATTCAGCCCACAGTCTATATTTAGTTTTTCCCTAGATGGCATTTCTTTATCGCCATTTCTTTTCTGACTATTTTAAAAAATTGAAGTATAGTTGATTAACAGTGTTGTATTCGTTTTAGACATACAGCAAAGTAATTTAGTTATACTTACATAAAGTAAGTAAGTGCTCAGTAGCTCAGTCATTGTCTGACTTTTTGGCTCCATGGACTGTAGCCTGCCAGGCTCCTCTGTCCATGGAATTCCCAGGCAAGAATACTGGAGCGGGGTGCCATTTCCAACCTACTCCAGGGGATCTTCCTAACCCAGGAATCACACCCAAGTCTCTTTCATCTCCTGCATTATCAGGCAGATTCTTTACCACTATGGCCAACTGGAAAGCCCAATACCTACATATATATCTATTCTTTTCATATTATTTTCCCTTATAGGTTATTGCAAAATATTGAGTATAGTTCCTTGTGTTATATAGTATGTCCTTGGTGGTTATCTATTTTATGTGTAGCAATGTATATATGTTAATACCAAACTCCTAATTTATCTCTCCTTTCCCCTTTAGTAACCATAAGCTTGTTCTCTATGTCTGTTTTCTGTGTCTATGTCTTGTTTTCTATGTCTATGTCTATCATTTTAAACCTGATGATCTAAGGTCAAAGATTACCTTTATTTGTCATAGCCTGTTTTCCTTTCATCTAGTTTCTCAGCCTATCTTTATGATCTTGCCCTTGACCTTTAAAAACTATTTAATTTTGGTTGCCCTGGGTCTTCATTGCTTTGTGTGGGCTTTCTCTAGTTACAGCAAACAGGGCCTACTCTTCAGTGTGGTGCCTGGGCTTCTCATTGTGGTGGCTTCTTTTGTTGCATAGCACAGGTGCTAGAGCGGGCAGGCTTCAGTAGTTGTAGCTCAAGGGCTCAGTTATTCTGTGGCATGTGGAATCTTCCCAGACCAGGGATTGAACCCGTGTCCTCTGGTGAATTCTCATCCACCACACCACCAGGGAAGTCTGATCTTGATATCGTGTTGAAAAGTAGAGTCCATATATCCTGTAGACTGTTTCTCTGTTTGACTTGTCTGCTATTTCCTCATAACTAGATTTGAGTTCTGCCTTTGGCAGGAACAGCAGAAAGTATTGTGTACTTCTTGGTGCATTGCATCAGGAGGCCCATGTCTGTTTGTCTGAATTTGGGTGATGGTGACTTTGCTCATTTGGTAAAGAGGGTGCTTCCCATGTCTCTCCCTTGTAAAGTTACCATTGCTTCCTTTGTAGTGATTTGTCAGGAGATACTGTGAGACTTTAAGGGCTTCCCTGGTGGCTCAGACAGTAAAGAATCCACCTGCAATGCAGGAGATC
>SJYA01001938.1:1672415-1685887 GCA_006410615.1 Neotragus moschatus | reverse complement strand
AAAATCCCACAGGTTCTGGGATTTCCCTGGGTCCAGTGGTTATGACTTCCAATTCAGGGGATACAGGTTTGATCCCTGGTTGGGGAACTAAGATCCCTCATGCCTCTTGCCCAAAACACTGAAACATAAAACAGAAGCAATTTTGTAAAAAATTTCCATTAAGACTAAAAATTTTCCACCTCAAAATATCTTTAAAAAAGCCTGCTGTTTCCAGTGTATGCTATCTTATTTAGTTTGCTTAACAGCTGTCTAATACTGATGCTCTTTCGTCTCATGTATGGCTAAGGAGGACCGAGATTTGGAGAGGAGGCTTGGGTTGACCAAGTGCTGACAGACGTACCCACATCCATTCTCCAATAGGCTGGCCCCGTGCTCTGACCCCTTTCTAACCTTTTTCAACAACATTTTAAGAGTTCAAGATCCATTCTTCTTTTTTCTCTCAATCTGAAGGCCCCATCACAATTCTTTCTCTTCTACTCTAGAAGATGTTCANAGATTTGGAGAGGAGGCTTGGGTTGACCAAGTGCTGACAGACGTACCCACATCCATTCTCCAATAGGCTGGCCCCGTGCTCTGACCCCTTTCTAACCTTTTTCAACAACATTTTAAGAGTTCAAGATCCATTCTTCTTTTTTCTCTCAATCTGAAGGCCCCATCACAATTCTTTCTCTTCTACTCTAGAAGATGTTCAACAGAGAAGATGGGTGATGAAATGCCAGTCCTATTGTGGCTTTGCTGGCTGGCTCATTTGACCTAGGGAGCTTTAGGATCTCTGTCTCAGATCTTCCCAAGTGAAGAACAGACATAGAAACGTTATTCTCATTCTCACAGAGGGTTAGTGAAGGTTAGAAAGGCAGGGCTGCCATACAGATCCTCAGGAGTAGAGCACTTAGTAGAGTCAACAAGAATTGAGTTCTTCCCATGATCATCCTGAAGTCTTCCTCACAAGACCCTAAATGAATGCCTTGGCAAACCAAGGATTGGTTGGGACTCTGGTTCTATTGCTGAGGTAGAATTCAGAATCTGAGCTGTACTTCTGCACTTACGAGAACTGGGAGTGAGAAGGGATGGGGCCAGAAAGGTTCTTCCAGGTGTCTCTGGATCAGGCAAACGTCCTTGAGTGAACATGTACATTTGTTGACTGGAATATCAGACCCTGTAGAATAAACCCTATCCAAACATAGTGACTCAATGGGTCACTTGTCATGTTACATACACAAGTTATCCTTCATTATCTTCTTTTGTTTGGGATAAATTGTAGTGACAGTAATATGGAGTTAAATTCTAGTCGTCTTATCAAACAAATTCAGAATGAACTCTCTTGCCCACACTGATTTCATAACAAATGCACATCCAAGCATGTTTGTTGCTTGGCTAGAAGAGGGGCACTTCTTCCTTTGCAAGCCTTTCTGAAATTTAGGGAATATTTGGATGAAGGCTAGTGATTCTTTTGATGCCAGGGGTTACTCAGTGTTCATCTGACATTTCAAACTATTTGGCAATGGGAAGGCCATCAGATCTTGTGCTTTTGTGGTCGGGCCTTCCCTGGTGGTTCAGATGGTAAAGAATCTACCTCCAATGTGGGAGACCTGGGTTCAATCCCTGGGTTAGGAAGGTCTCCTGGAGGAGGCATGGCAACCCATTCCAGTATCCTTTGGGCTTCCCTGGTGGCTCACATGATAAAGAATCTGCCTGCACAGACTAAGCACAGCACAGCACAGCCTTGTGTTGGCAGATTGCCTAGCTTCCCTGCTGTGTCTGAGACCAAGAAACCCAGAATAAAGTCATTCCATCAAGAGACTAGTAACAACTGGAAAGAAGCTTCTTTACTTTTTGTTAGAGCCTTTTCATGACTGACTGGATCCAAAAGAAGGGACATATTGATTCTGTGTCCTTTTGGTGGCATGACAAGTGTGACCTACAGGGCATACTAGGTAAGATTTTGGTGTTGCAATAAAAGCAAACACAGCAAGACAATAGATCACAGAGTTCAGGTTGACCTCAGGCGGTCAGTAGACAGTCCTAGGCGTTTTGTCCTGGTAAGGAGAGCTGTTCATTTCATTCATTTTTCTTTCTCTCCTCCTCCTCTTCTTTCCTCTCTCTTCCCTTTCCCTTCCACCTTCTGAAAATGCTTTGGAAACTTTCTTCAAAGGGAAATGTCCTTTCCAAGCCCAGAACTGTTAATCCTTTTGCAGGCCAAGTTTCTGTCTTGTTCCAAAAAGAGAACATTGACAGTAAATTCAGTGTTTCCTTAAATTACCCCTTTATTTAAACCTTTAAATGTGTTTCATTTGTTATTGTGGTTTGCCGTTATCTTTAAGCCACAATGCTTACCCATCCTTACACCATCTATTTTGGGCACCCTGAGACGAAGAACTGAAATCAATGCTGGCTGTTGCTTTCTAAGTTAGTTCAAGGGTTCCAAGAAGCCCTATGTGCCCTAACCATTGTGTGTTGACTTGATAATAATGACTTATACACATGTGTAATGTTCATTGATTTTATTGTAAAGAATAAGATACAAACTTGTTTAGAAACATTATTAAACTTGTAGCTTTTGGCTCTTTCAATGTGTATTGAATATAGTGATTATGAGGATATTGTTTTGAAAAGCACAAAGGGATTCTAATGTTGAAAAAAGATGGATGTCAGTGGGGCAGAAAATGAGCTTCAGAAGAGCACCTAACTCTCCAGACCCTCCATCACTTTATCTGGTTCCTCACAGAACTTGTTCCCCTTACAGGAACTGGCCAGAATGGACCAAGAGATCAAATGACTTGGGAATGAATCTCAGCCCTGTTCCTTCTTTCTTAGCTATGTAACTGTGGCCAAGTCCATGGCCTCTGAGTGCCTCAATTTTCTCATCTGTACTATAGGGACAATAGTAGTTGTTGTTCAGTTGCTAAGTCATGTCTGACTTTTTGCAACTCCATGGGCTATAGCATGCCAGGCTCCTCTGTTCCTCACTGTCTCCTGGAGTTTGCTCATATTCATGTCCACTGAGTTGGTGATGCTATCTAACCATATCATCCTCTGTACCCCACCCTCCTTCTCCTTTTGCCTTCACCCCTTCCCAGCATCAGGTATTTTCCAATGAGTCAGTTCATTTCTTCAGGTGGCCAAAGTACTAGAGCTTCAGCTTCAGCATCAGTTCTTCCAACGAATATTCAGGATTGATTTCCTTTAGGATTGACTGGTTTGATCTCCTGGCTATCACTAGTAGATCTATTTAAACTGTTTACCATAAGGCTTGGAGTACAATCACTATTCAACAAATAATAGCTACTGTTTATTAAAGATAACAGCAATGACTTTTCTTTAAGAGGCCAAGACTGAGCAATTGCAGTGTGATTGGACAGAACCCCTGTTTATGGTGAATGTCCTTTGCTTGAGTTGTGTAATGGGGAGAAAGGGCTTCCCAAGTGCTGCTAGAGGTAAAGAACCTGTCTGCCAATTCAGGAGATATAAGAGATGTGTGTTTGATCCCTGGGTCAGGAAGATCCCTTGGAAGAGGGCATGGCAACCTACTCCAGTATTCTTGCCTGGAGGATCCCATGGACAGAGGAGCCTGGCAGGCTACAGTCCATATGGTTGCAAAGAGTTGAATGTGAGTGAAGCAACTTAACATGCATGCATGTGTAGAAAAACCTACATTCCCACAAAGGATAAAATGTGAACATGATCCCCAAGAAATAAGCTGATGAAAATATTTAGTTTTTTCTGATTGAACAAACTCAGCACATGTTTAGTAGCTCCTTTATTTTTAGATTAAAAGGAAAAAGGAGAAGCCAAGCCTTCCAGATAAACCTGCCTGACAGCATGGGACCACTGACCAGAGAGGACTGCTGATCATCCAGGCTCCCACTGGGCTGCCTGCCTGTGTCCTTCAACCTTGACGACAGGTTCTGGAAGACAACCTGGCAGCCCTCTCACAGTCCATTAAGGCAGCAGATGCAAACAGACTCTGAAGCCAACTGCTGAAATCAGGTTAATTTCAGCCCTGTCCTGGGGCTGCCCACTCACAGCCAATGCCAACTCAACCCAGAACTCTCAAGGTTAGGTCATGGTAAAGCTTTCACTAATGGACATTTCTCAGTAGGATCTGTGCTAAATAAATGCAGAACTGGGCGGCTGGATGGCTTCTGTTTGGAACAGAAATCGCCAGCCTATCATTAGGAGATGGGAGGGTGGCTGAGCATAGAAAATAGGAGACAAAGACACAGAAGCAGAGTGGGTGAATAGGGAAGTATCTGGCACTTGATCTATGTTCATTTCCTAGAAGATGAAATTGTTTCAGGAACACTGGACTTAATTGGGTTATGTGATTGAAATTTTATGAAACAATAAGGTTTATTTGTATCTTCCCATTGTGTCAGTAGTGTGGACCCATGTGGAGAAGCAGAAAGAAAGAGAAGTAATTCAAGGATCATTTGTTTTTATCTTTCTCGGCACTCTCTTTGCCTTACTTGTTGACTCAAGTTTGTACTTAAACACTGAGAAAATCTGCTTCTAGGTTTTTCTCTTGTGATTCACAGTCAAAATGATTTGAACTTAAATTTGGGGAAGAGGAAAGAATTTGAAGGTTGCCCTCTTTTTTTATAAAAGCTTTTTGCTTTATATTGGAGTAAAGCCAGTCGACAATGTTGTGATAGTTTCATGTAGACAGAAAAGGGACTCAGTCATACATATATATGTATCCATTCTCCCCAGATTCCCCTTCCATCCAGGCTGCCACATTGAACTCTGAGCAGGCTTCCTTGTGCTATGTAGTAGGTCCTTGTTGGCTATGCATTTTAAACACAGCAGTGTGTACATGTCCATCCCAAGCTCCCTAACCATCCCTTCCTCCCACTCTCACCCTTGGCAACCATAAGTTTGTTCTCTAAGTCTGTGAGTCTATGTCTATTTCATAAACAGTTCATTTATATCATTTTAAATTACACATATAAAAGATGTTATGTGATATTTCTCCTTCTCTGTTTGAAATACTTCATTCAATATGACAATTTGTAGGTCCATCCATGTTGCTGCAAATGGCATTATTTCATTCTTTTTAATGACCGAGTAATATTTCATTGTACATATGTACCATATCTTGTTTATCTATTCCTGTCAATAGACATTTATGTGGCTTCCATGTCTTGGCTATTGTAAATAGTGCTTCTATGAACATTGGGGTGCATTTATCCTTTTGGACCATGTTTTTCTCTGGAGTGGGATTGGTAACTCTATTTATAGTTTTTTTTTTTAATTTAAACTTTAATGTTTTAGTTTGTTTTGCTTTACAATACTGTATTCATTTTGCTATACATTGACATGAATCAGCCACGAGTATATATGAGCTCCCAATCCCGACCCCCCCCCCACCCCACACCATCCCTCTGGATCATCAGTCTATTTGTAGTTTTTAAGAAACCTTCATACTGTTGGAACAGTGTTTATAGTTATTAAAGAACCATAGTGACTGTACCAATGTACATTCCTACCGACAGTATAGGAGGGTTCCTGAAGGCTGTCATCTTTGTGATAACAGTTATACTGCCCCTTAGGGAAAATACCTTTCTATTAGTCTGAAAGGGAAAATAATGTGCTTTTTCTCTCTCACCATTACATTTCTGGTGGCTGTTCTTCTCTGATGGGCTGGTCCTCTATTCACCCTCTGCTGTTTTCCTTGGTGCTGCCCCAGCTTCCCTCCTTTCTCTGTCCCAGCACCCAGGTCAACAAGCTTCACAAATGGCCATGTGTGACTTTTTTAGACTGGGCACCTGGCTGAGCACTGAGGTATAGGAGATAAGTATGTCTGATCCTTGTCCATGAAGGGTCCGTAGGTCTAGTGGCATAGGACTTGCCTGCCCCTGGGGGGAACAGTCAGGGTAAAAGGAGTGGAGGAATCCTAAGAAAACACTATATTCTCTGCAGTTCTTACCTACAAAATACCCTAGTCTCATTTGGGTTCGTGGCTGGTAAATGAAGGTGACCAGAAGCTTGCTTAACTGGGTATTTTCCAGAGTGATTGTTTAAGCAGCAGTGCTGCCCGTAGTTAAGTGCCTGGCTATTAGAATTAGACAGGACTGGCTTGGGATTCTGGCTTTGCCATGAACCACTGCATGACCTTGAAAAATACACCTAACCTCTCTGAGCATCAACTTCTGCATATGCTAAAATGAGATAATAATAATGAGTTTAGCACACACTAGGTGCTTAATAAACGGTAACTGCTTTTATTTTATAGCTGTTTATGTTTGTGGATGAATTCTAAGCCTCTGTGAAGGGTCAGACTGTATATTGGGAACAGTTGACACGTGAGCCATGGGTACCTGGGAATTCAGGTGGGTCTGAGGAGGTGGGGGGCAATGATGACTTCTTAGCTTTGGCAGCAGTTGAGTCCTCTCCTGTGGAAAGGAAATGGCCCATTTAGCCAGCTGCATAACCAAACTGCTACCATCAGAGTCTTTTAAATGGAGCTTTGTAAATGTGTGGCATGCAACCTACAGTAATGAGATTCATGCTTCTTCAGTGGTAATCTTCCACCAGACAGCATTTAAATCTTTTCCTATTTGGTGCACAGAACTGAGTCTGGGATATATATATTTCCAAGTGTCATTTTTAATTTAATGCATGATTGAACGTATTACCACTGGCACAGCTAAAGAGTTAAACTAGAATCTATCAATTTGTCCTGAACTGTTGACACGCAGGGTAATGCTACGGTTAAATTAAATTTAAATATAAAAACGAGAGACAGCTTGGTTTCCTGGCAGCCCTGGGGCCTGCTTTCTCAGTGAGGCCTGGCTGCAGGAGGAAAAGGACATTTTAAAATATGAGGTGCATTGCTCCCCTCCCCTCCGTATGGCTTGGGGAATGTGCTGATTCTTTTGTGTTTCTGGTTGTTTTCCCGGACTGTGTGGCAGAACAGACCAGGTGTCCAGAGTCTGGCAGGAAGACACTGTGCAAATGTAAAAGCAAATCACAGTTAATAGGAAAAACCTGGTTTGCAAATCATAACAGTTCAGAATGGGAACAGATTTGGGAGACCCCAGAATATCACAGTCAAGGGGACCAGCCAGTGCTTCTATCCAGCTCAGAGGGTCTGGGAAACCTGCCCAAGGACGTTTGAGTTGAGAACTGGGCCCTCAACTCTGAGTAAATGTTTTCTTCTCTGCATCTGAATAGGCTTAATGCAAAGACACGGCGAGGTATGCCCCACTTTTCATTTCTGTGATAACCTGGGCAAGTGAGTGAGCCCCTTGGAGCTCAGTATTCTTGTCTGTATAATGGGGGTAGACTCACTAGCTGTCTCATTGGGTTGTTAAGACCACTAAGCAAGTTCTAGGTGTGGAATGATTACAATAGTGACCTATACTTGAGAAAGGCTCTGTAGAAAGAAACTAGTCTTGCGGTTGTTGTTGTACCAATAAATATTACTTTACTATTCATTCAAAATTTTCTCTGAACTGTTTTCTAGGAGTGGGGACACTCACACCCCCAAGTGTGTCCTCCATAGCCTGGTCCTCTGGTGTCCCCTTGCAGAAGGATTTGAGATGCCCCATGCATTAGTCAGTCTGCTATGAGGCCCATAAGGAGTTCCTGAAAGTTGGAGAGTTAAAACCGAAGACATACATTGTCTCATAGTTCTGGTGACCAGAAGTCCGAAGTCAAAGGGTTGACTGGGATGTGCTATCTCTGAAGGCACTAGAGGAGGACCTTCATCACTTTTTCCAGCTTCAGGTGGTTCCCAAAGCTCTTTGACTTGTGCCCACATCATGCCAGTCTCTAGCTTCATTGTCAGCTGGTCTTCTTTTCAATGTGTCTGTCTTTTGTGCATTCCTTATAAGGACATTTGTTATTGGGTTTAGGACCTATCTGGGTAACCCAGGATCTCATTTCATCTCAGATCTCACTGTGAGATCCTTACTTTATCTTCAAAGACCCTGGTAATGTGCCTTCACATGCTAGGTGCTCAACACATAAAAAAAGTGAAAGTGTTAGTCTCTCAGTCATGTCCGACTCTTTGTGACCCCATGGACTATATAGCCTGCCAGGCTCCTCTGTCCATGGGATTCTCTAGGCAAGAACACTGGAGTGGGTAACCATTTCCTTCTCCAGAGGATCTTCCTGACCTAGGGATCAAATCCAGGTCTCCCCAATGCAGGCAGATTCTTTCTCATCTGAGTCACCAGGGAAGCCTACTCAACACATAACTAAAGCTTTATTCAGAAATTCCCCTTGGATTATTGTAAAATAAGTGATATCCAGGTACAAAGAGGGCTGCTTCTGGTTTCCCATGTAGCTCAGAACACAATGGCTGCTCAAATGCAGTGATACCCAGAATACACCCACAAATATGGTCTGTTTAAAAATTTTTTAAAAGGAAATCAACTCAGTGTGTTTCATTACTGATAAACAGAGCAACCTCTATGTACAGAGAAAGGACGTTTTCAGTCACATGCTTTCATAAAAATGACCTAGAAATTTAATAGGGTCCCTGTAGGATTCTTTAAGTCCAAGTTGCTTATGGACAATTCTTCAGGAAAGTTCAGTATTCAGACTGTGTAGGGAACGGTGCTCAGTTCCCTTGTTTCTGCACTGTTTGGCTATGCATCATTCATTACTTTTGAAGCCCAAATGAAATAGGTGGAGGAAAAAGAAAAGTAAGATCCGTCTATCCACCTACAGTAGTGACATCAGACGCAGCTGGCTGGCCAGCCCTGCCAGCTCCACACAGCCTGCTGCTCAGAGCAAGGGAGGCAGCTGGCTGGCTCCTGGTAAGACTTTGTCAACTGTGCAGCTGTGAGCCCTGGCTCATTGCTGCTTCAGCTTGGTGGTAGACTGCCAGCTGCTGAATCGCTGGTGATTATGCTGAGATGCCCAGTAGATGGGGCACATTTAAGTCATGCTGCTTGTGGTCAGTAGCAGCCATTTTTATCACTGTCCTACTGATGGGGATTTAAGCACTCAGGTGACTTCTTAATTCCTTTGGCCCCTGACCTTTAAGATGACGATCAGATTTTTATGAGCTCTTGGACACTTTTTTTTTTTTTTTTTTTAATTAGTCACGATTTCCCCAAGCCTGTGCCGTTGATGCCAGCAATTCTGGGACAGAGCCTGCCATGATTAGAATCCAAGATACTTTTGAAGCTGACTTTCATTTCTTGTTCTTCTTAGATGGTGCCAGAACTTGGAGTGTTCTGTATCTTTGAGGGAATGTCAAAACTGAGATACATACTAAAACTGTTGAGTTGGGCTGCTGGGGGATAGTGACAGTGGACAAGTTGACAAGAAGGTGGGAGGGGTATAGTGTGTCCTGAAGTATGATCTCAAGGTCACCAGGATAACCATTCATAGCCACCAGGTCAATGAGTTCTGAAATTTGAGACTAGCCGAGAATCATTCTTTTGACATCAGCTTGTCCTTTTATTGAAGAGCAAGTGCTCTGGGGAGGGCTAGCCAATGCATCTGTTTTCAGACACGTCTATTTGAACATACATGCGTCTATTGGATCATTTGCTGAGATTAGGTTTTGTTGGAAGGGTGCAGGAGGGAGAAAGAGGGCACTGGATGTCTCAATGGGGTGAGGAACCAGGAGAGGGTCATGGTAAGAGATGATAGAGTAAGGCTACCTTCATGTATTTTCCTAGGTTTGACACCATGAAGAATGGAGGGATGGGTTATCAGAACATCTTGGATGATAGTGACATTGAGAAAAAAGGTATGATTAGAATTATGCTCTCCTAGAGAGAGACAGGAGAAGGCAATGGCACCCCACTCCAGTACTCTTGCCTGGAAAATCCCATGGACGGAGGAGCCTGGTAGGCTGCAGTCCATGGAGTCGCTAAGAGTCAGGCATAACTGAGCGACTTCACTTTCACTTTTCACTTCCATGCATTGGAGAAGGCAATGGCAACCCACTCCAGTATTCTTGCCTGGAGAATCCCAGGGACAGAGGAGCCTGGTGGGCTGCCGTCTATGGGATCACACAGAGTCGGACACGACTGAAGTGACTTAGCAGCAGCAGAGAGAGACAGGGTGATCCAGCTGATACCTTAAAATACAGCAGAGTGTTAATTAGGGTCCAGGGCCTTTGTCTTATAATAATTTTTTCTGGAGTAAAACATAGCCTGATACTTTAAAATATATTTTTCCTCTCCTACTCCCACCCAAGACAGCACTCATAGACCATCACTGGCAGCTTAGTCTCTTTCCTTGGCTTTCCAGATGCCATTTTGGAAGTAGGACAAGGGCTTTCCTGCAAAGTCATAGTACAAGGGCTGATAAGTGGAAAATACAATGTTACACTTATATTTAAAATAACAGGTATGGACTGTTCAATAGCCAGTGGGTTGTAAATATTATCAGCTCTCCTTTATTCCCTAAATTAAAACTAGCCTGTGAAAATTAAAAATGGCAAACCTAAAATTACATTATTACAGTCTTGGTTAAAATGGAAAGAAATAAGATTATGATGGTTTTGATGGGGTCAAACTATGAAATAGAATAAACTTTGTTGATAAATCTGACTCAAGAATTCAGAGTGCAGGTAATTAATTCCATATCTCAGAGAGACAAGAAAGATTAAATTAAGCAGACTCATATTCAGTGATTCATAAAATACAATGAAAAAAAGGCAGGAGAACTTCCTGGTGGTCCAGTGGTTAAGCTCCATGCTCCTATTACAGGGGCTGTGAGTTTGATCCCTGGTCAGGGAACTTAGATCCAGCATTCAATGCAGCTCAGGAAAAAAAAATTTTTAAAGAAAATAACTATCGTGAAATCTAGAAAAATGGTACTGATGAACCTATTTGAACACTGACGTTTTAAGATCCTATCAGTGAAGTAAAATGGTCAGGAATGGGTGAATTTAATTCAGATGACCATTATATTTACTACTGTGGGCAAGAATCCCTTAGAAGAAATCGAGTAGCCCTCATAGTCAACAAGAGAGTCTGAAATGCAATACTTGGGTGCTGCCTCAAAAACTACAGAAAGATCTCGGTTCGTTTTCAAGGCAAACCATTCAGTATCACAGTAATCCAAGTCTATGGCCCAGCCACTAATGCCAAAGATGCTGAAGTTGATCAGTTCTATGAAGACCTAAAACACCTTCTAGAACTAACACTAAAAAACAGTGTCCTTTCCATCATAGGGGATTGAAATGCAAAAGTAGGAAAGCAAGAGACAACCGAAATAACAGGCAAGTTTGATCTTGGAGTACAAAATGAAGCAGGACAAAGGCTAACAGTTTTGTCAAGAGAACATGCTGGTCATAGCAAACAGCCTTTCCCAACAACCCAAGAGATGACTCTACACACAGACATCACCAGATGGTCAATACTGAAATCTGATTGATTATGTTCTTCGAAGCTGAAGATGAGGCACTCTATACAATCAGCAAAAACAAGACCTGGAGCTGATGGTAGCTCAGATCATGAACCCCTTATTGCAAAATTCAGGCCTAAAGTGAAGAAAATAGGAAAAACCACTAGGTCATTCAGGTATGACCTAAATCAAATCCCTTATGATTATACAGTGAGGTGACAAATAGATTCTAGGGATTTGATCTGGTAGGTAGAGTGCCTGAAGAACTATGGACAGAGGTTCGTGACATTGTACAGGAGGCAGTGACCAAAACCATCCTAAAGAAAAAGAAATGCAAGAAGGGCAAGTGCTTGTCTGAGGAGCCTTAGGAATTCCCGAGGAAAGAAGAAAAGTCAAAGACAAAGGAGAAAGGGAAAGATATACCCAACTGAAGGCAGAATTTCAGAGAATAGCAAGGAGAGACAAGAAGACCTTCTTAAATGAACAATGCAAAATATATATATATATATACATACACACAGTAGAATGGGAAAGACCAAGGATCTCTTCAAGAGAATTGTAGATATCAAGGGAAAATTTCATGCAAGGATGGACATGATAAAGGACAGAAATGGTAAGGACCAAACAGAAGCAGAAGAAATTAAGAAGAGGTGGCAAGAATACTCTGTATCCACACCTGGATAACCATGATGGTGTGGTTACTAACCTAGAGCCAGACATCCTGGAGTGTGAAGCCAAGTGGGCCTTAGGAAGCATTTCCATGAACAAAGCTAGTGGACATGATGGAATTCCAGCTGAGCTGTTTCAAATCCGAAAAGATGATGCTATTAAAGTGCAGCACACAATATGTCGACAAATTTGGAAAACTCAGCAGTGACCACAGGACCAGAAAGGGTTAGTTTTCATTCCAACCCCAAAGAAGGGCGATGCCAAAGAATGCTCAAGCTACTGTGCAATTGCAGTCATTTCACATGCCAGTAAGGTCATGCTCCAAATCCTTCAAGCTAGGCTTCAACAGTACATGAACCGAGAACATCCAGATGGACACACTAGGTTTAGAAAAGGCAGAGAAACAAGAGATCAAGTTGTCAACATTTGCTGGATCACAGAGAAAGGTAGGGAATTCCCGAAAAACATCTATTTCTGCTTCATTGATTACACCAAAGCCTTTGACTGTATGGATCACAAAGAAATGTGGAACATTCTCAAAGAGATGGGAATACCAGATGACCTTACCTGCCTCCTGAGAAATCTGTATACAGATCAAGAAGCAACAGTTAGAACCAGACATGGAACAATGGACTGGTCCAAAACTGGGAAAGGAGTACATCAGAGCTGCGTACTGTCACCCTGCTTATTTAGCTCATGTGCACGGGAAGTCGCTTGTCACATCTAACTCTTTGCGACTCTATGGACCATGGCCCACCAGGCTTCTCTGTGCATGGGATTCTCCAGGCAAGAACACTGGAGTGGGTGCCGTCTCCTCCTCCAGGGCGTCTTCCAGCCTCAGGGATCGAACCTGCATCTTTTAAGGCTCATGCGTTGGCAGGCAGGCCATTTACCACTAGCACCACCTGGGGAGCCTCTGCATGAAGAGTACCTCATGTAAAATGCCAAGGCTGGATGAATCACAAACTGGAATCAAGATTGCCAGGAGAAACATCACCCTCAGATATGCAGGTGATACCACTCTTAACAGCAAAGAGTGAAGAGGAACCAAAAAGCCTCTTGATGAGGGTAGAAGAGGAGAGTGAGAAGCCTGGCTGGTCCCATCACTTCATGGCAAATAAGAAGGGGAAAAAAGATCTGGCCTCTCATTTAGAGGTTATTTATTTTTGGATAATTATCACTCAAGATTGGAACCTGTAATCATTATCCTGTGTTAGCCTCTGTGTTTCTTTAAAAGTAGTTATTAAAGAAAATGATGTTTCTTCCTTTAAACTTATAAACCCTGTTATAGGAAATTGAATTTACTCCTTAATAACTAAACTCCTCTGTATGATTTTACTGGCTATAGTAATATAAACCAGGTTAAATTTCTCTTTTCAGAAAAATATTTCACAATCCACAATTTCCTCCTTGAGAGTTAGCTATACAAGTAAAATAAGGTTTTGTTTATGTCCGAAACCACAAATTCTCATAATTTCGCAGCTCAC
>SJYA01001938.1:1420308-1672287 GCA_006410615.1 Neotragus moschatus | reverse complement strand
TTCTCATAATTTCGCAGCTCACCCCACTCTCCAAGATAGTAGAGTACTCTAGTCTTTCTTGGAGGTCTCTCCTCCAAGAAATAGGATAATAGGAGAACCCTGGAGAGTGTATAAGGGCTAAAATGGGACCTGTCAAGCCTTGTTCTTAAACCTGCATGAGAATCCTATGCTTCCAGGATGCTTTCAGCCCTCAGAACCCAAGACACTGATAACCTGGTCCTAAGACTGTCACTGAATAAATGTGGGAGATTGAGAAAATTCAAATATTTCCTCTTAAATCAAACACAAGAACCTCACTTAACTCAATGAGATTAATATGTGTGGATGGTTCCATTGTCCATGTGTGTCCAGTGAGGACTCTGATTGATTTTACCTAAATTCAAGTAGAAAGTCAAGGTTATGTAATGAATATAGGGCTCTCACTACAATCACCTTACATGCTCAGGGGAATAATGTTCTAGATTTTTAGTAATAGAATAGCTTGGCAAATAGTGTGTATATGCGTTGGGGCGGAGTGAAGATTTCTTTTCAGGATTCCTGTGTCCTTAGAATTCTATGTCACTTAACACATTCTGAATTCTTGAATAATACCCATTAGGTTTCTTAAAACTACAGATGAAGTTTGCTAAAGTTGATACATTAATTCTCCTGAGGTATCCAGTTATGCAAACCAATTATATTAAGACATTTTTTGCTTATCTTGAGCTGCTGAAGATACACCAGATTGGAGAAATGTGCATTTGACTACCACCGAAGTTGAGTTTTTGGCTCATTATCTTCAACTGAGGGCTTCCCAGGTGGTGCTAGTGGTAAAGAACCTGCCTGCCAGAGGGTGGAAGAGACGCAGATTCAGTCCCTGGATTGGGAAGATCCCCTGGAGGAGGGCATGGCAAACTGCTCCAGGATTCTTGCCTGGAGAATCCCTATGGACAGAGGAGCCTGGCGAGCTACAGTCCACAAGGTTGCAGAGAATTGAATGTGACTGAAGTGACTTAGCACAGAACACACACACGTCCTTCGACTGAGGCTTCTTATGGGACTTTTTCAAGGTCAATGTCTCCATCCAGTCCAACCAAATTCTGTTACATGCTTAGGATGTCATGGTATGTGACCAAGGGTGTGTATCATATTGCTTTACACAAAGTGTTCTCCTATTTGAAAGAATCTCATAATCTCTCCTCTGTCATCAAATGCTGTTGATTAATTGCTTCTATCAGTTATTCATTGGGTCTTTTATTTAATAAATAATGCCTGCACTATTCTTGACTATTAGTCCAGAATTAATCGGTATGCAATTTTAATGCCCTAGGGATAAAACAGGAAAATAGACATGCTTTCAACTATCACAGAGCTCAGTCTAGCAGGAAAAACAGACATTAAACATGTAATTATGACTATTAAATGCATGATTATAGGTATCAGAAATGCTGTAAAGGAATTCTGGGTGCTATGGGAATGTTTAGCAGGCAGACCTCAAAGTTGGGGAAGTCAAGGAAGATTTCTTTGAGGAAGGTGAAGCTGAAATAGGATGGGTGCATTTACATATGACTGTGTGGCAGGGATGCTATTTTTATTGGGTTTGGGGATATGCCTGAGTCCCAGTTACTGTGCTCTAGTGGCCACCTGAGTTGGCTGTAAAGCTGTTTCACTTGTCTCTGCATTTCTGGGGGCAGTGATTCAATGGGCCATGCATGAAACTATGAGGCTGTGCCCAGACCAGGGGCTAGAGGGAACCCTAAAGATTTCCTTCAACAATGAGTCATGTCCATTATGGATTTTAATCACTTGAGTATCCCAAGTTTCTGGATAGTCAATGAAGACATGAAGAGCCCTTCTTTCTACTCTAATACTAATGAGTAGGGTGATTTAGGTTTCTACTGTCATCAGTTCCAAGGGGAAAGTCATATAATGTGGGTCTCACTAATAATGGCTTCTCGTCAAGGGCTCCCTCCATGAACACAGCCCTACATCCTTCCCAGTCCAGCCAAAGATTCTTGGGGTCTTCTCCATCTATTACTACTTTGGAGTGACCCTGAGAATCCTTTCCTGGATGTCCCAGAATGATCTTCCTGTTTTTCTCACTACCTGGTTTCTCCACTGTGCCGATACTTTCCCTAGAGTGCCAGGCGGTGCCTCTGAATATTTTGACATTAACCTGAGTCTAGGTTCTCTTGTTTTGTTGAAACAAGGTGGCTGTGTGCTCTGGGTTACGAAGAGCATTCATGCTTGTAGTCTTCTTTCCCTTGAGTCAAGGTGAGGGTTCCAGTTTACCACAGTCAACCCACTGCTTCTCTGCAAGTTGTGCAATGCCCCTGGGAGAAAGGGCTTCTCAGGTGGCACTAATGGTGAAGAGTCCATCTGCCAGTGCAGGAGATGTAAGCGACACAGGTTCCATCTTTGGGTGAAAGATCCCCTGGAGGAGAGCGTGGCAGCCCACTCCAGTATTCTTGCCTGGAGGATCCCTCAGACAGACGAGCCCAGCAGGCTACAGTCTGTGTGGTCGCATAGAGTCAGACACGACTGAAGCAACTCAGCATGCAGGCACGCGCACCTGGGAGAAAAAGAGAGAACCAAGAAGCAATATAAACGACCACACCCAGTGCTGCCCACTTTGGGTTTCCTTTCCACGCCTGTAGCCCCTAGCACACTTCTTGGGTGGCAGTGTGGACTGTCTAGCCCCTACCACGCTATTTGGGTGGCAGTGTGGACTGTCTAGCTTGGAGAAAGAGGTTTTGACCCAAACGGAAGGACCTCATGTCTCTGAACTCAATACAGATAGTTCAGGGGAGGGGAAGCCCTATCTTATGACACACAAGTTTAAAATTTCCAAGCTCTGTGTGGGAGTGGCTGTTATAAATCCTGTTATCTGTTGATGGGATTCGAGCCTGAAACGCCCACATGCTGCTTTGAAATTTTCCTCCATCTGTTCATTTCTGCAGAGTTTATTTATTTATTTAGGACAAGAGAAATGGCCTAGTAATGTCCCAGCTGAACAATTGGGATGGTAGATCTGAGGAGAAAATAGATAACTGTTTCCTGGGGGCGNCTCTGGGCTTTCTATTTTGTTCCATTGATCTATATTTCTGTCTTTGTGCCAGGACCATACTGTCTTGATGACTGTGGCTTTGTAGTAGAGCCTGAAGTCAGGCAGGTTGATTCCTCCAGTTCCATTCTTCTTTCTCAAGATTGCTTTGGCTATTTGAGGTTTTTTTTTTATTTCCGTATAAGTTGTGAAATTATTTGTTCTAGCTCTGGGAAAAATACCATTGGTAGCTTGATAGGGATTGCATTGAATCTACAGATTTGGGTAGTATACTCATTTTCACTACGTTGATTTTTCCGACCCATGAACATGATATAATTTTGTTTCTCTTTTAAAAATAATAACCCTAGTAATGGGTAGGAGTAGTACCCATAGTAATGGTATCTCACTATGGTTTCAATTTGCATCTCTCTAATGTTTAGTGATTTTGAGCCTCTTTTCATGTGCTTATTGGCCATTTTTATCAGTCTTATATGGAGAAATGTCTATTCAAATTTTAGGCCTTTTTAAAATTGGATTGTTTAGTTTTTAATTGTTGTTGAGGGGGTTAGGATTTTATTCTCAGTGCCAAGGAAAGGCATCGTGGCACTCAAGCAAGGAAGTGATGTTTTAGGGAGAACCTATGCCTTTCTCAAAGGATTGTGTGAAATTCTCCAGCAACACAAGCTGCTGGGTTCAGAAGCAGAGTGGGTGGATATGGATGACATCACTAACCACAAGAGTCTCTGTTCACTATGAGCTAAAAATGTCATGTAATTAGGGCAGAAGGCTTAGGTTCTGTTTTTCCTCCCACAAACTTCAGCAACGTCCTATATTTCTATGCTGTTCCCATAGTGTCCCATATTTTCATACACTGAGGCTGAGCTGGGGTGGGGGTGGGGCAAAGCTCTGAATCTGTGAAAATGATTCACTCTCCAGGGCCCATTTAGTCCTGTGAATTTTTAAAAATTGATTTATAGTTGATTTTAAATGTTTCAGATGTACCTTTCCTGATAATTTTCCATTGTGGATTATTGCAAGATATTTAAATCTATTTATTTTTGGCTGTGTTGGGTTCTTCATTGCTGCATGCAGGCTTTCTTTAGTTGTGGTGAGTTGGGGCCACTCTCTAGGTGCAGGGCTCAGGCTTCTTATTGCAGTGACTTCTCTTGTCCTGGAGCACAGGGATCCTCAGTGGCTCCAGCTCATGGACTCTGTAGCTGTGGTCCATGGGCTTAGTTGCTCTTCTTGTAGCAGGAGTCAAATCCATGTCCCCTGCATTGGCAGGCTGATTCTTAACCACTGGACCACCAGGGAAGTCCTATTGCAAGGTATTGAATATAATTCCTGTGCTACACAGTAGGTCCTTTTTGTTTATCTGTTTTACATATAGTAGTGTGTATGTGTTGGAGAAGGCAATGGCAACCCACTCCAGTACTCTTGCCTGGAAAAATCCCATGGACAGAGGAGCCTGGTGGGCTGCAGTCCATGGGGTCACTAGGAGTTGGACACGACTGAGCAACTTCACTTTGACTTTTCACTTTCATGCATTGGAGAAGNTCCTTTTTGTTTATCTGTTTTACATATAGTAGTGTGTATGTGTTGGAGAAGGCAATGGCAACCCACTCCAGTACTCTTGCCTGGAAAAATCCCATGGACAGAGGAGCCTGGTGGGCTGCAGTCCATGGGGTCACTAGGAGTTGGACACGACTGAGCAACTTCACTTTGACTTTTCACTTTCATGCATTGGAGAAGAAAATGGCAACCCACTCCAGTGTTCTTGCCTGGAGAATCCCAGGGACGGGGGAGCCTGGTGGGCTGCTGTCTCTGGGGTCGCACAGAGTTGGACATGACTGAAACAACTTAGCAGCAGCAGCAGCAGTAGCAGCAGTGTGTATGTGTTAATCCCAAAGCCCTAGTTTATCTGCCCCCCGCCCCTTGCCACCACCGTGACCTATGATTCTTAAAGGGCCTGATGAGGGAATTCAATTAGTTCAGGCACTGATCTTGGTTGTTGTGATTATAGCAAAAAAACCTGTTCCTTGAAAAACTGGTGATATTATCAATTCATTTCACACCAGCCCAACAAGAACACCAGAGTCTGAGTAAGAGATCAATGACAGGGAAGTGATAGGGTTTCTGCAGTCCTGAGAGCTAGTTCCCCTCATTTGGTTTTATACATCCCATTATGTTCAAGTCAGAATTTGATATTAGACTTAACAGAGCACTTGACAATTGTATCAGTTTATTAGAGTTGGACACGAGCAACGGAGCACACATGCGCACCCTGCGCTGTACAGCAGGTTCTCATTAGCTATCTATTTCATTTGTAGAGATGTGGATGGACCTAGACAGTGTCATATGTTCTTGTTTACCCACTAAGGCAGCGGCTCTCGAACTTGAGTGTGTTAAAATTGTCTGCTGGTGGTGGTTCCATCACTAAGTTATGTCTGACTATTGTGACCCCTTGGACTGTAGCCTGCCAGGTTCTTCTGTCCATGAGATTTCCCAGGCAAGAACACTGGAGTGTTCTTGAGGATCTTCCAAGGGATCTTCCCAACCCTGGTATTGAACCTGTGTCTCCTGCATTACAGGCAGATGCTTTACCACTAAAGGCCTGTTCAAACACACAGTGCTGGGCCCAGTCTCCCCAAACTTCTGACTCAGTAGGACTGGGGTGGGCAAGAATGTACATTCCCAAATTCCCAGGGGTTGCTGCTGCTGTTGGTCTGGGCCTCCCTGTTGAACCCTCACCTGAAGACACTAAGCCTAGCTCTGTGGAATCAGAGAGCAAGCTGATTTAGAGTATTTCAAATAACGGTGATTCAGCTACTGTTCATCATGGCCTGGTGATAGGCAGCTACATCCTCTGGGGAGGTTTTCTTCCGCACTGCAGTATGCATGCAGAAGGTGTGCATGTGGGGGGAGGTAGGGGTGGTGAACACAGACATGCCAGTCCATGACCCCTGGGGATTCTTCAAAGCCCACTGCTTTTCTGTGCAGACATTGTTAAGTAGAAAGCCCCAGGCCCTGATGTGGCTGGGAGAAAGTTATCTACTCTTTCCCTCCTGTTTGTTTCATGTGATGAAAAGGAATAATGCTATTGTCTCTATTGCTCAGCAGTACACAGGCATTAATTAACACCCGTGGAAATCTTTGATCTCATTCAGACAGCTCATTAAAAATATATTAATCGAACATCCACCTTATGAAACCTTTGTTCTACATACTGGAGATATAGCAGTGAACACAAATCAGTCCCTGATCAAGTTAAAACTTTTTTTCCTAGTGGCAGAGATATGAAATAAACAAATGGAAAGGTAAATATGTGGTGTGTTGGATGGCAATAGATGCTGTGGGGGAAATAGGGTGGAGTATGGGAGATAGGATGTGGTGAGAATGGAAAGATTTGTCCTGTGTGTGTGTGTGTCTGTGTGTGTGTGTGTGTGTGTGTGCGTGCACGCGCGCGCGCACATGTACTTGCATAATGGTCAGGCAGGTGTCTCTGAGAAGATGGCACTTGGGCATAGCCTCTGAGGAAGTGAGGGAGTGAGCCACATGAAAATCTGGAGGAACAGTGTGCCAGGCAGAGGGAACAGCATGTGCAAAGGTCCTGGGATGGGAGCACACTTGGCATTTCAGGGAAGAGCCAAGAAGCTAGGGTGGCTGGTGAGGAACCACATTAAAGAAGAAAGAGTGAGAGAGAAAGTCAGAGAAATAACCAGGACCAGCTTGCATAGGACCTTGTAAACTGTTCTGAAGAGATGAAGTGGGCATCACTGGAGGGTTTGGAGCAAAGAAGGGGTACAGTGGGATTTACATATTAAAATGATTTTCTTAGCTGCTAGTGGCAGTGTAATGGAGTTATGGGGGGCAGGCCGGAAGGAAGACCAGTTAGGATGCAGATTCAATAACCAAGATGAGTCATAATGGTTGAGGGGATCAGGATGCAAGTGGGGTGATGAGTGGTAGGACACTGAAGGAAGAGCCAACAGCAGGATTTACTCATTTAGACTGGGGGGAAGGGGAGAGAGAGGGGATCCAGGATGGCTCCAGGTTCTCTGAGCCCAGCAACTGGAATAACAGAATCACTAGTAACTAACTGAGCCCAGGAAATGTGCACAAGAAGCAGGCCTGTGGTCTAGCTGAGCACCCAGGAGAGAGGAAAATAATATAAGATGTAAAGGGAAACCACCCAGATCCTACAACCTCAGCAGAGCTGACACTTCTATGTTGTAATTCTTTCCATTTCCTAGTCCTGTTCATTTGTAGTTTACACAGAGGTGTAGGTAACATTACTGAGTAGTTAAAGTATGACAGTTAACTGTAATAAGCATTTCTCATGTATTGTCACACTGAATCCTCACAAACTGCCCAGAATAAAGACCACAAAAGCTTAGACAGGTTGAGTAACACCTAGCTAGTAAACAGAATTCAATTTCATCTAGAACTAGAGTTTCACCCAGGACTGTCTGACTTCAAAAATCCAAGTTATTCCCTATTGCTCTACATTTCTTTATTATGTATGTATATAAAACCCAGAGAACCCCAAGTGTTACAACTTTTGGAGTCATTGTCTCCTTTCTCTGGTACTGATGGAATTTATCCCCTTCCACAAGATTCCTGCGTCCTTTTCAGGGATCACTTTCCCTGGAATGTCTGAAATAAAGTTTAGACCTCCAGGGCTAAATGTGTAATCCTCCATGAGGTTTATTGACTTGTGACAGTGGGGGAGANTCTCCTTTCTCTGGTACTGATGGAATTTATCCCCTTCCACAAGATTCCTGCGTCCTTTTCAGGGATCACTTTCCCTGGAATGTCTGAAATAAAGTTTAGACCTCCAGGGCTAAATGTGTAATCCTCCATGAGGTTTATTGACTTGTGACAGTGGGGGAGAGCACTCCAGGGAAAGCAGAGTGTCTCATCACACAGAGGAGGTGATGAGAAACGGTGGGATTTACCTCAAATTCAACTAAATCGATGTGGTGGTTTCTAAGCAAAGTAGGGCTGTGTGTAAAGGAATTAGCATCCTCCTGGGCTAAGGGAGCAGACTCAGATTTTTTCTGCAAACAACAGGGTTAAAAGAAACATGGGCAGTTGTATCCAAAATCCCTTATCTGAGGCTCTGCACCTGGGTTGGAAATTCAGGCTACTTCATCTGTATCCAAGATGACCGGGCTCTCTCAGCTAGGAGCGGGATGTTCCATTCTTATGAAAATGATTTGGGACAGGAAAGTTTCTGGAAATTTATAGTTTTAGAGAACACAGTTTCTCAGGTCTATGTCTTTTTTTTATTTTTTAGAAATAAAGTCTTTAATTTACAAACATTTTACAGTTACAAAAAGATTATAAAAGAGATTTGTCATAATCTGCCTACTTGTTTGCCCTTATTATTACCATTTAACTTTATTATGATACATTTGTTACAATTAATGAACAAATATTGATTTTTTTAAAAATTTCAAATTGGAGGATAATTGCTTTACAATGTTGTATTAGTTTCTGGTGTGCAACAAGGTGAATCAGCCATATATATACATGTATCCCTCCTTCTTGTGCCTCCCTCCCACTGCCGCCTCCCGCCTCTAGGTCACCCCTGAGCCGAGCTCCTGTGGTGTGCAGCAGGCTCCCACTACCATCTATCTCACACATGGCGGTGTATGTACCTCAGTGCTGCTCTCAGTTCGTCCCACTCTCTCCCTGTGCGTCTCTATTCCTGCCCTGCAGATAGGTTCATCTGTGCCATTTTTCTAGATTCCATATATATATGTGTTAATATACGATCTTTGTTTTTCTCTTTCTGACTTACTCCACTCTGTATAACAGGCTCTAGGTTCATCTACCTCAGTAACACTGACTTAAATTCGTTCAGGGCTATGTCTTTATGCTTATTAAGAAAAGTGCTCAGAAGGAAGCTGGCTTCTCTGCTCTGTGCCCTTATTCTGGGGCTCCTGTTTTTCTTGCAACCCAGGCTCGCTCTGCTATGGTCCTATATCTCTCCAACCCATAAGTTCCACTCACATCATCTGCTGGTACTTGTCTGTGCATTTGGGGTCATGGTGTGGGATTATAGTACCATGAAGGTGACACTGTGATGTTTCACTGTGAAGATGACAGTCTCAACAATCATTTCCAAGTCAAGGAAATTGTCCACTGGCAAGTCCTGCTTACTGCCCTTCTCTTAGACTTCTCTGCCCTCCTCGGTTTTCTCAATCTCCAAGTTTTCTTTTTTTCTTCTGTTTTGGGGCCTTCACCATTCTGGAAATTATGGGGGAGTCATTAACACCCCCAAGCTGCCCGCTTTGAAGAAGGGCCGTCTCTGATCCCCCTTTTCATATGCACAGGACCTTGCGAGAATGAATGTAAACAGAAGTGAGTGAAGGGGTCCCATTTGCCCTTCAGGAAGGACATCTGGATGCATGCGGATGAAGTACCGGAGGCAGGGAAGCCAGTGAGGAGGCAATGCAGACTGCATCCCCTAGGAGAGCCTGAACTGAGGAGGATTGAAGGGAAGCAGAAAGTCACATCCCTGGAAAGGCTGGAGGATGGCTGAGAGTGACTGCAAGGGAGCCTCAGGTGAAGTGGCCAGGGCCTCCCTGAGGACAGGAGCTGAGGAGAGGGAGAGACCCAAAGTCTGTAAAGATGGGAGCAAATGCCATGACCCTAGGGGGCTACTAGGAGACACTCTCTCCTTTCCAGGTCTTGGCTGGTCCAGGCAGACGAGAGAGACCATTTTAGGGTTGTTTTCTAGTTTTGGGAGGCTTGTGCACCTGACTTGGTAGGTGGGCAGGATGGATTATTTTACCCTCATTTCACATTTTCACTTCATCTGCAAAGTGGACATGCCCGTCAGGGTGTAACTGATGCTTTCCACTGGGTTGCCTTGGACCACGAGGGGTGTTCAGTAGTGTGTAATTAATAACTGCTAACAGCTCTATTATAATGTACACTCAAGAGTAAACCGTCCCATTAATCTTCACTGCATGAGGAAAAAAAACATCATTTGATGAGATACTAGAAGAATTTGCTGGAAGAAATGCCCACAATATAGTGTGAGGATGAAGAACAAAAGAAGCTCTGTGTTTGTTTTTTTTTTAAGGTGACATCACTGATTCACTCAACAGATACTAACTGAGGACTTACTATGTACCAGGAACTGTTCTAGTCACTACATAGAGCTGTGAATGAAGAAAGCAAGACCCTTCTTATGGAGCTGATATTTGGAGAGGGAGGCAGGCAAAGAACAAGTAACAAATAAGCGAGACAATCAAATTGTAGTTAGTGCAATGAAGAGAGAGGATTCATGTTCCTGAGCTCAGGTTTGTCTTCTTGTCATTCAGGAATCCAATACTGAGAGACAAGTGCTGGGTAAAAGGAAAGACAGCTTTATTGAGGAGGCTCGCAACCCTAGGGAGAAGGTGGGCTCATGTCCCAAAGAGCTAAGTCCCCCTTGTCCATCAGGGAGCCAGAGTTTTGTTGTTGTTCAGTCGCTCACTCACGTCCGACTGACTCTTTGTGACCCTGTGGACTGCAGCATGCCTGGCTTCCCTGTCCTTCACTATCTCCCAGAGTCTGCTTAAACTCATGTCCATTGAGCTGATGATGCCATCCAACCATTTTGTCCTCTGTCGCCCCCTTCTCTTCTTGCCCTCAATCTTTTCCAGCATTAGGATCTTTTCTGATGAGTTTTTAAGAGAGAGTTTTAGGGGTGCATATGTGGGGGAGGGGGCTGTGTGCCGAGCAGCACAGTGAGCTCCGTCGGTCATCGTGAAATTGATTGTGCGGCAGTATGACTAGCAGCATCTTGATTGTTTTAAGTACAGTTAATCTCCAGTTCCAAGGTCAGTTTGTTCCCATCTCCTTGAGGCCAGCTCTTGGAATTGTGTAAAACGGAGCAATTTATGTCCCATCTACAGTCTGCTCTTCACTCTGTTAATTTCTCCCACCTAGTGAGGGTTTCAGTATCTGCAAAACGGCGCAAAGGACATGGCTCAGAATTTATCTGTAGCCTTGAGGAGAAACTAAAGGTCCTTGACTATGTTTAATGGCTATTATTGTTTTGTCTTATTTGACTGTCTTCCTTTGTTTCTGCATTTTCTCATTTCTCTGATTAAATTTGTTCTTTGACTAAAGTTTTGCCACAGCAGGCAGGTGGAAAACATGGTAGTTGAGGCCAGGGTGGGGAATCTGTCCTGGAAAGGCCCCATAGGGTGCTGGTCTGTACCATTAACGGGGCAACATGATGGAGTATGTAAGTTAGGATGGTCAGGGCAGGCCTTTCTGATAAGGTGACAGTGAGGCTTATTCATCTGGCTCAAACCATGAAGTCTCCATGAGGGCAAGTTGAGCAGCAGTGAACTAGGCTTCAGGCAACTTTGATTAGGAATACCATCAGAACTCATGTAACCACCTTCTTTCAGTGGTCTCTCTCCACGTTCCTAATTGCCTAGAAGTACAGGCTGTTTTGAGCTTGATGAGACATGGGTGTTTTGAGAAGACACCAGATTGCACCTGGAGTAACACTCTTGTTATCAGCTTAGGAGATGAGAGCACGGAGAGTGCAGCCTCCCTGGGTCTCAGGGCTACCATGGGAGGAAGAAGGGCCAGAGTGGAGGGCTTTGGGCCCCCAGTGCTGGGTGCTTCCTGCTCCAGCCATGGACCCTGGACTGTTTTTCTTTACTTCCTTTTCTCACATCATCTTATGGACCTCTCGGTCATGTTATCGACTCTTAGCATCTTCTCCCTTACCTTCTCTTCAGGACATCATATGTCCTGAAGAGAAGCTGTACCTAAGGCTAAAGAGAGAGTTTATTACGTTATAGCCTACCACTTTCTAGAAAGACCATGCAGGGATCAACACCAACCATGCAGAATAAAAGTTATCCATGTGTGTGTGCATGGACCATATATGTATATATATACACACATACATGTTCATGTGTGAATATTACCACTAGCACCTCCTGGGAAGCCCTATAAATATATATATTTAAATACACTTTATATATAAAATTTGAAAATATATTTTATTCCATATCTTACATCTATTTTTTATCTTGTGATAAAGTATCAGCCATGAGGTCCCTATAGAAATGGAACAAGAATGTGCATGTCCTTTGACCTTGAAGTCCAGTACAGACTAACTAGGACAGGATGGTTTTGGTGGAAGAGGAACAGTGTCCCTGCTCTTTGTTCATGAAGGTCACAGCACTGGAGCTGGAGTGGCCAGGTGCTTGGGTCACCCTTGGCTAACCTGCCTCTAGCTGCCAAGGTCCACGGGATCAGAGTCCATCTTTGGCATGTGGTGCCGTTCCAGAGCTGCTACAGCTCACGGAGCCCCATGCTGACTGTGCTGACCCCGCAAGACCTCTGTGAGCTCTTTCATTCTGTTGCTCCCTGAGGCTGGCTTGGAGCAGATGGCGTAGACAGGCCCTAGACACTGGGGAAAGAAGCTCTCTGCCCAAGATCATCCCCCTCACCGTGGCATGAAATACCCTTAGTATTAAAAACCAGCAAGTCAATTACTTAATGTATTTACACTAAGTATAGTTGACTTAAAATATATTAGTTTCACATGTACAGCAGAGTGATTCAATGTTCTTGTAGATTATACTCCATTTAAAGCTATTATAAAATATTGACTATAATTTCTAATATATGATATCCTTATAGCTCATTTATTAGTAGTTTGTATCTCTTAATCCTGCACCTCTATGTTGTCCCTCCTCCCTTCCCTCTCCCCACTGGTAACCGCTGATTTGTTCTCTGTATCTGTGAGTCTGTTTCTGTTTTGTTATATTCATTAATTTTTAAATTTTGTATGTGTGATAACATATAATATTTGCCTTTCTCTATCTGACATATTTCACTAAGCCTAATACCCTTCAGGTTCATCTGTGTTGTTGCAAATGGCAAAATTTTATCTTTTCTTGTGGCTTAGTAATATTCCATTATGTGTGTGTTATCTTCTTTATTCATCTGTTGATGGAGACTTAGGTTGCTTGCATTTCTTGGCAATGAAAATTGGGGTTCATGTATCTTTTTAAAATACCATTTTTTTGTTTATTTTGGATATATATCCAGGAGAGGAATTGCTGGAACTTATGGTAGTTCTATTTTTAGGTTTTTGTTTTTTATAGTGACTGCATCAATTTATATTCTCACCAACAGTGCATACATGTTCTCTTTTCTCCACACCCTTGTCAAAACTTGTCTACTGCTGCTGCTGCTAAGTCGCTTCAGTCGTGTCCGACTCTGTGCAACCTCATAGACGGCAGCCCACCAGGCTCCCCCATCCCTGGGATTCTCCAGGCAAGAACACTGGAGTGGGTTGCCATCTCCTTCTCCAATGCATGAAAGTGAAAAGTGAACAAAACTTGTTATTTGTGGTCTTTTTGATGATAACCATTCTGAGAGGTTGGAGGTGATAGTCTCTTTGTGGTCATTTCTAAAGGTGCTGGACAGGGAGGGGGCAGTTTCTAGATAATCTTCTGTGCCCAGGGGGACGAGGTTACTTATGGGGAACCCATCTCCTCTTTCCTGTATGTATTCATTTGACAAATATTAGCGAGAGTACTGCGTGCGAGGCATTATTTAGATGTGGGGATAGAGTGGTTAACAGAAGTTCTCAATCTCACAAAGCTTATATTCTAGCAGGGATGAAGGAAACAGTGAAGAAATAAATAAGTAAAATGAATAATGTAATAGATGATGATAAGTACTTTGAAGGATGGGAGGGGGATTCATGATACCCATTTAAGGAGAATGGTCAGGAAAGCCCACAGGAAAGGAGAGAGGTTATGCAGTTCTGGGGGCTGGGGTGGGAGGTGTTCCAGGCAGAAGGACCGACCAGCAAGGGCAGAAGCTGAAAGGTGGGATTCTGATGGTGACTGGAGACCAATGAGGAGGCTGCGTGGCTGGAGTGGAGGAGGTGGGGAGAGAGGAGGGGATGGGGTTAGAGGCTGGAGGGTATCAGCTCAGGTACGGCCCTGTGCTCTGAAAGCACCAGATGTGGACACCATTTGTACGGACACCATTGCAAGCTTTTGAACTGGGGAGCTACATGGTCACATACCAGAAAGTATTGCGTTGGGCACTGTGTTCAGGATATACAAAAGTGTAAACTGTAGATCAACTGGGAGGCTCTGGCTGTAACCCAAGTGAGANAAAAAAAAAGTGGGATCCGTCCATCTCTGTTCTTTATCTCCTTAATCAATTAGAAGCAGAGTCTCTATCTTATTTGCTTGGACTTTTGTAAAGACAAAGCTACTTTCACAAATATAAGCAACAGGGACTATTACGACAATAGTCTAGATAATCCAAGCCCCAAATTACTTTAATATTGCCCAAAAATTGTAGGAAAAGAATAACTGAATCCATATTATCACTTATCTTGAGTTTTCACATAGTTTTGGGAGTTTTTCCATCATCAATTATAAAAATAAGTCAGTAATAAATATTTTTGGCCAAATTTCAGCCCTGTTCACAATTCTATTTTTTAAAATAAACTTGAAAAAATTTTAGAACAGAGTTAGATTTGTAGAAAAATTGAACAGAGTTCTCTTTGAAGTCTACACACAGTTTCCTCTACTGTTAATGTCTTTATTATGACATAGTGTATACGTATGGTATATTTGCCCAAATTAGTAAATCAATATTGATATATAATTATCATATCAATAATAAGATAAAGTGCATACTTCATTTAGACTTTCTTTGTTGTTACAAAATGTCCCTTTTCTGCTTTAGGTTCCCATCCAGGATAAGGCCATTTTGTTTACTTGTTATGTCTCTATAGGGTCTCCTTGGCTGTGACAGTTTATATAGACTTTCCTTGTTTTTGATGACTTTAACACTTTTAAGGTGCACTAGTCAGATATCTTATAGAATGTCCTTCAGCTGGGGTTGGTCTGGTGCTTTTCTCATGGAGAGACTGGAGGTAAGGATTCTGGGAAGAGAAAAATTAGTAGAAATAATCTGCCACTTTGAGGTGGCTCAGATAGAATCTACCTGCAATGCAGGAGACCTGGGTTCGATCCCTGGATTGGGAAGAATCCCTGGAGAAGTGAAAGGCTACCCACTCCAGTTTTCTGGCCTGGAGAATCCTATGGACTGTATAGTCCATCTGGTCACAAAGAATTGGACACAACTGAGGAACTTCCACTTTCACTTTTCATCACGTTGCATCAAGGTTACATACTGTCAGTATAACTCATCACTGTTGATGTTGACCTTGATCACCTGGCCAAGGTGTAGTGTATGTCAGTCAGGGACTCTTTCAATAGGCAAATCCCCACTACATATTAAAAAGGCAATAAAGAAATTTCTTTATGTGTCACCTGTTAGGACACAGTTTTACTTGAAAGAAATTACTCCTAAAATGTTAATTTTGGGCAGTGAGAGATTGCATGAATATGGAATGAAACAAAACTGCCTATAATTGACAAAACAATAGAATTTCTGATAAAGTTTCATTTGATTTTTAAATATTTGCATGTATCAAAAAACACAAAAATTGCATCTAATTGTTCTGAATTCTATATTGTAGTAAACACTAGACTTTTTACTACTAAAAGACAAATGCTAATCTAATTTATTCATTAAAATATTTGAACATGTTGCTGTGCTGGTATCACAGAGATATATGTTAGAATTATAAACCAAGGTTTTATTTTTTCTTAACCGTGGACCTATTATTTGTAGGAAAAGTAGGGATTAGGGAAACTACCAGACATTGGAAGAAGAGCCAAGTCATTAAGAATGTTAAAAGAAATGATAACTCATGGGCTCTGTAATATGACTATGAAACATTGTCTGCATAAAAGTCGTTGATAACTGGAACTTCCATCAGCCAACCCAGATGCAGTCATTAATCAATGTTACATACACAAACAAAGAAGACATATTCACAGGGGAAATTTGAAATATGTCAGCAAAGCATTTTCTCCCCATCTTACTTCATTTCATGCTGGCCAATTATTTAGAATTTCCTCTTCTTTGCTCTCTAGTGGATCAACCATTGGCTTGTATCCATGAAAAGGCAATATGCCCAGATGAACAGTATATCCAGTACTTTTAAGACTATCCCTGGAGATTAATTTCATTTGATCATTTATAGGAGAAATGTTTAGTGAAATATATTAACACTCTGTAGGATGACATAATATATAAAATTACACTTGCCTGATGAGATGTTTAATAAAATTGAGCACCAGTTCCCAGTCAGACCTATGAAAAGAGGGAATAAAAATATTGTTCTTCAAATGAAAAAATATTTGTGGCAATGTGGATGGACCTAGAGATTATCATACTAAGTGAAGCAAGTCAGAAATAGGAAGACAAATGCCATATGATATCACTTATATGTGGAATCTAAAGCATGGCACAAATAAATTTATCTACAAAACAAAAACAGACTCCCAGATATAGAGAACACACTTGTGTTTGCCAAAGAGGAGGGGATTGAGGGAAGGGATTGGGGGAAGGATGTGTTGGGAGTTTGGGATTAGCAGATGTAAATTAGTATATATAGGGTGGATAAACACAAGGTCCTACTGTATAATACAGGGAACTAATATTCAATATCCTGTGATAAACCACAATGGAAGTGAAAGTCACTCAGTCGTGTCCAACTCTTTGCGACCTCATGGACTATACCTTCAAATGCAGTAAATCCCATGGTGATAAAGTCTCCTTTATTTAGATCACCTAAATGTAGTCAAATATGAAGAAATAAGAATCTTTTACTTAGAAATAAGACAAAATAAGACAGATTCTTTACCAGCTGAGCCACAAGGGAAGCTCAAATCATAATGGAAAAGAATATTAAAAAGTATATATATGTACAACTGAATCACTTTGCTGTACAGTTGGCATTGACACAATATTGTAAATCAACTATATTTCAATAAAATAAAACATTCTTTATATGATAAAACTGTCCATTTAATGTCATAGGTAAAAATCATACTGAGCTTACATATATTCAGAATTATTCACCCTCAGCCGGATACAAAAATAATTCAGTACAATTCAGTTCTTTTATTCAATAAAATTATGTATTGAGCAACTATTTCCTAATGCTGAGAACACAGTAAAAAGCAAAATAGACAGAGCCTTGCTCTCTCAGAGCCTAATTTATATTTTAATCTCAGGTTGTATGGGAAGAAGAAAAGTAAGAAGCTGAGAAACACATGCACAGATGCAACGTCACATGGTGAAAAGTACAACGGAGAAAAAAAAGTAAGGCAGGAAAGGCTTAGGAAGCACAAGGAGAGGAAGTAGTTTTAAATAGGGGAGTCAGGGGAAAAGCATCACTTAGAATCTAACATTTGAGCAAACACGTGGAGGTGGTAAAGGGGTGAGCCATCCAAATACCAGGGAAGAGCTTTCCAGGCATCCGTAGTAGCAAGTGCAAGGGCCCGGAGGCAGGAATATATCTGATATGTTCAAGTAATAATAGCGTCTCCTGTAACTGGAAAGAATTTAATGAGAAATGAAGTCTTAGGTTGCACAGATGGAAGAGGCAGACCTTTAAGGGCTTTGCAAAGAACTATCAAGAATCTGTCTGCACTATAGGAAACATAGGTTTGATTCTGGGGGTTGGGAAGATCCCCTGGAAAAGGGAATGGCAACCCAACCCAGTATTCTTGCCTGGAGAATTCCATGGACAGAGGAGCCTGGTGGGCTACAGTCCATGAGGTCACAAAGAGTTGGACACAACTGAGCGACTAACACTTTCACTCTCTACCAGGATTTTGGAAGATTTTGAGCAGAAGTGTGACAAAATCTGACCTAACATCTCGAAAATCACTCTAATTGCTCTTTTGGACTGTGCTGAGGATGCTGTTGCAATAATCCCTGTGAGAGGGCCTTGTGGCTGAAGNGAGTTGGACACAACTGAGCGACTAACACTTTCACTCTCTACCAGGATTTTGGAAGATTTTGAGCAGAAGTGTGACAAAATCTGACCTAACATCTCGAAAATCACTCTAATTGCTCTTTTGGACTGTGCTGAGGATGCTGTTGCAATAATCCCTGTGAGAGGGCCTTGTGGCTGAAGTAGAGTGGAGATGTTAGGAAGGACTGGGAGCCTGGAAGTGTTTTGAAGGTACAGTCAGCAAGTTTTGCTGACGCATAAATGTGGATGTGAGTTTCTTTTTAGCATGAGTAGCAGGATGGAGTGACTTTTACAATGGCTATTTTGCAGAAATTTCTATCCACATTTCTTGTCCACATAATAACGTATAAAAAAGAAATGAGCTTTAAAAGGAACTCCATTAGAAAACTATGATTATATACCTAGAAGAGCTAAAATAATCAACCAAAGCTATTAGAGATAATAGAACAATGAGAAAAACTGCTGGTCAAAAGACAGAATCATGCAGATAAGTCCTATACTCCAATGCCTTTATTATCCAGCTAAAAATAAAAAACTTACAATTTATGATAGCCACAAAATTGAATTATATATTAATTAAACTTGTGTGAGAGTATATAAAACATATTTTAAAAAACTACAAAAGTTTCATAGTGGACAAAAAGGCCTGAATATGTAGAAAAATACATCCTTTTCGGAGAGGAAGGTTGAATGAAGGTGGCAATTTTTTATGTTTGTAGTTTTAAGACACCTTCTGGCTCAGGCAGTAAAGACTCTACCTGAAATGCAGGAGACCAGGGTTTGATCCCTAGGTTGGGAAAATTCCCTGGAGAAGGAAATGGCTACCCACTCCAGTATTCTTGCCTGGAAAATCCCACAGATGAAGAAGCCTGGCAGGCTACAGTCCATGGAGTTGCAAAGAGTCAGACACAACTGAGTGACTTTATTTCCCTTCACTTCTTCAGCTGAAATACCAATGATGTCACTGGTGTTTTAAAGAATTCAAAATAACTGATTCTACAGTATTCTTGGAAAGATAGACAAAAATATGAAAGTGTTAATGAAGAACTAATAATTATAAAATAGCTTTAAAAAATAACAATAATTGAGCTGGTGTTAGAGGGAAAAATGTAAATCATTGAAATAAAATAGGGCATGCATAAATAATTTTTAGTACATAAGAAAAGATAATACATGGCAAATAAGTATAATAGAGTTATATAGAACAAACTTATTCTATACATGCTTCTAGAGTAATTTTATTTCAGTGTGGCAAAAGACAAATTTACCTCAAAAAATTAAAATAAAAAACTAAGTCATATGCAAAGAGATAGTTTGTTTAACCAAAGACAGAAATCATTTTAGATTATTAGAGAAGTTATAAAGAAAAAAATGGGCAAAGGTTTTTAAATAAAATTCAAACTTATGTACAATTAAAATATAGCAAAGATAACAGCAAAATAAAGAAAAAATTTTAAGTTCTTGCAGGAAGTCCAAGTGTCACATGCACAGTGTTATTAAATGTTTTTTAGGGTTTCTGATGTTTTACAAATATACCTTTACAACAGATAGAAAATTAATAGATAAAATATTTAAACAGCTTACAAAATCCCCCAAACCACCACCAAATCTTCAATAGACAAATACATGTGTATGTATACACACACACACACATACACACACACACAAATGAGGAATAAATAAGTCACATGAGCGAAAAATTGCTTAACCTCATTTATCAGAAAATAAATAGAAATTAAACGCATTCCAGAGTAAATTACACACCTGTTAAAAAAAGTCAGCATCAAAAGAAGTGCTGATGAATCTTGAAGCTGCCTCTTGCCCTAGAGATGACACTGGAAATTGATTCACTTCAACAGGGCTATATTTTAGGCAACATGAAACTAATTTTAGCTTTATTCTAGTAATCTTAGTATGGGGAAGTGTGTGTATGAAAATAATTTAAAAGGAAAACAAATGTTATCTGTACAAACTTGAGTTACAGTGGTATTACCTTGAATAGTTACAACAATAACTAGGGAGCAAAAAAAAAAAAAAAAAAAAAGAGTTCAGCACTTGATTATAATGAAGTAGCTGATAGTTTAACAGTCTGATGTGAGCTGTTTCTTATGAGCCTAAGGTGAAGAATTAGAAAAGTAGTTATCAGATGAGGATTATCGGGGAAAAATAGCAAAACACAAAATTTTGACTATGATTCAAATATCACAGGTTTACCTGTGCTTAAAGATGAGACATGTTATTATGAAAGATAGTTGAGTCTTGGTAAAGGAGTCTTGGTAAAGGATTTTGTGATATAATTTGTGTAGAATTTTTAAAAATCAACATTAAAGAATTAACGTGAACATCTGCATATAGTAACGAATGAATTGGAGGTATTTGGGTGCTACAAGAAATGTACTGATTTGCCTGTTTCTATGCTTTGTCTTCTTTACGCAGTATTGCTCATTTCATTTTAGAACTGGGGTGGCAAAAATGTCGAGGCTGTTGGCACCTGCATTCTGTTAGCCCTTTGGGCGGGGAGGCCTGGCTGTAGGTGGACTGGTGGAGTAGGTGGGCCGGTGAAGCTGATTGGGCCACAGTGCTGCATGGACAACATGGGTCCTAGGGTTTGGGGACAGGGTTGGAGTCTTCTGGAACTAGAATGCTGGGCAGAGGACAAAGGCAAAACCAGCTGTGTGGATCCAGCCAGCCCAGCAAGGAAGTGGCATATGAAGACTGTGGGTACCCTTTGGCACAATACAGGATATCATGGACTCCTTACTCTGGTTTAGAACTAAGATGGACTGCATTTGCTGGTGAGCGGCATCTGTAACTCCCCTGGGTGGCCCAGGGAGGCCAGAAGTGGGGCTACCATCCACAATTTTAGTTCAGAGGAGTAGGCAGAGAATTTTGTTTGAGTCTGGGTCTGAGCGACAGCAGGTCAGGATGGGTTCTGGGCTCAGGTCACTGAAAGACATTAGGGAGAGTACCCAGGTAAGCTTGCCCTTATGCAGGCCTTGTATGTGGTGGTCATCCACTCTGGAACCTTGTGTGTTTGTGTTAGGCAACAGCTCTAACTAAGATGCCTGGCATAGGGGAGGAGGATGGCGGCGTGAACCATCCCTCTGGGACCAGCATCTCCCAGAGCATATTGTCCTGGTTGAAACAGAAGAAGAAAGAAAAGAAAAACATGGGAACTCTCTCCTGAGATCAAGACCATTGAACAAAGGTGCTTCAAGCCCTCCTTAGCAGATTAACATATCACTGTTTCTATGCCTCCTTCATGTTTTCTCAACATTTCTATGCATTTTCACCTTTCTTTTTATTTCATGGGAAGATACAGCCCACTGCCCAATGACAGCCCCTCTCTCTGGGAATCTATTCTCCTTTGATTCTTTTGGGATTTGTATGTCCTTTGTCTTTTCATCTTGCTGGCTTCTTTAAAATATACCTGTGACTCTTCTGCTTTGAACAGCGACAACCAACAAACAACGATGTCTTCTCTTAACCCTATGAGCTCCTCAATCTATACCTTTTTTTCTTGTCCATGAGCTGATCATGCCTTCTTTGAACAATTACAATAAAACTTCTATCTTCCTCAAGTTGAGACACATGGTTTCTAAGGTATTGGCCTTCTGTGGACCCCTTTGCCTGGCAAAGTAATAAAACAATTCTTTTCTACTTCACTCCCCAAAAGACAACTTTATTGAGGTAAAATTGACATGCAGTAACCTGCACTTTTTTTTTTTGGTTGCACTGGGTCTTCATTGCAGCTCACAGGTTTTCTCTAGTTGTGGCAAGCAGGCTCTCTATTTGCAGTGCACGGGCTTAGTTGCCACATGGCATGTGGGATCTTAGTTCCTTGAACAAGGATCAAACCCATGTCCTCTGCATTGGAAGGTGGATTCTTAACCACTGGACCACCAGGGATGTCCCAACCTGCACATATTTGAATAACACAATTTGAAAGTTATTACACATTTCAGTTCAGTTCAGTTCATTCGCTCAGTTGTGTCCGACTCTTTGCGACCCCATGAATCCCAGCACGCCAGGCCTCCCTGTCCATCACCAACTCCCAGAGTTTACTCAGACTCATGCCCATCGAGTCAGTGATGCCATCCAGCCATCTCATCCTCTGTTGTCCCCTTCTCCTCCTGCCCGCAATCCCTCCCAGCATCAGAGTCTTTTCCAATGAGTCAACTCTTCGCATGAGGTGGCCAAAGTACTGGAGCTTCAGCTTTAGCATCATTCCTTCCAAAGAAATCCCAGGGCTGATCTCCTTCAGAATGGACTGGTTGGATCTCCTTGCAGTCCAAGGGACTCTCAAGAGTCTTCCCCAACACCACAGTTCAGAAGCATCAATTCTTCGGCGCTCAGAGATGGACCTTAGTCGGCAAAGTAATGTCTGTGTTTTTGAATATGCTATCTAGGTTGGTCATAACTTTTCTTCTAAGGAGCAAGCGTCTTGTAATTTCATGGCTGCAATCACCATCTGCAGTGATTTTGGTTAGACTGATTAAAAAGATAAAACCCTGTTCTGAATAATTTTGTTAACAAATTTAAAATATTAGGTGAAATGGGAAAAGAAATTTAGAAAAATGTAACCTATCTAAACTGGTTCAATTAGACAAACAGAAACCCATGAAATACAAAATCAGTAGTTTAAGTTATGCTATCAGAAAACACACTAGAACCAGATGGCTTTGCAGAGAAGTTTCAGAAAATGTGAAATAACAAAGAATTCCAATAATCAGATTTTTCAGTAGAGGAAAAGAAGGAATACTTCCTCCAGCTTATTTGATGATAGCATAATAACCTTAATAGCAACTTTTAAATAATGTATTAAAAAGTTATAGAACTGGGCTCATTGGAGAAATAGCTGATTCTAAGACTGGGGTTGAAAATGTACACAATAAACCATTTAATGCCAGAAAGAGTTTGAAAAAACAATGAAACAAAACAAAATAGTTCAATGGTTTGGGTATGCCAAAGGAACACAGAAGCCAGCATTTGTGTAACAAAATAAATAACATAATATTGAATTATAACTCAAAATATAAAATAAGTATACATGAGTCCACAGTGATATTAATAAATAAATAAATAATTAGTGAATTCCTTGGTGGTCCAGTAGTTAGGACTTGGCACTTACAATGCTGTGCGCCCAGGTTCAATCCCTTGTTGCAGTAACTAAGTTCCTGCAAGCTGCAGGGTGTGGCTAAAAAGAAAAAAGTTAAAGGAGAAGAAAAAATCTTTTGTGCAGAATAATTCCAAATAATTTATGTAAGTATCCCTCCTTTAAGGAGGGAGAGCATAAGTCCCCNTTAAATGCTCCAACAAAAAGACATAGGCTGGCTGAATGGATACAAAAACAAGACCCATATATATGCTGTCTGCAAGAAACCCACTTCAGACCTCAAGACACATATAGACTGAAAGTAAGAGGATGGAAAAATATATTCCATGCAAATGGGAAGCAAAAGAAAGCTGGAGCAGCAATCCTAATATCAGACAAAACAGGCCTTAAAATAAAGATTAAAAGATATAAGGAAGGACACTACATAATGATCAAGGGATCAGTCCAAGAGGAAGATGTAATAGCTGTAAATATCTATGTACCCAACATAGGAGCACCTCAATACATAAGACAAATACTAACAGACATAAAAGGAGAAATTGACTGTAATGCAGTAATAGTAGGAGACTTTAACACCCCACTTACACCAATGGACAGATCATCAAAGCAGAAAATTAATATGGAAACACAAGTCTTAAATGATTCATTAGGTGAAATGGATCATATTGATATCTTCAGGCATTCCATCCAAATGCAGGATACACCTCTTCTCAAGTGCACGTGGAACATTCTCCAGGATAGACCACATCTTAGGTCACAAATCAAACCTCAGTAAATTTAATAAAATTGAAATTATATCAAAAATCTTCTCTGACCACAACACTATGAGACTAGATATCAATTACAAGAAAAAGACTGTAAGAAATGCAAACACATGGAGATTAAACAACATGTTTCTAAATGACCAATAGGCTACTGAAAAACTCAAACGGGAAATAAAATTTTCTATAAACAAATGACAATGAAAACATGNATTATATCAAAAATCTTCTCTGACCACAACACTATGAGACTAGATATCAATTACAAGAAAAAGACTGTAAGAAATGCAAACACATGGAGATTAAACAACATGTTTCTAAATGACCAATAGGCTACTGAAAAACTCAAACGGGAAATAAAATTTTCTATAAACAAATGACAATGAAAACATGACAACTCAAAACCTATGGGATGCAGCAAAAGCAGCTGTAAGAGGGAAGTTTATAGCAATACAATCCTACCTCAAGAAACAAGAAAAACAAAATGACAACCTAACTTTACACCTAAAACAACTGGAGAAAGAAAAATAAAAACAAAAACAAACCAAAATTAGGAGAAGGAAAGAAATCATAAGGATCTGAGCAGAAATAAATGAAAAAGAAATGAAAGAAACAATAGTAAAGATTAATAAAACTAAAGCTGGTTCTTTGAGAAGACAGACAAAATTGACAAACATTTAGCCAGACTCATCAAGAACAGAAGAGAGAAGAATCAAATGAAGAAAATTAGAAATGGAAAAGGAGAGGTTACAACAGACAATGCAGAAACACAATGGTTTATAAGAGAGTATTATGAACAACTATATGGTAATAAAATGGAAAACCTGGAAGAGATGGACAGACTTTTAGAAAAGTTCAATTTTCCAAGACTGAACCAGGAAGAAATAGAAATTATGAACAACCCAATTACAAGCACTGAAATTGAAGCTGTGATAAAAAATCTCCCAAAAAACAAAAGCCCAGGACCAGATGGCTTCGCAGAAGAATTCTATCAACCATTTCAATTCAGTTCAGTTCAGTTACTCAGTCGTGTCTGACTCTTTGTGACCCCATGGACCACAGCATGCCAGGCCTCCCTGTCCATCACCAACTCCTGGAGTCTACTTAAACTCATCTCCATTGAGTCAGTGATGCCATCCAACCATCTCATGCTCTGTTGACCCCTTCTTCTCCTGCCTTCAATCTTTCCGAGCATTAGGGTCTTTTCAAATGAGTCAGCTCTTTGCATCAGGTGGCCAATCTATTGGAGTTTCAGCTTCCAATATCAGTCCTTCCAATGAATACTGAGGTCTGATCTCCTTTAGAATGGACTCGTTGGATCTCCGGACTTCCCTGGTGGCTCAGACGGTAAACCGTCTATGTGCAATGTAGGAGACCCGGGTTCGAGCCATGGGTTGGGAAGATCCCCTCGAGGAGGAAATGGCAATCCACTCCAGTACTATTGCCTGGAAAAACATCTCCTTGCAGTCCAAGGGACTCTCAAGAGTCTTCTCCAACACCACAGTTCAGAAGCATCAATTCTGAGGCTCTCAACTTTCTTTATAGTTCAACTTTCACACTGCTACATGACTACTGGAAAAACCATAGCCTTGACTAGACAGACCTTTGTTGGCAAAGTAATATCTCTGCTTTTTAATATGCTGTCTATGTTGGTCATAACTTTCCTTCCAAGGAGTAAGCGTCTTTTAATTTCATGGCTGCAGTCACCATCTGCAATGATTTTGGAGCCCCCCATAATAAAGTCAGCCACTGTTTCCACTATTTCCTCAGCTATTTGCCATGAAGTGATGGGACCGGATATCATGATCAACCATTTAGAGAAGAGCTAATGCCTATCCTTCTAAAAGTCTTTCAAAAACTTGCAGAGGAAGGAACACTTCCAAGCTCATCCTATGAGGCCACCAACACTCTGACACCAAAACCAGACAAAGACAACACAAAAAAAGAAAACTATAGGCCAATATCACTGATGAACATAGATGCAAAAATCCTTAGCAAAATTTTAGCAAACAGAATTCAGCAACACATCAAAAAGCTCATACACTATGATCAAGCTGGGTTTATCCCAGGAATGCAAGGATTCTTCAAGATACACAAACCAATCAATGTGATACACTATATTAACAAACTGAAAGATAAAAACCATATGATAATCTCAATAGGAGCAGAAAAAGCCTTTGACAAAATCTAGTGACCATTTATGATTAAAACTCTTCAAAAAATGGGCATAGGAGGAATCTACCTCAACATAGCAATGGACATATACGATAAGCCTACAGCAAATATTATTCTCAATGTCAAAAACTGAAAGTGTTCCCCCTAAGATCAGGAACAAGACAAGGGTGTCCACTTTCACCACTGATTCTACATAGTTCTGGAAGTCCTAGCTATAGCAATCAGAGAAGAAAAAGAAATAAAAATAATCCAGATCAGAAAAGAAGAAGTAAAGCTGTCACTGTTTGCAGATGACATGATACTGTGCATAGAAAACCCTAAAGATAGTATCAGAAAATTACTAGTGCTAATCAGTGAGTCTAGCAAAGCTGCAGGACATGAAATCAATATACAGAAATCACTTGCATTTTTATATACTAACAAGGAAAAATCAGAAAGAGAAATTAAGGAATCAATCTCATTCACCATTGCTGCAAAAAGAATTAAATATTTAGGAATAAACTACCTAAGGAAACAAAAGAACTGTATGCAGAAAATTATAAGACACTAATGAAAAAATCAAAGACAACATAAACAGATGGAGAGATATTCCATGTTCCTTGGTAGGAAGAATCAATATTGTAAAAATGACTATACTACTAAATGCAGTCTACAGATTCAGTGCAATCCCTATCAAATTACTAATGGTATTTTCCACAGGACTAGAACAAGAAATTTCACAATTCATGTGGAAACACAAAAGACCCCTAAAAGCCAAAGCAGCCTTGAGAAAGAAGAATGGAGCTGGAGGAATCAACCTTCCTGACTTCAGATTATGGTTGGATAGGACTTCCCCGGTGGCTCAGACAGTAAAGCATCTGCCTACAATGCAGGAGACCCGAGTTTGATCCGTGGGTTGGGAAGATCCCATGGAGAAGGAAATGGCAACCCACTCTAGTACTCTTGCCTGGAAAATCCCATGGGTGGAGGAAGTAGGAACTTGTAGGCTACAGTCCATGGGGCTGCAGAATTGGACACGACTGAGCAATAATCAGTCCTGAGTGACAATTGGACACTCACGTCATTTCGCTTCACAAAGCTATAGTCATCAAGACAGTATGGTACTGCCACAAAAACAGAAATATAGACCAATGGAACAAGATACAAAGCCCAGAGATAAACCCTTGCACCTATGGGTACCTTATTTTTGATAAAGGAGGCAAGAATATACAACAGAGAAAACACAGCCTTTCTCTAAATGATGCTGGGAAAACTGGATGGCTACATGGAAAAGAATAAAATTAGAAAACTTCCTAACACTATACACAAAGATAAACTCAAAGTGGATTAAAGACCTAAATGTAATACCAGAAACTATAAAACTCTTAGAGGAAAGCATAGGCAGAACAGTCTATGACATAAATCAAAGCAAGATCCCCTATGACCCACCTCCTAAAGTAGTGGAAATAAAAACAAAATCAAACAAGTGGGACCTGATTAAACTTAAAAGTTTTTGCACAGCAAAGAAAATGATAAGCAAGGTGAAAAGACAGCCCTCAGAATGGGAGAAAATAATAGCAAGTGAAACGACTGACAGAGGATTAATTTCCAAAATATATAAGCAGCTTATAAAACTCAATGCCAAAACAAACAACAACCAGTCATAAAGTGGGAAAAAGGCCTAAACACACATTTCTCCAAGGAAGACATACAGATGGCTAACAAACACATGAAAAGATGCACAGCATTGCTCATTATTAGAGAAAAGCAAATCAAAACTACAATAAGATGTCACCTAATGCTACTCAGAATGGTCCTCATCAAAAAGTCTACAAAGAATAAATGCTGGAGAGAATGTGGAGAAAAGGGAATGCTCTTGCACTGTTGGTGGGAATGTAAATTAATACTATGGAAGATGGTATGGAGATTCCTTGAAAAACTATGAATAAAGCCACCAAATGACCCAGAAATCCCACTCCTAGGCGTATACCCTGAGGAAACCAAAATGGAAAAAGACACATGTGTTCCATTGTTCATTGAAGCACTGTTTACAATAGCTAGCACATTGAAGCAACTTAGATGTCCACCGACAGATGAATGGATAAAGAAGTTGTGGTACATATACACAATGGAACATTACTCAGCCATAAAAAGGAACACATTTGAGTCAGTTCTGATGAGGTAGATGAAACTAGAACCTATTATACAGTGAAGTGAGTCAGTAAGAGAAAGATAAATAGTGTTCTAATACATATAGTGCTGGAGTGGTGAGTGGCTGACAGGAGGTACCCCACATCCAAGGTCAGTAGTGGTGGCCATGAGGAGATACCCCATGTCCAAGGTAAGGAGCAGTGGCTGCACTTTGCTGGAGCAGCCGTGAGAGACACCCCATGTCCAAAGTAAGAGAAACCCCAGTAAGACAGTATGTGCTGAGAGAGGGCATCAGAGAGCAAACAGACTGAAACCACAATCACAGAAAACTAACCAACCTAATCACATGGACCACAGCCTCGTATAGCTCAATGAAACTATGCCATGTCATGTAGAGCCACCCAAGACGGATGGGTCATGGCGGAGAGTTCTGACAAAATGTGGTCCACTGGAGAAGGGAATGGTAATCCACTTCAATATTGTTGCCTTGAGAACCCCATGAACAGTATGAAAAGGCAAAATGATAAGACACTGAAAGATGAACTCCCCAGGTCAGTAGGTGCCCAATATGCTACTGGAGATCAGTGGAAAAATAACTTCAGAAAGAATGAAGAGATGGGGCCAAAGCAAAAACAACACCCAGTTGTGGCTGTGACTGGTGATAGAAGCAAGGTCTAATGCTGTAAAGAGCAATGTTGCATAGGAGCCTGGAATGTTAGGTGCATGAGTCAAGGCAATTTGGAAGTGATCAGCAGGAGATGGCAAGAATGAATATTGACATTTTAGGAATCAGTGAACTAAAATAGACTGGAATGGGTGAATTTAACCCAGATGACCATTATATCTACTACTGTGGGCAAGAATCCCTTAGAAGAAATGGTATAGCCATCATAGTCAACAAAAGAGTCTGAAATGTAGTACTTGGATGCAGTCTCAAAAACAACAGAATGATCTCCATTCGTTTCCAAGGCAAGCCATTCAATATCACAGTAATCTAAGTCTATGCCCTGATGAGTAATGCTGAAGAAGCTGAAATTGAAGATTTCTATGAAGACCTGCAAGACCTTCTAGAACTAACACCCCAAAAAGATGTTCTTTTCACTATAGGAGACTTGAATGAAAAAGTAGGAAGTCAGGAAACACTTGGACTAACGGGCAAATTTGGCCTTGGAGTACAGAATGAAGCAGGGCAAAGGCTAATAGAATTTTCCCAAGAGAACACACTGGTCATAGCAAACACCCTCTTNCCTGGAGACAAGGATTGAGAAGATGCAAGAAAGGTTTAACAAGTACCTAGGAAAAATAAAAAAGAGTCAGTATATAATGAATAATGCAATAAATGAAATAAAAAACACTCTGGAGGCAACAAATAGTAGAATAACAGAGGCAGAAGATAGAATTAGTGAAGTAGAAGATACATGGTAGAAATAAATGAATCAGAGAGGCAAAAAGAAAAATGAATAAAAAGAAATGAGAACAATCTCAGAGACGTTCAGGAGAATGTTAAATGTCCCAACATTCAAATCATAGGAGTCCCAGAAGAAGACAGAAAGACCATGAGAAAATACTTGAGGAGATAATAGTTGAAAACATCCCTAAAATGGGGAAGGAAATATTCACCCAAGTGCAAGAAACCCAGAGAGTTCCAAACAGGATGAACCCAAGGTGAAACATCTCAAGACACATATTAATCAAATTAGCAAGGACCAAACAAAGAGAACAAATATGAAAAGCAGCAAGGGAAAAACAACAAATAACAAACAAAGGTATTCCCATAAGGATAACAGGTGATCTTTCAATAGAAACTCTTCAGGCCAGGAGCGAATGGCAAGACTTACTTAAAGTGATGAAAGAAAATAACCTACAGGGGAGCGGAAGAAATCTGTGAGCAAGCCTCCCAGAAAGGGAGGTGAGAGCCACCCAGGCTCATTGGCAGGACCCTTTGCTCCTGCTATTATAAAAAAAAAAAAAAAAACAAAAAAAACAAAAAACCTATAGCCCAGATTACTGTACCCAGCAAGGATCTCATTCAGATATGAAGGAGAAATCAAAAGCTTTACAGACAAGCAAAAGCTGAGAGAATTCAGCAGCACCAAACCAGCTCTCCAACAAATGCTAAAGGATTTTCTCTAGACAGGAAACACAAAAAGGGTGTATAAACTCAAACCTGAAACAATAAAGTAAATGGCAGCGGGGTCATACTTATCCATAATTACCTGAAACGTAAATGGGTTGAATGCCCCAACCAAAAGACAAAGATTGGCTGAATGAATACAAAAATAGGACCCTTATAAATGTTGTCTACAAGAGACCCACCTCAAAACAGGGGACACATACAGACTGAAAGTGAAGGTCTGGAAGAAGAGATCCCATGCAAATAGAGACCAAAAGAAAGCAGGAGTTGCAATACTCATATCAGATAAAATAGACTTTAAAACAAAGGCTGTGAAAAGAGACAAGGACACTACATAATGATCAAAGGACCAATCCAAGAAGAAGATATAACAACTATAAATATATATGCACCCAACATAGGAGCACCTCAATATGTAAGACAATTGCTAACAAGTATGAAATGGGAAATTAACAATAACACAATAATAGTGGGAGACTTTAATACCACACTCACACCTATGGATACATCAACTCAATAGAAAATTAACCAGAAAGCACAAACTTTAAATGATACAATAGACCAGTTAGACCTAATTGGTATCTATAGGACATTTCACCCCAAAGCAATGAATTTCACCTTTTTCTCAAGCACACACGGAACTTTCTCCAGGATAGATCATATCCTGGGCCATAAATCTAGCCTTGGTAAATTCAAAAAAATTGAAATCATTCCAAGCATCTTTTCTGACCACAGTGCAGTAAGATTAGTTCTCAATTACAAGAGAAAAACTATTAAAAATTCCAATATATGGAGGCTGAACAACATGCTTCTGAATAACCAACAAATCACAGAAGAAATTTTTAAAAAATGCATAGAAATGAGTGAAAATGAAAACTCAACAACTACAAACCTGTGGGACACTGTAAAAGCAGTACTAATGGGAAAGTTCATAGCAATACAGGCATACCTCAAGAAACAAGAAAAAAGTCAAATAAATAACCTAACTCTACACCTATAGCAACTAGAAAAGGAGAAATGGGTAACCCCAGGGTTAGTAGAAGGAAAGAAATCTTAAAAATTAGGGCAGAAATAAATGCAAAAGAAACAAAAGAGACCATAGCAAAAATCAACAAAGCGTAAAGCTGGTTCTATGAAAGGATAAATAAAATTGACAAAGCATTAGCCAGACTCATCAAAAACAAAGGGAGAAAAATCAAATCAATAAAAATAGAAATGAAAATGGAGTGATCACAACAGACAACACAGAAATACAAAGGATCATAAGAGACTACTATCAGCAATTATATGCCAATAAAATGGACAACGTGGAAGAAATGGACAAATTCTTAGAAAAGTAAAACTTTCCAAAACTGAACCAGGAAGAAATAGAAAATCTTAACAGAGCCATCACAAGCACAGAAATTGAAACTGTAATCAGAAATCTTCCAGCAAACAAAAGCCCAGGTCCAAATGGGTTCACAGCCGAATTCTACCAAAAATTTAGAGACAAGCTAACACCTATCCTACTCAAACACTTCCAGAAAATTTCAGAGGAAGGTAAACTTCCAAACTCATTCTATGAGGCCACCATCACCCTAATACCAAAACCTGACAAAGATGCCACACAAAAAAGAATACTGCAGGCCAATATCACTGATGAACATAGATGCAAAAATCCTTAACAAAATTCTAGCAATTAGAATCCAGCAACACATTAAAAAGATCATATAACATGACCAAGTGGGCTTTGCCCCAGGGATGCAAGGATTCTTCAATATCTGCAAATCAATCAATGTAGTACACCACATTAACAAATTGAAAAATAAAAGCCATATGGTTATCTCAATAGATGCCGAGAAAACCTTTGACAAAATCCAACATCCATTTATGATAAAACTCTCCAGAAAACAGGAATAGAAGGACCATACCTCAACATAATAAGAGCTATAGATGACAAACCCACAGCAAACATTACCCTCAATGGTGAAAAATTGAAAGCATTTCCCCTAAAGTCAGGAACAAGACAAGGGCGCCCACTCTCACCACTACTATTCAACATAGTTTTGGAAGTTTTGGCCACAGCAATCAGAGCAGAAAAAGCAGTAAAAAGAATCTAAATTGAAAAAGAAGAAGTAAAACTGTCACTGTTTGCAGATGACATGATCCTCTACATAGAAAACTCTAAAGATTCCACCAGAAAATTACTAGAGCTAATTAATGAATATAGTAAAGTTACAGGATATAAAATCAACACACAGAAATCCCTTGCATTCGTATATACTAATAATGAGAAAATAGAGAAATTAAGGAAACGATTCCATTCACCACTGCAATGAAAAGATAAAATAGTTAAGAATATATCTACCTAAAGAAACTAAAAACCTATATGTAGAAAACTATAAAACACTGGTGAAAGACATCAAAGAGGACACTAATAGATGGAGAAATATACCATGTTTGTGGATCAAAAGAATCAATATAGTGAAAATGAGTATACTTCCGAAAGCAATCTATAGATTCAATGCAATCCCTATCAAGCTACCATTGCTATTTTTCACAGAGCTAGAACAAATAATGTCACAATTTGTATGGAAATACAAAAAACCTCAAATAGCCAAAGCAATCTTCGGAAAGAATAATGGAACTGAAGGAATCAACCTGCCTGACTTCAGGCTCTCCTACAAAGCCACAGTCATCAAGACAGTATGGTACTGGCACAAAGACAGAAGTATAGATGAATGGAACAAAATAGAAAGCCCAGAGATAGATCCATGCACCTGTGGACATCTTACCTTCGACAAAGGAGGCAGAATATACAATGGATTAAAAACAGTCTCTTTAATAAGTGATGCTGGAAAAACTGGTCAACCATTTGTAAAAGAATGAAACTAGAACACTTTCTAACACCATACACAAAAATAAACTCAAAATGGATTAAAGATCTAAACGTAAGACAAGAAACTATAAAACTCCTAGAGGAGAACATAGGCAAAACACTCTCCGACATAAATCACAGCAGGATCCTCTATGATCCACCTCCCAGAATACTGGAAATAAAAGCAAAAATAAACAAATGGGATCTAATTAAAATTAAAAGCTTCTGCACAACAAAGGAAACTNCATACACAAAAATAAACTCAAAATGGATTAAAGATCTAAACATAAGACAAGAAACTATAAAACTCCTAGAGGAGAACATAGGCAAAACACTCTCCGACATAAATCACAGCAGGATCCTCTATGATCCACCTCCCAGAATACTGGAAATAAAAGCAAAAATAAACAAATGGGATCTAATTAAAATTAAAAGCTCCTAAATAGGTTTTAAATAGAACAGACTGGGTAAGTGTTTTATTTGGTACAAGAGGTTTTTGGGGACCATCAAAATATTTAAAGTATAACCATCATTTTATGACAGTGGTTTATGTGAAACAGCCAATAGTACAAAAGCTAAATCTATTTCATTTCTGTTGCCTGCTGATAATAGACTCTGAAACACCAGTCAGGTCACCATCTAGCTTTGAAGGATGGCAGTTTCAAAATATAATTCAAAGAAGGGAAGGTAGGAAGGAAGCAGGATTGTCTTTTAAAATAAATATTATAATCTTAACTATGATTATGTAGACACACAGGCAAGGTGGGCATGGCAACCCACTCCAATATTCTTGCCTGTAGAATCCCCATGAACAGAAGAGCCTGGTGGGCTACAGTCCATGGGGTCACAAAGAGTTGGCCACAACTGAGTGCCTAAGTACACAGACACACAGGCAATATGGTTTTTGAAAATCTTGGTAGATACTTAGCCATTTGAATCTTGGATCCAAATTCTTTTGACTATTAAAACCATTTTTTACAAATTAAGGTTATTTGGTTTTTATAAGTTTTTTAAAAATACAAATAACTTTACATGATATATGTAACTCATATATATATATATATATATATATATATATACACACACACACACACATACACTCACCCTCTGGGAAAAAATATATAACCTCCCACTATAGTTCCTTAATCCTTTAGATTATTGTGTATCCTTCCAGAAATTGTCCATACAGATGCAACATCTTTACTTGCCAATCCCTATGGCATTACTTCATTCTTTTAAAAGAATATATGGTATTATATGAATTATAGTTTATTTAATCAATCCCTTCTTAGACTATTTTCAACATTCTATAATTACAAACTATCCTGCAATGAAGATTCATGTGCATCCATCTTTGTGCTGATGGCTTGAATATTATTTTTGTTCAGTCACTCAGTCATGTCCGACTGTTTGCAACACCATGGACTGCAGCACACCAGGCTTCCCTGTCCTTCACTGTTTCCCAGAGTTTGCTCAGACTTATGTCCATTGAGTCGATGATGCCATCCAACCATCTCATCCTCTGTTGCCCCTTTTCCTGCCCTTTATCTTTCCCAGCATCAGGGTCTTTTCCAATGAGTTGGCTTTTTGCATCAGGTGGCCCAACTCTTGGAGCTTCAGCTTCAGCATCAGTCTTCCGGATGAATGTTTAGGGTTGATTTCCTTTAGTATTGACTGGTTTGATATCTTTGCTATAGAAGGGACTCAAGAATCTTCTCTAGCACCACAGTTTGAAAGCATCAGTTCTTTGGCATTCAGCTTTCTTTATGGGCTAACTCTCACATCCATACACAACTACTGGAAAAACCATAGCTTTGACTAGATGGACTGTTGTTGGCTAAGTGATATCCCTGCTTTTTAATATGCTGTCTAGGTTTGTCATAGCTTTTCTTCCAGGGAGCAAGTGTCTTTTAATTTCACGGCTGCAGTCACCATCTACAGTAATTTTGGAGCCCAAGAAAATAAAATCTGTTACTGTTTCCATTTTTTCNACCATAGCTTTGACTAGATGGACTGTTGTTGGCTAAGTGATATCCCTGCTTTTTAATATGCTGTCTAGGTTTGTCATAGCTTTTCTTCCAGGGAGCAAGTGTCTTTTAATTTCACGGCTGCAGTCACCATCTACAGTAATTTTGGAGCCCAAGAAAATAAAATCTGTTACTGTTTCCATTTTTTCCCCCATCTATTTGCCATGAAGTGATGGGACTGGATGCCATGATCTTATTTTTCTGAATGTTGAGTTTTAAGCCAGCTTTTTCACTCTCTCCTTTCACCTTCATTAAGAGGCTCTCTACTGTAGGTCAAATTCCTACATGGAGAATGCTGAATCAAGTTATATCATTAAAAATTTTTTATAGATATTATCATATTATTCTGTTCAAAAAGGCACCATGCAAATTTGTGTTTTAAACTTACACTTTCAAAGCTCTGGGTATATAAGAATCCATTTCTATCTGCTGGTACTGCTGGTACTGAATATGGAGACTATAGGAAAAGTGAGCTGTTCTCCAAAGGGTATTTGGAATCTTACTGTACAAACAATTACTGCATTAAATGTCTGCAAAATTCAAGTGGCAAATGAGCATTGAATATCAATTACACATCTGTTCTATCTCAAAGGCAGATGGCCTTTTAATTTTATATCCCAAGAATTATACCCAAATTTCATCTCTCTTCCTCAGATTCCTCCCCTCTCTTCTTTTACTTCCACTGAGAAAACGGTTTATTGTGCTTGTCACCTATCAAATTAATTTTAACAGAAAGCACAGTGAAACTCTCTTACTCACTTTAGCAAGCAGATATCTAGGACTGTACTACTAAAGAAACATATATGGGGTCCCAGCAATTGTTTAAACACTGCAGAGTACCATCCAAGCAAAGTTAGAAGGTCCCTACCTTCAGTGATCATACAATCTGGGTTGAGAAATTGACATAAAATGTAAATGATTAAAGGCTGAATACAAAGCAGAATCTAAATGCTATATGTATAATTTAGCTATTCATACTTGTCAATGCAAAGAAAGAAGAGGTTGCTTAGTAGAGGAGCTGTCAGGGATTCTGTGAAATAGATGGGTGCTGGTTTGGCTTTGTGGGATGGGAAGTGAAATGGAAAAGCTCTCCCCAAAGAAATGGGGAGATAGGTGGGGTTGCTGTGAGCCAATAGAACTGAGTGAGATCAGGGTTTAGGTGGATGAGATGGGACCACGTGACAAAAGACCATGCTTGTTGGTAGAAATATACAGGAAATAATAGGAATTGAGTGTGATCTATTGGAAGGAGGCTTTGGGAGAAAGAAGACGTGTTGTGGGTGCAGAATGAAGGCCAAGAACCAAAGTGACTTGTGGTCTTGTCTCTCGCACTCAGCCGTTTAAATCCGAAGTGGACCCTTCTTAGTGTCCCACATGTAAAATGCCTTCCTTCTTTGTTCTAGAGCTTTGTGAATTTATCTAAATTTTTCCAGCTGTTGTCCAGTACCTGAATATATGCTCAGCAAAAGACTAAAAACTGGGGGCAGTGGTGGGAGAAGGAAATTGATGCATTTTCAGTTTTTGTGAAAATGACTTGTCTAGTGTTTTCGATCCTGACCTGATTTTGTCAGTACTGTGTAATTACAGGGTGATGATCTTTAGCCTCTCTCCACTGGGAAGATGCTAGTCCATCAGGTACCATTCCTAACAATGGTGGCAAACAGGCGTCCCATTAATGCTTGAACATTTTCAAAGAGTTTGCTTGTCTTTCAACATGAAAATAGACTTAAAAGAGGTACACTACTCAGAGATGAAAGATATTTGCAGGGAGATAAAAACCTTTGAATTTATAAGAGGTAGCTATTTCATATGAAAGCCAAGCTATATTTTCTCTCAATCTGTGCCTGCATAATTTTATCTGACTTTTCTAATTATGGTAACAGAACAAGAAAAATCCAGACTGCCATTCACACTCTCACTCCTTTCCTCAAGGAAAAAAATAATACATTGGTAGTATCTACACCAAAGAAAAGGAAACAAAGACAGCATGTAAATTTTCTTTGTGTGAGTTATCCTTGGCATGTTTCTCTCTCTTCTCTTCCCAAAGTCATTTAAAAGAGTGTCACTCAAGGCCAATTAAAAGGATTTGGATGAGAAACTTCGAGTTTACAGTTGGTCCAATCAATAATACAATTTGTCCATCAATAGACTTCGAAATGCTCTTCAGAAATGACTACTTTAGTGTGGTTGAATGATTAGAAAATGCAATCTCATTGAGCAAGTCAAGCCCTCCTATGATTGAAAGACTGAGCTTCAGAGTGCTGAAAATCAGTTTTGGTGTGTGTGTGTGTATGTGTGTGTGTGTAAGGCTATCGATTGGGTAGGGAGAAACTGATGTATCTTAGATACTTTCTAACACAAAGGTTTTGTCACTGACTTCAACATGTCTTGTGATGAATCCCATGGAGAAAGGAGGTAAAAATTGGGAATCAGGACTAGAGTCAGTTCTAAGATAAGATCAAATATACCTTTCTTACCCAGAGAGTGTGTTTAAACTTGAAGCTTTGTTAAGACTGATTTCTTATCTTCTCTGGAGTCTGGGAAGGCAGATAAATGTTGCTAAACAAAAACTGTGGAATTTTCCGACTATTTTCTCGTCTTTTCTGAAATAGCTTCAGTGGAATCTATGGTTCCTGTCATACAAATTGTCTCTCTGGGCAGGGAACATTTTGTTTCTTCCATTTGGGTTTTCTTCTTCAGTTACCTGAACAATATAGGCAGTGAGAGAGGTGCTTTCTCACCCCCAACAGGAGGGGCAGTGGCTAGGTTCATAGTTTTGGCTCTGGAAGGTGTGAAATTAAAATAAGAAACAGAAGTTTAGCTTTTGCATCTCCAGATATCTTTTAAAAACACTGTAAATGTCACTACTGGCCACTTCAAGTCAGACCAAGTAGAATGTGTCATGTGATCATGTTCTTTTTCTTTTCATGATTCATTTTTGGGGAGAATGATTTCTCACCTGAAGACATTCTCCTTGATTAGTGTATTAGTCAGTATATTGAGCTGTCTTAACAAAACCCACAGACTGAGTGGCTTAAACAATACACATTTATTTCTCACAGTCACAGAGGCTGGCATCCAGGATCAAGGTGCTGTACAGTTGGCTTTCTGGCATGAGCTCTCTTCTAAGCTTGCCATTGGTGTTAGCGAACCAAACTTGGGTCTGCTTGCCCACATGCAGTCAGGCCAATCTACTGACACTGGGTTTTGGAGGAAGAGAGTTCATCATGTATTGCAGGGCACCAAGCAAGGAGGATGAACAGGTAGCTCATGCTCAAAAGATCAGAACTCCCTGAAGGCTTTCAGGGAAGGCATTTTAAAGGCAGTGTGAGGGAGGGGGCTGTAGCACCTGATCAGCTCATGCAAAATTCCCAGATTGTTTGGCATCAAGGTGAAGTTTCAAGTAGTCTAGGGTCTCTGTTCTTGTGGTCAGAAGTTTTCATCTGCAGGGGGTCTGCTTCCTGTAAAAACAATTTAGGAATGTGTGTCAAGACTTTATATCTTTCAGAGAACTAGGTGTTCAATGATTCTGCTATGTGGCAGATTTAGTCTAAATTGTTACCAGTTTCTCAGCTCAACAGTTATTCTGCTTTTCTACAGCTTCACATTTCCTGATCATTAACCCTCCTTTTTTGTAATTGGAGTATAATTTTTTACAATGTTGCATTAGTTTCTGCTGTACCCAGAAAGTGACCTAGCAATCCCACTACATGTCATATAGGAGAAAACCATAATTCAGTAAGACACATGTACCCCAATGTTCATTGCAGCACTATTTGTAATAGCCAGGAATGGAAATAACTTAGGTGTTCATCAGTTCAGTTCAGTACAGTTGGTCAGTTGTGTCTGACTCTTTGCGACCCCATGAATCGCAGCACACCAGGCCTCCCTGTCCATCACCAATTCCCAGAGGTCACTCAGACTCATGTCCATCGAGTCAGTGATGCCATCCAGCCATCTCATCCTCTGTCGTCCCCTTCTCCTCCTGCCCCCAATCCCTCCCAGCATCAGAGTCTTTTCCAATGAGTCAACTCTTCGCATGAGGTGGCCAAAGTACTGGAGTTTCAGCTTTAGCATCATTCCTTCCAAAGAAATCCCAGGGCTGATCTCCTTCAGAATGGACTGGCTGGATCTCCTTGCAGTCCAAGGGACTCTCAGGAGTCTTCAACACCACAGTTCAAAAGCATCAATTCTTCAGTGCTCAGCCTTCTTCACAGTGCAACTCTCACATCCATACATGACTACTGGAAAAACCATAGCCTTGACTAGATGGACCTTAGTCAGCAAAGTAGACAGATGAATAAATAAAGGTGTGGCACACATATACAATGGAATATTATTCAGCCATAAAAAGGAATGAAATTGGGCCATTTAGAGATGTGGATGGACCTAGAGTCTGTCATACAGAGTGAAGTCAGAAAGAGAAAAAGAAATATCATATATTAACATATGTATATGGAATCTAGAAAAATGGTACAGATGAATCTAATCATTAACTCTTGAGTCAGCCTTTTGAGACTCAAAGGAGGCCTGGGAGACTAAAGTAAAAGCCTTTTACTTCAGAGGACAGGTACACAGTGGCTTGCACATGGTTGGAATGGTAGCCTTCTCACTGGATCCTCACATGACAAAGAGAACAGCAAAGTTCTTGATGTCTCCTCCTCTTATAGTACAGCAGTCTTACCAGACTGGGCCCCCCCTCCCCACTGTTATGACCTCATTTCACCTTGATTGCTTCCATAAAGACTCTGTCTCCAAATGTTTGTTACATTGGGAGTTAGAGCTTCAGCATATACGGTTTGGGGGAACACAAGCATTCAGTCCATAAGGACTGGTTAACATAGCTTCATGCAAAGCCCAGCCCTTTCTTGGGTGTTGTTTTTCCTTTCTAATTGTCTCTGATTCCATCCTTGGCTTTAAATTAATAGCTTTATTAGTGTGTATTTTGTTTCTAGTGACAATGGATGCAAATGTGTTATCAAAAGAGAAGTATCAGAAGTTCGAAACTGAGAATAAATATAATTGATAAACAGCTTTAATGGCTGATGAATATGAATATATTCCTACATTAGACATAAGGGTAGATTCTTTTTGGAAGCTAAAAAAAATTTTTTAATAGGGCCTTGATTTTGCTAAATGTTTCCAGATATTCTCCCTGATTCCCCTGCCCTTCCCCACAGACATACTGGGTTCAGTGTTTTAGATAAAGTTATAAGAACAAAGGAGCGTGGTGGGCTATAGTCCATGGGATCGCAAAGAGCATGACTGAATAACCAATAAACACACACACACAAGTTATTTTACCTTTTTCAAGGCCTGAAGAAATTTAAAATAAAAACTTTAATCATTACACCTTAAACTGAGTCACTAGGTCTACATTTCTTCTTTTTTGTAACATGTGCATTTCCCTCAGAGAAACATAGGGTTCATATTATGCACCTACATCAAAATACCCAAACAGATATCCTTAATTCTTTTCCATGGAGAAAATGAGAAGATTCTGGTGGGGAGAGCCTCTGTCCCTTGCTATTCACATCCTGATACTCAGAATGTCTTGGGTGTTAGCGCTGCCTGCTGTTATAACATCCATAACCTTGAAACAGAACATTGGAGCTGTCTGATGGCATCTTAGTTTGCTCAGCTGTTCACTGCATTCTAGAATTAACTGGTTACTATTTTGGCTCCAGCTTAGAGGAGTCTCCTGGCTTCTCTTGGGTAAACATTTACTTTCCCACCAGGATAGCACTGATAACCTCTCAGTGCTGGGAGAAGCCATTTCTCAACTCCTTCCCCTCTTTTCCATTTTGAACTTGGCTCATTTTAATTTTCACTCGCCTATTTAAAATGTATATAATTTCTTTGGGCTTCCCTGGTGGCTCAGACAATGAAGAATATGCCTGCAAGACAGGAGACCTGGGTTTAATCCCTGGGTTGGGAAGATCTCTGGAGAAGGACATGGCAATCCACTCCAGTATTCTGGCCTGGAGAATCCCCATGGACAGAGGAGACTGGCGGGCTACAGTCTGTGGGGCTGCCAAGCGTTGGACATGATGGAGCAACGAAGCACAGCACAGCACTTAATTCCTTCCGGAAAAACATATGTTTCTCATATAACAATTGTTTTCTGTAGTTTCACTCTCAGTATAATGGTTATGAATCAGATATTTATGAAGGAGCAACTAACCACCAAGGGGAGCCCAGTAGAGAAAACATCTGGTACACAAGTTTGCCATGATTATGAGCTGTATTATCTTATTACTAGCATTAAAATCTATGAAGATGTTCCCTTGGCTTGAGATGTATGTGGTTTCTAATACTTGTTATATTGTGCTGGAAACTCAAGCATTTTTATGGGAAAATATACAAACCGTATTACTTAAAATTCTTTCCAGCAATTTCCTATGTGCAGTATGCTACTTTGAAGTGTTTTGTAATTAGAGGTGGGTTTATAGGACATATGAATCTCCTTGAGGCACATGCATATCTGGGGAAAATGTGAATAATAAAGCCTGGAAGAAAGGTTAAGGACAAGCCATAGACCCTCTTGAATATTTTCAAAGGCCTCAAAATCTTTCCCTAACTTTTTCCCTACACTAACCACAAACAAGTATGGGCTCTTTGCAAGTATAGGTAGCAGAAAGAGGTGTAGCATTCTGTTTTGATTTGGGTTCCTCCCAGAAACAGATCCTGAGACCAGGATTTGAGCACAGGTTGTGGTCAGAGGAAATGCTTATAGGGAGGTGGGGAAGTGAGGCAGAGAAGAAAAGGAAGCCAAAAAAGGAGGCATTGTCCAACTGATTTCCACTGCAGGCATGAACCACTCAATCAGAAAAACACCTGGAGAAGTGCAGAGATGCCTCAGATATCCCAGTGCAGGGGAGAAACAACCGGAGTAGTTGTCCACCAGCCCTCCATCTGCCATGTGCTGGAGGGTGCCCAGGGGCCTTTCGTTCTCCATCACTTCTGATCTGGCACTTCCCAGCGCTCTGTGATGAAACACCATTCTCCCACTGCTAGGAAAAAAGCCCTCAGGCAGAGTTTTTTAGCAGTGATTGAGGATGAGGGGATCTGGCAGGACACAGGGAATGCCTTCCCTAGTGGCAGTGCACAGAGCAGCCACTCTGGCTTCAACATAATTCAGGTGGTGTTCCATCGAACTGTAAACTAGCACTCATGAGTAGTAAATAATGAGATGCTGCCTATAAATGTTTAGAGTGAGATTATCTAGTTTATTAAATCTACTCCTCTCAGCATCACTAATCAATAGGGAAATGTGAATCAAAACCACAATGAATTATGGCCTACGGATGGCTACCACCAAAGAAATAAATAAAGAAAGAAGCCCAGAAGATAACAAGAGTTGGTGAGAATGTGGAAGAATTGGAACCCTAGTGTACTGTTAATGGGAGTACAAAATGATGCAACTGCTGTGAAAAATAGTATGGAAGTTCCTCAAAAAGTTGAAAATGGAATAACCATTTGATCCTAGCAACTCTATTTCTAGATATACCCTAAAGAATTAAAAGTAAGGTCCAAAGAGTTATTTGTTCACCTATGTTCACAGCTGCTTATTTATAACAGTCAAAAAATGGAAGCAACTCAAGTGACCATAAGCAGAACTATTGTTGTTAAGTCACTGTGTCCGACTTTTGCGACCCCATGGACTTTAACCCACCAGGCTCTGTCCATGGGCTTTCGCGGGCAAGGCAAGAATACTGGAGTGGGCTGTCATTTCCTTCTCCAGGGGATCTTTCCAGCCCAAGACCAAATCCACATCTGCATCTGCAGGTGGATTTTTTTACCACTGAGCCATCTGTCAGAAGAATGGATAAGCAAAATGTGGTATATCTATACAAGAGAATATTTCTCAGTCTTAAAAAGGAAGGGAACTTGGACACTAGCATAGAAGGCCTTATGTTTCAGTGAAAGACGCTGGACACAAGAGGATAGATACAGTATGATTCTGCCTCGATGAGGTATTGAGACTAGCCAAATTCACGGAAAAAGAATGTAGAATGATGGCTCTCAGAGACTGCAGGAGAAAGAACGAGGAGAGGAAAATAGTCTGCTGCGACTTCATTCATCTACCTCTTTTTACTTTCAAGTCTCGATCCCTTCCTTCTGGCTACAAATGCTGTCTGTGTCAGCCATTGTCTTTGCCCCCTCAACTGAATTCACTGACAACCTGTGTGTGCAACCTCACACCTTCCCCGAGAGTCCTGACCATCTGATGAAGAACATGAGGGATCTCAGTGCTTTATCTTCCTGCCCAGTAGGCATAGACAGAGGCACACTTCCCAACCCAAGGACCTATCAGCCAAGTCGCAACTACTGAGCACCCACTTGGGGCTTCTCTCCAAATACTGTGTGTGCTGCCATGCCCTAGCATCCGTAGTCCACTGACCAGCAGCATCAGCGTCACCAGGGAACTTGTTAAAAAGGCAGAATCTGGGATTTCACCCTGAGCTATGGAATCACTACCTGCATTTTGATGTGAACCCTCAGTTTCTTTTGTACATTAACATTGGAAAAGCAGTTGGATAAATTTCAGAGCAATGGTTTTAAACCCTGGATGTATATTAAAATCATGGAGATGGGGGAAACTTTTGAAAAACTGCTAGTACTCTGAAGCTCTGATTGTGTTGCCTTGGGGTAAGAGCACTGTGTTAAGCACTGTGTTAAGTTATGTGTTAAGCACTGTTCTAAGAATATGTGTTAAATAATTTAAGCCTGTGAATGCATGCTTAGTCATGTCCAACTCTTTGGGACGCCATGGACTGTAGCTCACCAGGCTCCTCTGTTCATGGAATTATCCAGGCAAGAATACTAGAACGGGTTGCCATTTCCTACTCCAGAGGATCTTCCCAAACCAGGGATCGAACCTACATTTCTTGCATTTTCTGCATTAGCAGGCAGGTTCTTTACCACTGTGCCACCTGGGAAGCCCATGAAACCCCTGTAATGTGGGCCCCGTTATTATCTCCATTGTGCACGGAAAGCACAGAGATGTTTGGTAACTTGCTCAAATCACACAGCTGGTCCATGGCAGAGTTGAAATCCGGAGTCTGACTCCAAAGCTCATGTTCTTCATGTGACTTTTTTTAAGTATCTTTAAAAAGAATATTTATTTCTGTGGCTGTATTGAGTCTAAGTTGTGGTTGTTGTGGCTCGTGGGATCTTTGATCTTCATTGCAGCATGTGGGTTCTTTTTTTTAAGTTGTGGTATGCAAGATCTTTAGTTATGACATGCAAACTCTTAGTTGTGGCCTGTGGGATCTAGTTACTAGACCAAGGATGGAAGCCAGGCCCCTTGCAGTCTTAGACACTGTGACCACCAGGGATGTCCCCCCATTATGCTATTTTTGAATAAAAGTCCACTTAATGCTAAGTGAGAAGGCCTCTGTGAATACATTCCATGCAGGGTAGATTTCACTATGAAGCTCCTTTGCTGAATTTAGTTTGATGCTGCATAACATATAAATTTGGTTTTTAATAGTTTTCACTGGCCCCTCACTCACACCCCCTGGCTAGCCAGTTCAGCTTCTGGTAGTTAAACTTTGTTATTGGCCTACAACTGATTTCAGGCATTGAAAGCGAAGAAAAGGTTGGTAACTCACTCAAGATCACACAACTTGGGAAGTTGTGGGAAGAGAAAAGAATTCTGGAGGGAAACCACGTATGTAAGAAGTGGATTGAAGGGGATGAGATGTCCAGGAAAGGGCTTTGGAAGAAAGGCCATCTGCTACAATATATACAAATCAAAGCTCTCCCACTTCAGTGAGATCTGTTCCATAGCCAGTGAGATCTGTTCCATAGCCACGTGAACTTGGAGGCCACTGTTTCTCAGTTCCATTTCCAGCTGGAAGCTCCTGGGCATTACTCTCCTCTCTCAAGCTTTACCCAACTGACTTTATGGGTCAGCTGATGCCCTCTTGTCATGACTCACTGAGTTCCTTCAACCTGTACCCAATCATTCAGGGTTCTACCCTCTCCTTTCCCAGGTAATTTATCTTTACCTTTTTAAAATCACTGGCTCAACTCTCTTTCTTGAATAGTGTTATTAATTTCACTGCCTACAAATTCTGTCTGATTCATTGTAACTGTAGCCTTTGTAGAGCACACTGTTACATTGGAAGACATGTTTTCTTATAGGAAAATAAGAATTATGCGTGGAGTGTAGTTGTATTCATAGGTCTTGAGATTGTAGAAAGAAGATAATGTTTGAAAAAAATTCAACAAGATTCACTAGACATTGAGTATTTTTTACAATAGGCAATATGTAGTCAATGGAATGAGGCTTTATGGTTTATAGAAACAAACAAATCAATTTTGCTATTAAGAGCAAACTGGCCCAGTGCTGAAAGTAAAACACCCTTCCCTCTGCTCATGGGAAATTTCTTCTTTCAGCATCTGAGATGTGGACAGTTCCCATGGGAGACCTTACCACTCTGACACCTTTAGTTTAGATAATTCTCTAGAAAGACTCACAGAACTCACTGAAAGCTGTTATAGTTACAATTTATTACAGTATAAGGATTCAGGTTAAAACCAGTCAAAGAAAGAAGCACTAAGGCAGAGTCCAGGGACATCACTCCATTGCCTTTTTCCTCCCCAGCTTTAATGAAATATAATAGACATATAACATTGTGTAAGTTCAAGATGTACAATGTGCTGCTTTCATACATTTATATATGTTGTTGTTCAGTCGCTAAATCACGTCTGACTCTTTGTGACCCCATGGACTGCAGCATGCCAGGCTTCCTTGTTCTTTACCATCTTCCAGAGTTTGCTCAAACTCATGTCCATTATATATGTTGCAACATGATTATTACTATAACAGTAGTTACCACTTCCATCTTGTTACTTTTTTTGTGGTGGTGGTGGTAAATTTAAGATTTACTCTGTTAGTAACATTCAAATATATATAGAAATACACTATTATTAGCTATAGTCACCATGCTATACCTTAGAACCCCAGTACAAGGGGGATCTTGTTATAACTGGAAGCTTACACCCTTTTACCAATATCTCCTCATTTCCACCTACCCCCAGACCCTTGCACCACAAATCTCTTCTCTGTTTCTGTGAGGTCAGCACTTTTTTAAGATTCCTCATATAAGTGATATGCTGTTTGTCTGACTTATTTCACAAAGCATAATGCCCTCAAGATTCTTCCAAGTTGCACAAATGGTAGGATTTCCTTCTTTCTTATGACTGAATAATATTCTATTGTTTATATACAAAGAGTTTATCGCAAAGAGTCGGACACAACTGAAGCGACTTAGCACACAATATGGCTATTCAGATATCTTGGTGAGAACCTGAGTTCAATTCCTTTGGATATACATTCAAAAGTGAGATTGTTGGACCATATTCCATATTCTTTCCATGGAGTCTGGATGAGTGTTACTTTTCTGGTACTGATATTTGGCAACATGCATATAATACTGCCAACCAGGAAAGCTCACCCAAGCCTCTGTTGTCAAGAATTTTCACTGAGGTTCAATCATATACTTCCCACATGGCATCCACATGGACTCTTAAGAGTCCCTTGGACTGCAAGGAGATCAAACCAGTCAATCCTAAAAGAAATCAACCCTAAATATTCATTGGAAGGACTGATGCTGAAGCTGAAGCTCCAATACTTTGGCTACCTGATTGGAAAATGAGCCAGCTCATTGGAAAAGACCCTGATGTTGGGAAAGATTGAGGGTAGGAGGAGAAGGGGGAAACAGAAGATGAGATGATAGTATGACATCATCAACTCAATGCACATGACTTTGACCAAACTCAGGGAGATAGTGAAGAACAGGGAAGCGTAGTGTGCTGCAGTCCATAGGGTTGCAAAGAGTTGGACATGACTGTGAGACTGAATAACAACAACAAAGGGCCTGGAATAAAAAAAAAAAAAAAAAAGCACCTTTGGAGACTGGCTAATGACTTATGTGATCTTGGACTAGTGAAAAAAGGACTGAAGTTTATACAGTGCTTGAAGCAGGGCCTGGCACAGTGGTACTTGGGTTAATCCTCCGCATCTCCAAGCCCATTGCCTTTCATGTAATTGAAAGTTGACTCTGGGTAAAATTAAGCAGCTCAGTCTCACAAATAAGAGACCTGAGGAAGATCTGAAGGATGGAGAGCATGGAAGGACCTTGAATTTATGCTTTGCTCAGGAAGTGCATTCCACTTAGAAAGAGGAAAGTCAGACTTTTGATACATTCACCAACTTTGTCAGGTAGATCTTTCTGGATTATGTCACACAAGGTGGGTGTCTAGCTAGATTTTCCTCTGAATTCTGGGGCAAAAAATTGTTCCTTGGGAGATCCTTCTAGAACCTTCCCTGTATGCTTCCACTTTCTTGCCTTCCTCTCTGCCTTGCTTCCTTGTGCTGTCCTGAGCCGAAAGCCCACCGATTCTATAATGACTTCTCTTTCCTGTTCCTCCCTGCCCCCAGCCTACTCGTCCTTGGATTTCAACTTAGCCAACCAACACATATTGAATTCTTCTAATCTTTCCTGATAGATCAATCCTTCTCAGCCCTTAATTATTCATGTGGCCCTCCTCTGAATTCCCTTCAGGCTACTGGCTCTTTCCTGGCAGTTGGGAGTCTTGTCTGAAGCAACTCATGCAGTTCCTGGGAGCTGTGCATTGGTACTTATGGTGAGGAAGGCCCAAGGACAGCCAAAGGGGTGACCACAGCTGGGGAGGTAAGATGTGCTGCAGGAGTAGAGGTTGGGGTGACTCACCTGAAATTATGGCTCCCACACTTAATAGCTGTGTGCCATTGGTTAAGTTAGTCAACCTCTTCAGCTACCTTGCTGGAAAAATGGAGTGAAAATAATATTTCCATTGACTAGTTCTTATAAGTATCAAATGAAGTTGCAAGTCAAGCATCAATACTTCTTCATGGGAGCATTTATTTTTATTAGCAGCAGCCAGCTTTCCTGCCCTCATCCAAGCTTGCTATCCATTAGCTTCTTCATTGGCCAACCATATGCCCACATTCCTGCCACTAACTGGTATATTTCTTCAGGATAAGAACTTTTGCTGATGAAAGATCACAGTTAGATGCACGAGGACTAAGACATAAACAGAGAAGAGGAGGCCATTCCTTTCCATGGAAACTTTGGCAGGAAGTTATCTAAAATGAATTAAAGATTCCTTAGCTTAGGAGTCTTGTCACCTTGTGTCTGGACCACAGGAATAGCTCTGGACCGATCTCTTTGTCTCTACAAGGCTGAAAATGTTTGGTTTCCCAGGATTGTCCCAGTTTAAGCACTGAAAGTCCTATAACCCAAGAAACTACTCTAGGGCGAATGAGAGCAGTAAGTCAACCTACAGTGAACGCCCCCTTTCCACAATACCTTAGATAATACCATCCTAAAATTGATCTCAACATACCACTTTATCATCTGAATAACCCAGATTTTCCCTTGTTCAGTCTGGCAGTTGTAGTCTTGCCCAATATGGCCCCAACTTGCTTCCAAGCCTCATTTTAATGTCCTCACACCTCATACTTTGCTCCTACCAGCTCCTCCCTGTCCTCCTGGCATGCTTCTGCCCCTTTAAGAAGTATTTTTCTCTATAAAGGCTGCTAATAACACAAATACAGTCAATCAGAGAATAGTCAATCCCAAGGTCACAAGTGGCTCCAGTGATTTTTCCTTTAACCTGGCATAGTTCACTGATTTATGTTGCTTGTCTGATTCATGTAAGCATTTGAGTTTGGAAGTTATGACACAGAGCAGGGATTGGCCTGCCCTTCCTTAATCCACCTTCCCCTTTCCACTGCTACCTGCAGGCCATCTAGTTTCACAGATGGAAACTAAATAAAATCAGGAAAAGCAAAGCCTGAAATAAAGTGAGAACTTTAGTGAAGAAGTAGAAACCATAAAAATGGACCAAACAGAAATATTATGTCCCATAGAGCCTAAAATAGACAGCAATTATTGTGTCTTGGTGGCATGATAGCAGTCTTAGCTAGCATGTGAATAAGTGAATGTGTCTGTGTCCTAATAAAACTTTGTTTTCAAAAGCAGGCATTGTGTTAAGCTTGATACTTGGCCCATATTAGTTCCTACTGTAATTCATCTGCCTCATTTTATAGCTAAAGAAACCAGAGAGATAACATCAGTTGCTAGTTTATAGCAGAACTCATCTAAGGTCTCAGCTTTTTAGACCTCAAAAGGCCAACATAAGTACCTCTACTTCATGTCATTCTTCATCCACTACCGGTCAGCTTCCCTCCTGAGCTTTAATTCCACCCTGCTGGACACAGCGATATGACTGAAGCTATAGAAATAAGGGCGGAAGGTACAGGTGATGGAACTTAGCCAAACCTATAATAAAGTGTCTTCCCCTCACCGCCGATGGTCTATAACAGCTTGACACTCATGTACCTAAAAATGGTACCTAGAAATCCTTCATTTTTGCTCTGAGTATGATTTCTTAAAATGGAAGCCTGAATGATATTCACAATCTTCTTTATAAATATTCATAATCTTCTTTGTATCCTCTTTCCTAAGAAAAAAGTATATAGAAAAATATCTTCTGAAAAGAGCCTATGGAGACCTGGGGTTCTCTGGACCTAGAGGAACTGTAGCTGGTGGAGTTAAGGGGGAGATAGCAAATAGGTTTCATCTTTTAAGATACATTTTTTCAGTTGTTCCAGGATGCCTGAAGCACTGTGATGAGAAGTACTGTGGAATGCTTAGGCTCAGAGAGAGAGCTCTGTGATTGACTAGTGATGTCTGCCATGGCACAGAAATAAGGAAGGAGGCTTGCAGGCTACATGTTTCTGTCACTAATTTAGGACAGGAAGATAATTGGGAAGAAGAAGTTGCATTAACTTTCTTCTTCCTTGTTGTTCCTCTCTGGGGCAGTAATGAAGACAAAGCTATAAGAAAGGAGGCTCTTGTGATGAAGAGATTCCCTAAAGGATACTGAGTCAGGAAGGAGAGTGGTTGTAATTCATGGTGATGACTCTTGAGAAAGTAAATGAGAAGATAGGGAGAAATTCATGCATTAATCCCCCTTTGGCATTAAGAACTTGGCCTCTCTTCTTCTCATGTAGTCTCCATATTAGCATTTTATGCTACTAAGCAATCAGAGCTTTTAACCCATTTTGCTGGTATGTTTGTGATCATTTGAATGTTATAGATGATGTAGAAAGATGGATCGTGCTGATACCTGGGGGCAGATGAAGGTTAAGGGCTTGGGGATCAGAAAAGTGGCTTCTGGATGGACAGACCATAAGACTGACAAATCAAGGTCAGGAAGCCTTTCTGAGAAGATGACAGGCGGGACGTGGGAAAGTGGAGAGCTCCTGTTGCAGGGTAAAGGACATGCTGCACCCATATCTAGGAACTGGAGGTTAAGATCAGCTCTTTCTCTTGAGTACCAGCCTCTGTTTTTCAGTATACATGTTCCTACCTGTGAGTAGCCTTGTCAGGTCAGACCAGAATTTTATTGCTTTGGCCAAAGGCCTTTACAGGAAATATCTTTATCCAACAAATGTTTATGACTTTGTGCACATCACCTGGCCCCTCTTGGCTCTGTTTTTCTTCTGGTGGGAGCAGGACGTGAGTTATGGCTGCAGTAGTCTCCCTGCCATGCCAGATGATTCACTTTTGCATTTTATCTTATAAAGACACTTCTTGTTAAATAATTAAAAAGATAGAAACACTCATTGAAAAAATATTTTCTTAACAAAACGCTTAGACATAGAGAACTGTATCACGCCCTTTTCCCTAGTTCCAAAAGGATGGTTTTTTCCATTTTGTTTATTTCAAACCGTTTTGGACTGCTGCATCCTGCTTCTGAAATTTTTTTGAAATAATAGAGCTTTTTGAAAGCTTATGCTATTGAGTTTATATAAGTTGATTTACAAAAGCTTTTGCCATCAAGCAGTAAATTTTATTCCTTAAAATGTGTATTAAACTGATGTTTATGTATTTCTTTCCCACTTCCCTCTCCCAAACTTCTTGTAAGGGAAGACTGCCCATCCATAGCCCCTGCAGCAACCTTATTGTATATGCTTTTCCCTCTCCTCATTTCTTTTCATCCCAGCCCCACTAGATAACGGAAAGCCCAGAGTAGAGGAAGTACCTTTGACATAAGGCCATGACAGACCTCTCACAAAATGTGAGCTGGGTGCGGCAGATTCTTTGGTCTGGAATTGGGGAACATGGAGAGACTGAGGCAGCAGAAACTGACATGGAAAGTTCAAGACATGTATAGGGTCAGAGAGACTGAGCCTATTTTTTGCACCCAAAAAGAAAGGCATTTGACTTTTTAGCAAATCAGAGCTTCCCAGTGAATCAGATCTTTAGTGGAAATTAGGTATGTCAACAGCTATGGTAGACCCTAGAGTAAGTTAAGTTATCACACAAAGGGAAATGTGGCCTAAAACCATCTCATGGGGCTCAGCCCCCAGGTACTTGGAAGAGTCACACCATGTTGATAAGGGGCTCTCATCACCTCTTCTGCTCCATGTATACTTGTCCCAAAACCTGAATTTATAAAGGCTGATCCTCCTTGGATCCACTGTTTTAAGGAGGGAGAGATTGATCTCATTACAGGTAGATCTTAGAGTTCAGTTTCAGATCACCACAATAAAGCAAATAAAGCAAGCTGCACAATTTTTGGTTTCCCAGTACATGTAAAAGTTATGTTTACACTATACTATTGTCGATTAAGTGTGCAATAATGTCTAAAAAAAGTATGTACCTTAATTTAAAAATACTTCCTTAGTATTCTTAATATTTCTTACTAGCTAAAAAATGCTAGCCATCATCTGAACCATTAGTCAGTTGTAACAGTAACTTCAAAGATCTCTGATGACAGATTGCCATAACCAATATAATCATGATGAAAAATCCTGAAATATTATGAGAATTACCATACTGTGACTCAAGAGACATGAAGTGAACAAATGCACCTATAGACTTGCTCAGGGTTGCCACAAATCTGGGGAAGTGTTGCCACAAATTTACACAATGAGTAAAAATTGAAGTATTTGTGAAGCACAATAAAACAAAGTCTGTCTGTACTAAAAACGCTTTGTCTCTGTGTATAAAAAAAACTCTAGTTTTCCCATTTACAAAAAGTGGAGAGTGAGGTAAGTCAGAAAGAGAAAAACATTTTATATTAATGCATATATATGGAATCAAGAAAAATGGTACTGATGAACCTGTTTGAGGGCAGGAATAGAGATGGAGACAGAGAGAACAGAGCTCTGTGCTCTATGATGACCTAGAGGGATGGGATGTGGGGTGGTGGGAGGGAGGCCCAAATTGGAGGGGTTATATTTCTACTTACAGCTGATTCATGTTGTTGTACAGCAGGAACTAACATAACATTATAACGCAGTTATCCTCCAATTGGAAAATAGGAGAAACTCCTCGTTTACCCCATCCCTGTGCTGCAAGGTTAGATACAGGATTAATGGGAGAGCCCGAAGGACACGTGCTGAGTGATGCAGAGGACAGATGCCATGCAAATGAGGGACAGAATAATAGCGGAGCTCAGAACACCTGAGCCCACTGTAACCTTTGGGCAGCCTTCTCGAAAATAATATGGGAGATGATATTTAATCAAGCTTATGCTTTTGAGAAGACTGTGGTGGGGAATCTTGCCAAGCAGATTTAGGCTTCAGTGACCTTTTTTTGACATTATAGATAGTGTCAGCAGGTTAACACAATGCAGAATGTGCTCAGTGTGGCAGAGAGAAAAACTTTTATGTCTTTATTGTACTTTTTTTTTTTTTTTTAAGACTCTAAAGGCCTCCATTTTATTGGTTTGTCCATTCAAATCTGCCTGAATTTGGGGCCAGTTTACATTATGGATGAAGGGAGTATAGTAATCATGCCTCTATCAAGGGTCAGTGAACTATGGATTGCAGTACTTGGCAGAGATATTGCATTTACTGCATGGCCACAGGCATGGCCTTATTATTTTTTCTGGAGGACACCTAATATATTTACTTGTCCCTGTTTTTGTTGGTCTGTGTTAGGTCATTTGGACTTCTGGTCTTCAAGGCCCTGACTTTTTGCATCGCTGATGAGTTAAAGGAGATATTACCTATTTTTAAATTTAAAAGTAGGAGATCATACATATGAAAGAATGTATAAAATGTATGTCCATTCTAAAAAAGAATAAAATAAGCACCGGATGTACCCATCAGTGTGAATAGGAAATAGACTAGTGGCAGCTCTTCGAGGTCCTGTGTCTCCTCCCCGTCTATACCCTCTCCCACCCCACCTGGAGGTACCAACCTGATTTCACATTAATCATTCCTTTGCTGTTCTTGGTAGTGGTGCTGAGTTGCTATCCCCTGACAATATATTTATTTTTGCCTGTTTTTGAATGTTTCAGAGATAAAATTATCCTGTATGCATTTCCCTCTGACTTTCTTCTTTAACTTGACAAGATCGCTGAGGTCCCTTCACACGGATATAATGTTCAATTATGAATATTCCATCATTTATTTGTCCATTTGATTGTTGATAAGCATCTGGATTGTTTCTAGATTTTTGCTAGAGTGACAATGCCACATGAACATCCCTGAATGTGTTTTCTGTAGCACGAGTTCAAGAGTTTCTCCAGGGTTTACACCAAGGAATGGAATTGTTGGGGCTTGGGGTAAATGCAACATGTATAATGTAAAATGTTTTCAACAAAGTTGCACGAATTTAACCTCTAACCAGCTATAGACAAGCATTACCTGCTCTGTCTTCATCTTCATCAAAACTTAAGATTGCCAGCCTGATAGTGTGAAATGATAATCTAAATGTGAAATGATTTTGTTATTTCCCCAGTTGTTTGTGAAACAGCACAGTCTTGTTCATTGGACATTCGAGGTTTCCTCTTCTGTGAAATGTATGGCAAAACCAATACAATATTGTAAAGTAATTAGCCTCCAATTAAAACAAATAAATTTATATTAAAAAATAACAACAATAAATTTTATGTCCGAGAATATGCTTAAAAAAATAAAGTTCCTCTTCTTGTCTTACACACATTTTTTAGTCAATTGCTTGTATTTTGTTATTAGTTTAGCAATTTGTTACAAACTCATAACATTTATTCTTTTCAGTTGTAATTGTTGTATTATCTACATTTGATTGCTTATATTTCCTCTCTTCTTAAGATAATAATTTTTAGTGAGCAGAAATTCTTGATTCTAATGTAGTCTATTTGAATTACACATTTGTGTGTTTAAGAAATTCTACCCAGAGGTCATAAAGATGAACTCCTCAGTTCACTTCAGTTAAGTTCAGTTCAGTTGCTCAGTTGTGTCTGATTCTTTGCGACCCCACAGACTGCAGCACGCCAGGCTTCCCTGTCTATCACCAATTCCCAGAACTTACTCAAACTCATTGTCCATAGAGTCGGTGATGCCCACCACTCATCTCGTCCTCTATTGTCCCTTTCTCCTCCTGCCTTCAATCTTTCCGAGCATCGGGGTCTTTTCCAATGAGTCAGTTCCTTGCATCAGGTGGCCAAAGTATTGGAGATTCAGCTTCAGTCCTCCCAATGAATCAGTCCTTCCAATGAAGGACTGCTAATGAAGTCAGTACTTCTGATGAATATTCAGGACTGATTTCCTTTAGGATGGACTGATTGGATCTCCTTGCAGTCCAAGGGACTCTCAAGAGTCTTCCCCAACACCGCATTTCAAAAGCGTCAATTCTTCAACACTCAGCTTTCCTTATGGTCCAACTCTCACATCCATACATGACTACTGGAAAAACCGTAGCTTTCACTAGACAGACCTCTGTTCGCAAAGTAATATCTCTGCTTTTTAATATGCTGTCTAAGTTGATCATAGCTTTCCTTCCAAGGAGCAAACGTCTTTTAATTTCATGGCTTCAGTCACCATCTGCAGTGATTTTGGAGCCCAAGGAAATAAAGTCTCTTACTGTTTCCATTGTTTCCCCATCTATTTGCCATGATCTTAGTTTTCTGAATGTTGAATTTTAAGGCAACTTTTTCACTCTCCTTTTTCACTTTCATCAAGAGGCTCTTTAGTTCTCCTTTGCTTTTTGCCATAAAGATGGTATCATCTGCATATCTGAGGTTATTAATATTTTTCCTGGCAATCTTGATTCCAGCTTGTGTTTCATCCAGCCTGGCATTTTGCATGATGTACTCTGCTTGTAAGTTTTGAGTTAAATAAGCAGAGTGACAATATATAGCCTTGACGTACTCCTTTCCTGATTTGGAACCAGTCTGTTGTTCCATGTCCAGTTCTAGCTGTTGCTTCTTGACCTACATAGAGATTTCTCAAGAGGCAGGTCAGGTGGCCTGGTATTCCCAACTCTTGAAGAATTTTCCAGAGTTTGTTGTGATCGACACAATCAAAGGCCATGGCATAGTTGATAAAGCAGAAATAGATGTTTTTCTGGAACTATCTTGCTTTTTCGATGATCCAACAGATGTTGGTGATTTGATCTCTGGTTCCTCTACCTTTTCTAAATCCACCTTGAACATTGGAAGTTCACAGTTCACATACTGTTGAAGCCTGGCTTGGAGAATTTTAAGCATTACTTTGCTAGCGTGTGAGATGAGTGTAATTGTGCACTAGTTTGAACATTCTTCAGTCTTGCTTTTCTTTGAGGTTGGAATGAAAACTAACCTTTTCCAGTCCTGTGGCCACTGCTGAGTTTTCCAAATTTGCTGGCATATTGAGTGCGGCACTTTCACAGCATCATCTTTCAGGATTTGAAATAGCTCAACTGGAATTCCATCACCTCCACTAGCTTTGTTCGTAGTGATGCTTCCTAAGGCCCATTTGACTTCACATTCTAGGATGTCTGGCTCTAGGTGAGTGATCACATGATCATGGTTATCTGGGTCATGAAGATCTTTTTTATATAGTTCTTCTGTGTATTCTTGCCACCTCTTCTTAATATCTTCTGCTCCTGTTAGGTCCATACCATTTCTGTCCTTTATTGTGCCCATCTTTGCATGAAATGTTCCCTTGGTATCTCTAATTTCCTTGAAGAGATCTCTAGTCTTTCCCATTCTATTGTTTTCCTCTATTTCTTTACANCCATGATCTTAGTTTTCTGAATGTTGAATTTTAAGGCAACTTTTTCACTCTCCTTTTTCACTTTCATCAAGAGGCTCTTTAGTTCTCCTTTGCTTTTTGCCATAAAGATGGTATCATCTGCATATCTGAGGTTATTAATATTTTTCCTGGCAATCTTGATTCCAGCTTGTGTTTCATCCAGCCTGGCATTTTGCATGATGTACTCTGCTTGTAAGTTTTGAGTTAAATAAGCAGAGTGACAATATATAGCCTTGACGTACTCCTTTCCTGATTTGGAACCAGTCTGTTGTTCCATGTCCAGTTCTAGCTGTTGCTTCTTGACCTACATAGAGATTTCTCAAGAGGCAGGTCAGGTGGCCTGGTATTCCCAACTCTTGAAGAATTTTCCAGAGTTTGTTGTGATCGACACAATCAAAGGCCATGGCATAGTTGATAAAGCAGAAATAGATGTTTTTCTGGAACTATCTTGCTTTTTCGATGATCCAACAGATGTTGGTGATTTGATCTCTGGTTCCTCTACCTTTTCTAAATCCACCTTGAACATTGGAAGTTCACAGTTCACATACTGTTGAAGCCTGGCTTGGAGAATTTTAAGCATTACTTTGCTAGCGTGTGAGATGAGTGTAATTGTGCACTAGTTTGAACATTCTTCAGTCTTGCTTTTCTTTGAGGTTGGAATGAAAACTAACCTTTTCCAGTCCTGTGGCCACTGCTGAGTTTTCCAAATTTGCTGGCATATTGAGTGCGGCACTTTCACAGCATCATCTTTCAGGATTTGAAATAGCTCAACTGGAATTCCATCACCTCCACTAGCTTTGTTCGTAGTGATGCTTCCTAAGGCCCATTTGACTTCACATTCTAGGATGTCTGGCTCTAGGTGAGTGATCACATGATCATGGTTATCTGGGTCATGAAGATCTTTTTTATATAGTTCTTCTGTGTATTCTTGCCACCTCTTCTTAATATCTTCTGCTCCTGTTAGGTCCATACCATTTCTGTCCTTTATTGTGCCCATCTTTGCATGAAATGTTCCCTTGGTATCTCTAATTTCCTTGAAGAGATCTCTAGTCTTTCCCATTCTATTGTTTTCCTCTATTTCTTTACATCGATTGCTGAGGAAGGCTTTCTCCTGTCTGCTTGCTCTTCTTTGGAACTCTGCATTCAAATGGGTATATCTTTCCTTTTCTCTTTTGCCTTAAGCTTCTCTTCTTTTCTCAGCTATTTGTAAGGCCTCGTCAAACAACCATTTTCCCTTTTTGCATTTCTTTTTCTTGGGGATGGTCTTGATCACTGCCTCCTGAACAAATGTCGCAAACTCCCATCCATAGTTCTTCAGGCACTCTGTCTATCAGATCTAATCCCTTGAGTCTATTTGTCACTTCCACTGTATAATCATAAGGTATTTGATTTAGGTCATACCCGAATGGTCTAGTGGTTTTCTCTACTTTCTTCAATTTGTCAATTGTCTGAATTTGACAATAAGAAATTAATGATCTGAGCCGCAGTCAGCTCCTGGGCTTGTTTTTGCTTACTATAGAGCTTCTCTACCTTTGGCTGCCAAAGAAATAATCAGCCTGATTTCGGTACCCATCATCTGGTGATGTGTATGTGTACATTCTTCTCTGTGTTGTTGGACGAGGGTGTTTTCTATGAACCGTGGGTTCTCTTGACAAAACTCTGTTAGCCTTTACCCTGCTTCATTTTGTACTCCAAGGCCAAATTTGCTGTTACTCCAGGTGTTTCTTGACTTCCTGCTTTTGCATTACAGTCCCCTAAAATGAAAAGGACATATTTTGGGGTGTTAGTTCTAGAAGTTCTTGCAGGTCTTCATAGAACCATTCAGCTTTAGCTTCTTCAACACTGCTGGTTGGGGCATAGACTTAAATTACTGTGATATTGAATGGTTTGCCTTGGAAACGAACAGAGCTCATTCTGTCATTTCTCAGATTGCATCCAAGTACTGCATTTTGGACTCTTGTTCACTATGTTGGCTACTCCATTTCTTCTATGGGATTCTTGCCTGTAGTAGTAAATATAATGGTCATCTGATTTAAATTCACCCATTCCAGTCCATTTTATTTCACTTATTCCTAAAATGTCAATATTCACTCTTGCCATCTCCTGTTTAAACACTTCCAATTTGCCTTGATTAAAGGACCTAACATTCCAGGTTCCTATGCAATATTGTTTTTTACAGCATCGGACTTTACTTCTATCACCTGTCACATCCACAACTGGATGTTATTTTTGCTTTGGCCCTGTCTCTTCATTCTTTCTGGAGTTATTTCTCCACTGATCTCCAATAGCATATTGGGCACCTACCGACCTGGGGAGTTCGTCTTTCAGTGTCCTATCTTTTTGCCTTTTCATACTGTTCATGGGGTTCTCAAGGCAAGAATACTGAAGTGGTTTGCCATTCCCTTTTCTGCTGCTGCTGCTAAGTTGCTTCAGTCGTGTCCAACTCTGTGCGACCCCATAGATGGCAGCCCACTAGGCTCCTCCGTCCCTGGGATTCTCCAGGCAAGAATACTGGAGTGGGTTGCCATTTCCTTCTCCAGTGCAGGAAAGTGAAAAGTGAAAGTGAAGTCGCTCAGTCGTGTCCAACTCTGTGAGACCCCATAGATGGCAGCCCACCAGGCTCCTCCATCCATAGGATTTTCCAGGCAAGAGTACTGGAGTGGGGTGCCATTTGCCTTCTCCGTTCCTTTCTCTAGTGGACCACATTTTGTCAGAACGCTCCACCATGACCCATCAGTCTTGTATGGCCCTACATGGTGTGTGGCTCATACTTTCATTGAGTTAGACAAGACTGTGGTCCATGTGATCAATTTGATTAGTTTTCTGTGATTGTGGTTTTCATTCTGTCTTCCCTCTGAAGGATAAGGATAAGAGGCTTATGGAAGCTTCCTGCTGGGAGAGACTGACTGACTGGTAAACTGGGTCTTGTTCTGATGGGCAGGGCCATGCTCAGTAAATCTTGAATCCAATTTTCTTTTGATGGGTGGGCTGTGTTCCTTCCCTGTTGTTTGACTTGAGACCAAACTATGGTAATGACGATAAAGGTGACCTCCTTCAAAGGTACCATGTATGTATACACTGTGGCCCTCAGTGCCCCTGACCCTGCAGCAGGCCAGCACTGATCCATGCATCTGCTGGAGACTCCTGGACACTCACGGGCAAGTCTGGGTCAGTCTCTTGTGGGGTCACTGCTCCTTTCTCCTGGGTTCTGGTGCACACAAGGTTTTGTTTGTGCCCTCCAAGAGTCTGTTTCCTCAGCCCTGTGTAAATTCTAGTGGCTCTATGGTGGGGTTAATGGCGACCTCCTCCAAGAGGGCTTATGCCATACCTAGGTCCGCTGCAGCCAGAGCCCCTGCCCCTGTGGCAGGCTGCTGCTGACCCACACCTGCACAGGAGATGCTCAAGCACTCAAAGGCATGTCTGGCTCGCTTTCTGTGGGGACTCCTGGTATGCATCCGGTTTTGTGTGAGCCCTCTGAGCATCTCTGGCGGGTGTGGTGTTTGATTCTAAATGTGATTTGCCTCTCCTGCCATCTTGCTTGAGCTTATTCTTTGCCCTTGGATGTGGGGTATCTTTGTTTGGTCAGACCCAAAATTCTCCTGGCTGCGGTTGTTCAGTAGTGAGCTGTAATTCTGGAGTTCTCGCAGGAGAAGATGAGCACATGTCCTGCTACACCACCATCTTCAGATCCCTTGTGTAAAGGTGAACTCCTACTTATTCTTAAGTTTTGTCATTTTCCCTATGGGGTTTAATAAAATCTACCAGGACTTATGTTTGTGTAGATAAGAAGAAATTTAATTTTTTAATAGAATTGTCTGTCCTCTCTACACTCATCTGTGTTACTCTGCGATAGGTAAGATCTCCATATATGCATGGGCATATTTCTGAGCATTCTATTTTGTTCCATTGGCCTGTTTCTCATACCCTGTGCCAGGATCAAGAAGAAGTGTTTGAGTGTAAAATATCATAGTCCAAATTTCCTCACTTTATTTCTCTTCCCAACTTGCTGTGAATAAAGCCCGTGTTCCTAGAGGATCAGTTATTTACAGTGGAGTCCAAAACCAATTTCACTACTAGTAAGAGATGCCTGGTATTGAGTTCCTCTGTGCCAGGCGTTGTGCTAGGCAGTTGGCATGTATTTTATACATTTTCGAACCCAAACCCTGTGAAGCAGCTATTGTTATTCCTATTTCACAGATGAGGAAACTGACCCAGAGAGATGATGTGGGGAGGGAGGTGGGAGAGGGGCTCAGGGTTGGGAATTCATGCACACCTGTGGTGGATTCATGTCAGTGTAGGGCAAAACCAATACAGTATTGTAAAATACAAAAATAAATAAATAAATAAATAAATAAAGTAAAATAAAAGGAATTGAGTAACTTTTCAAAGATCCTACAATATGGAAACTTGCAGGCCATTTTTCATCAATACCTCAGTGCTGTTTCCCTTGGTTTATTCAGGTATTAGTATTTTTAATACATGGTGATGGCTTACTTGGATGAGGAAGGTCTAAATTCCCAGCATGAAATTGCACATATTCCCTCTTGTATAATAAATTTCAACTTAATTAGGACTATCCATTCTCCCTTCTCCCGTCCCCTCAACTCTAGGCAAACTTGATTGCTGCATCCCAAGAGGCCTGGAGGCTTACTTTAAAGTAAGATTTCACAGTTTCTCTCTGGGAGAAATGGAGCATCCTCCTGCTTCACTATCAGGAAGTTGGACTATATGCTTTGTGATAAATGCCCTCCTCTTAACTACCTCTTTAAGTATTTAAGCCACACTCACATTTCTTAAAAAAAACTAATGGTGAAGATGAAGAGCCTGGTGAGGGGTGGGTTGGCATATATCTTTCTTCTCAGAGTTGGTGTCTTCTCATCTCCAGTTTTTCTCTGGAGAAAGTCATTTCATCTAGAGCATCAATTTCTTTTGAAAGCAAAGGAGAAGCACATTTATTCTCCACAGGAGTCTAGGAAAGAATCTGTGGTTAGTTTGTAAGGCACTTTGAGCTTCTCAGATAAGAGTTGTTTTGTAATTTCTGAGATTAAGGAATTATTGTCTTAACATCCTGTTATTCTGAAACCTGATATTTACTGTTTTTTCCCATTTTTTGGGTCTTTGCAAAAGATACCTCAAAAGCTGGCAGAGAAGTAAACCTTAAGAAGGTTGAGCAAAACAAACTAAAAAAATAAAAATTAATAATAATAATAATAATAAAGAAGGTTGATAATATGTCTTTAATAGGGGCAGTGCAAGAAAGGGATGTGGGCAAGGGTGAAGAGGGAACTTGTTTCTCATTGGTAAAAGGACAAACATCCTTATGATTGGAATGGTCTTATTTATAAGAGTTGGTAGTGGCTACTAATATGATTGGATCTTAGAGGGTCTTGGGTAGGGTATCCCATCCCCAATGACTGACATCTCCTTGGGCCCTAAAGATCTTCTGATCCTTTGTAATCTCTGTGACAATGTTTATACATCTGAGAGAAATATACTGAAGGTGTTATGACTGCTATCTTTATCAGCTTATTCAGTTGCTTTAAAAATGTGTTTAATAACTACTAAGTGCCAAAACCAATGCTAAGGTCAGGAGATATAAAAAGACAACACAACCTTCTCCCTTTAGAAACTTGCAGGCTGGTACAATACACTTAAGAAAGCTGTAATTACAGTTGCAAGAACTGTGTCTACACACACACACACACACACACACTTCCTGTAGAAACTCAGAAGAGGGGCACCTGATCGCCAGCCTACCCCACAGCAGGGATGACCTGATGGCCGTGGGAGACCATGAATGGGTCACAGAGTGAGCACCTCAGAGAATAAGATAATGGCAAGAAAAGAATTGGAACGTTATAGGTGAAGCCAGAAGACAAACTTTGTCTGCTTAGCAATTTTGTTAAAGATTGACCGTGAAATGAAAGAGTTAATCACTCAGCTGTTTCTGACTCTTTGCAACCCCATAGACTGTAGCCTGCCAGGCTCCTCCATCCATGGGATTTTCCAGGCAAGAACACTGGAGTGGGTTGCCATTTCCTTTTCCAGGGTATCTTCCTGACCCAGGGATAAAGATTAACCATAACAGTACAGAATCCCCAAAGCAACTCAAAACATACTTCTTGTGAGAATAGAAATGTGCTGTTTCTATTACTTAACCGGGGGCCGTGTAACCACCATACCCTTCAGAATCTTTCATTGGCCCCACTGTGTGGGCAACTACATTCCTGACCCCAAAAGTCCTTGGCAAGCTTATGCACATGGATGTGGTCTCTTCCTAGCCTCCACACCCGTCGGAATTTCTGAAGGATTATTCTGTTAGGTTTCACTGTTGTAGAGCAGATCCAGGGCTCTCCATCATCCCCCACGCTGGTGGGTAGACGATGGCCTCCCTGTGCAACAGTGGAAGTGAATTCTGCCTCCGAGCCAGGCAGGCTGCTGGTCTTATGCTACGAAACACAGCTGCTCAGCTCCTGGGGGTTGGTTGTTAGAGACTCAGCTTCATAGGAAACAAAGAGGTAGGTTTCTCTTCATGCAGCTCTTTCCCCATCACAACAATTTCAGTTTTCCTGGCACCGTTTTCCTTAAGCCATTACTAAAGAGAGAGCAGCATGAATATGAATAATACAATTTGAGCAGAAAACTTGCAAAAGCAAGAGGTTGTGATGTGAAGGCTTTTTCAGCCGGGAGACTTGACCATATGGCTGAGGAAACCAGGTCCCGTCCTGCCTGCACTTTCATTTAAGAGACAATGAGGAGCTAGTTGGGTGAAAATAGACTACAAAGCTCTCATATCCTTTCTTTCTCTTTTTAACTGTTTTTCGATGAGCAAAGAAATTTTTAGTGAGCATTTGCAATTCCTTTTCTCAGACAGCCAAGTACAAATCCATTTGCTGAGTCCAAGAAGAACTGGGGCTTCGCTGAGAATGCCAAAGCTTTGCAAAGCAAAATCGGGAAGGGCAATTTCTGATCTTAAATTAGCACCATCAGGTGTGAGGAGAATTCTAATCGTCCACATGTGTTGCACAGTGATGATATTTTAGAAATTTTGAAGTTATTGCACAGATCCACCTTTTTGCATTTTTGAATAAAATAGGAAACTAGAATTTCCCAGCCCAGACTGTTCAAACCAGAACACGATCACCACCCTTTGATTCATTTACTGGTCCTTGATGGCAGTGGAGCTTCTGATCTGTTGACTGCCGGTTGGCTGGCACTGATCCGTAATCTTAAACCTTGAGATGAGAGGGTCATTGCTTTTCAGGGAATGCTGGTGTTGGGGAGGGGAGATGAGGGAGCAGACATTTGTTGTGCATACTCAGCACCATTGCCTACAGTGGGTGCTTCATACATAGGGCTTTGTATAATCCTCACAACAGCCTCAAGATGTATTACTATCCAGTTTTACAGATGATCAGATAAGTTGAGTAACTTGCTCATGGTCTCACAGACAGCTTATCTAGAGGGGACAGACCTGAGTCGCTTGCCCTCTTCCGGCTATACCAAGGCAGAGATGGGAACCAGCAGTGTCAACTAGGATTCTGTGTCCTGTGCACCTTGGGGGTGCACACGGTCTCGTGAGTAGAATGTTGTAGACTCTGAGTTAAACAGAGAACCCATCTTAGAGCCTCCGATGTTCTTTGCAGTTTAACCTCATTGTTCAGACTAGTGTTTTCCACCCACATCTTTCCTCATGTCTAGAATATTGGCAGCTGCTGGGGTCTACAGCTTATAGCCCCACTGGGACTCTGACCCCTAGAGTGGGCTTTGTGATGACAAGAATTGGGCCCAGACCCAAGAATGTAAATATGAAAACTAAGCAGGAGAGCTAGGAGTGGTCTTGCTGGAGGGATTCACTTTGGGGGTCTGTCGTATGCTTTGCTCATCACCCCAAGTCTGACCTTCACTGTAGCCTTACTGGGAAGTGTTATCACTTATTCTCACATGTCTAGTGAATTGCAATACTTAAACATATTAAACCCTGCTTTATGGTACCGCAGCAATTCAGATTAATAGGAATTTTAAATCAGCACATTCAAAGTGTTCTTTCATTAAATAAACAATTACTGTGTAGCTTCTATATATCAAGCCCAGGTTGAAAGTGAAGTGAAAGTGTTACTTGTGTCTGACTCTTTGCAACCCCAGTGTTCCAACCGTGTCTTCCTGCATTGGCAGGTGGATTCTTTACAACTGAGCACGCCCCACCCGCCGGAAGCCATAAGCCCCAGGATGGACCTGGCTTTATCAAATCCCCACATTTGATAAAGTGGGAACTCAAGTCCCCACTCTTGAGTGCCATCTAGAGGAATTCTGTAGTAGTACAGAAAAGAGGACAGCTCCCTTCTGCTGTGGATTGAAGAGGTTCCCAGAGGAAGACACATTTATGATGGGCCTTGAAGGATGAATAGGAGTTTTCTAGGAAGTGAAGGCAAGAATGAAGACTATAAGTATATGACCACCACACAAGCATACAGAATAAGTACTGATGAAGTGTATACGGAACCACACAAGTTTTGCAGTCACCTTACATATTTTATTGCCAATGAGCTCTCTAAGAGTATTTTATAATTGTTCTTTTGTTGCTGTATATTTTAGTTACCATGGTCACTATCAGAAAGTGTTATTTGGCATGCATACATTAAGTTCAAGTGAGTAGAGTTCATTCAGTGGTGATATGCATGGAGACAATTTGGAGGCATCTTAACAAGATATGGGCTTCCCTGGTGGCTCAGTGGTAAAGAATCGGCCTGCCAATTTAGGAGACACGGGTCTAATCCCTGGGTTGGGAAGATCTCCTGGAGAAGGAAATGGCAACACACTCCAGTATTCTTGCCTGGGAAATCTCACGGAAAAAGGAGACTGGCAGGCTACAGCCTGTGGGGTTGGACAGACTTAGTGACTAAACAACAACAAAGGAAGGTATATGATATTAGCAACCTAATATTTACTGAGTACCTACTTTATGTCAGCCTCTGAGGTGTTGGTTACACATATAACCTTGTTTAAATTTGACAACAGTTCTATGAGATGAGTATTTTTGCTCATATTTATAAGTCAAGATAACTAAGACTCAGAGAGGTAAAATAGTGTATATAGACTGTTTGGGTTTAGATAATACTTTACTTACTAGTTTCTGTTTGATCATGAACCAGTTACTTAAGCCCTCCAACCAGCAAATTGGTTGTAATAATAATAGACTTACAAAAGGTTGTGGGGGAATCAGTTGAGATGATCTGTGTTCAACCCATGGCCCAGTATAAGTGCTCAATGAGGTATGACTATTGTTATTTATTATTACAGACGTTAAGAAACTCACTCATTATTAATCACTGTTCTACTTGATTCCAAAACATGTACATGCCTGCTTTACAATTAGAGCTCAGATTCCATGACCTACAGGGATTATTTGCAAGATAAACAAATTTGTTGAAACAAAATGTCTTATAAATAAATAGTTGAAGGTCAACATTACACACAATCAAAGGAATTCTTGTTATTATGAGGCAGTGAGTAAATGGATGTGAACCCAAGAGAAAACAAAGAGTTTTGAATGCCACTACATGGGCCCAATCTGAAATCTAAGAAGTTTCCTTTCTTGGATTTATTTCTTTGTTTATTGGTTGGTTGAAGTTTTGTTTTCAGTCTTTTCATCTTTACCATGGCTATAGAAATATATACGGTAAGGTAAAGCACAGAAAACTAGTAAATCTAATCACACTAGGACCACAGCATTGTCTAACAATGAAACCAAGCCATTCCCGTGGGGCAACCCAAGACGGGTGGGTCATGGTGGAGAGGTCTGACAGAATGTGGTCCACTGGAGAAGNGCAGGAAGAGAAGGGACAACAGAGGATGAGATGGCTGGATGGCATCACTGCCTCAATGGACGTGAGTCTGAGTGAACTCTGGGAGTGGGTGATGGACAGGAAGGCCTGGCATGCTGCGATTCATGGGGTCGCAAAGAGTCAGACATGACTGAGCGACTGAACTGAACTGTACAGTGGCCCTCTGGTAAAAAAATCCACCTGCAATGAAGAAAATTTGCGTTCAATCCGTGGGTCAGGAAAAGCCCCTGGAGAAGGGAATGGCAACCCACTCCAGTATTCTTACCTGGAGAATTCCATGGACGGAGGAGCAGTCTATAGGGTCGCAAAGAGTCAGACATGACTGAAGCGACTTCGTATGCACACACAACAAAGCAATGCTATAAGCCTGTAGCTAGGTGTTAAATATTTTATATCAAGCCTTAGTTCTTTTCAGTTACCAGCTTTTCAGCCATTCAGTTTGAACTCTGCTGCTTTAACAACTTCAAGTTTTGGCAGAGGTCATTCTGATTTGAAGCCATTCATACTCTGAAATCTTGCTAAGTCAAAGTTAGCAACTGCTAGGAATCTGAAACTGAAGATGAGAGATTTAGCTGAGAATTGTGGTTGGAGGAGTGCTTGTAAATGACATTTAGCAAGCACTATTTTCTGTGGACACTGCTGTGTGATAACCCCTTCATATTTGTGAGTTGAGCTTAAAACTCATCCCTGGAACTAAAAGGAGACACTGATGTCCTTTGAGGACACAACTCAAGGTGTCCAATAGTAATGTTATCTGGACTTTAGCTTTTACAGTGCTTTCTGGAGAGAGGTATTTTGGTGTCATGGCAAACTGCAAGAAACTACTTTTTATGGTTATAGTTAAGGTGTTTGCTAGCTCAGCAATTCAAGGAAGGGAAGGGAAAGAGGACCTTCCAGCCTGTATAAGAAGATCCTTCTGAGAGCAATAGACAGAAGGGAGGAGGTTGTGTATATATACTTTAGCTTGGAGGACCCTGATTTCAAATTCTTACAACAGCTAAAAGGATGATTAATTAATGAGCAAACGTGTATGTGTCTCTTTCCAGATGGGTTCTCATCAAACCTGTATCTTTCCAGTTACAAAGTTTATTTATGACCTGGAGTCTGAGCCATGTTGATTCTCAGTTTGTTTCTTTACATGGTTTATTTCTGCATTTTTGTTCTGAAAGTTTCCCATATTTTTAGCTGCATTGAACTCCATTTACCATTGGGGTAACTTAAGAACATCTCTTTGGAAGCCTATGACAGTGCTGTGTTAGAATATATGGGTTTCCCTGTCTCTCCTCCCTTTGCTTAATCTGCTGGGCTGTGACTACCTCCTCATAGCTAAAGCAAAGGCAATTACTTATTTTATTAGAGAGCTTGTCTGGAGATTTATGAGCCTTCTGGAAGGATCCATGAACCACAGTTACTAGTTTATCTTGTTTGTAAGCAGGAGAGTTGACTTAGCAAGCCATGAGCTTCTTGAGATCACAATCTAGGTTAAGCCTCTACTTTTAAAAAGGGCACTTCCCAGCCCTTCATAAATACCTTCACACATATTTATTTTAATTTATTGACTAGTTGGTACTACACTCCAGTGCTCTTGCCTGGAGAATCCAGGGACGGGGGAGCCTGGTGGGCTGCTGTCTGTGGGGTCACACAGAGTTAGACATGACTGAAGCGACTTAGCAGCAGCAGCAGTCCCTGTATAAGTTTACTGTATCTGGGTTGAAGTCAAGTGAGAAGGGGTTTTTATGGTTCAGAGCAGGCAGAGAATTGGACTGCAAATGGTTAAGAGTAGGTTAGGATGGAGAGTTAGCATTTAATGGGTACAGAGTTTCCACTGGAGAAGATGAAAAAGTTGTGGAGATGGATGGTGGTGATGGTTTTGTGTGAATGTCCTTATTGCCACGACTGTGAAAAGGATTTAAGTGGTAAATTTCATGTTATGCATATTTTACCACAGACTAGGTGGTACTTAAACAACAGAAATCCATTGTCTCATAGTTCTACAGGTTAGAAGCCTAAGATCAAGCGGAGGTAGTTTCTTGCAAGTCCTCTCTCCTGGGCTTGTAGGTGGCCATCTTACCCATAAGTCTTCATATGGGCTTCCTCTCTGTGTGTCTGTGTTCTAATTTCCTCTTTTTAAAAAGACACCAGTTGTATTGGAATAGGGTGACTCCCAAGGACCTCATTTTAATTTAACTCCCTCTTTAAAGACCCCATCTCTAAATAGCATCACATTCTGATACCCTGGGGGTTAGGATTTCTGCATATGAATTATTAAATAATCTTAATAACAATAATATGAACCATTAAGTCAATCTTCAGGAAAATCAACCCTGAATACTCATTGGTAGGACTGATGCTGAAGCTGAAGCTCCAGTATTTTGGTCTCCTGATGCAAACAGCCAACTCAATGGAAAAGTCACTGATGCTGGGAAAGATTTAAGGCAGATGGAGAAGAGAGCATCAGAGGATGAGATGGCTGGATGGCATCACCAGTGCAATGGATATGAACTTGGGGAAATTTGGGGAGTTGGTGAGGGACAGGGAGGCCTGGCATGCTGCAGTCCATGGGGTCGAAAGAGTCGGACACAACTAGGTGACTGAACAACATATGAATTTGAGGGAACACAAATCAGCCTATAAGAAAAATACAATTTTAGAAAGTAGATTAGACTTCATTATCAGAAGGAATTCAAAACTTCTCATTTCTGACTTAGTGAATCTCAACTGAGGTGTGAGAGAATAGCCTGCACATTCTCCAAAATTCACATGCCTTTCAGAATCTAGATATATGGGATCAGATCTTTTGAAATACCTCCCTGGGAACAAAGTCTATTAGGAAAGGAGAAGAGAATGGATACAGTCAATTACTTTCACAGCTTAAACTAGAGCTGTTTGGAAAGGATACTTTTTTTAATTTAAAAATTGATCTGAGTAAATTTAGATTATATTGTTTGTTGGGTAAAGTTAGATTATATTGTTTATAATACATACAAAGCATTTACATGGTTGGCTTGACCTTAGTAGATCTGAGATATAAGCAGTTTCGTAATGTGAATGGCCAAGGTCAGGGTGGAACAAAGCCAACACATCAGGAGAGGGTGGTTATCAAGATGCTTTTCCACCAGGTTGGGCTGCAGGGACCTACGCACCTCCCTTGATGCCCCTCTGCTTTTTCCCTCTCCCACACTGCACACCCCAACCCCAAGTAGTATTGTCCTTAGAAATTAAGTGACCATTTATGTCCCCAGAGAGTCAAATTCTACTCAAGATAGGTAAAGAGCTGTCAGGAGCCTGGGGTGGTCTGTCATCCCTCCACAATTAACACGGTGATATTGGACAGTTCACCTCTCTGGGTCCTGGTTTCCACATCTATGAAGTATGGAATGTGTACTAGATGGCAAGAATGTGTAGTGGTTATGAATGTGGGCTTGTGTCAGGCAGACCTGGGTGGGAAGACTGTGTTGTCTTAAACAGGTGACTTCATTTTTGACCCCAGTTTCTTGAAAATGGGAAAAATAATAAACACTCATTATCTTATAGAGTTGTTGTGAGGATTGCTGAGGTAATGCATGAAACCCTAACATCTTGCAGGCATCCATGACTGATCATCGTCACCACCATTACCTTCTAAGCTTCCATTTCCGATTCAGAATCATGGTTCTATGATGCTAAACCACAAAGAGGGGGGTTCAACTTGACAAGATGGGCAACTGTCTCATTTTTTAAATTGAGGTATAGTTGATGTATCATATCATGTTAGTTTCAGGTATATAACACAGTGATTCATGTATATATATACACACACACTTCAGCAGTTTCTCTCTCCCCACAGGACATCAGAAAACATTGAGTAAGTTCCCTATTCTATACGGTAGATCCTTGTTGGTCATCTGTTTTATATAAGTAGCATGTATATCTTAATCCCAACCTCTTGATTTATCCCTTCTTCCAACCCTCTTTCCCCCTTTAGTAAGCGTAAGTTTGTTTTCTCTGTCTGTGGGTCTCTTTCTCTTTTGGAAATTTGTCTGTGAGTCTCTTTCTCTTTTGGAAATAAGCTTATTTATATCTTTTTTTTTTCTGATTCAACATATAAGCGATATATATTTTCTGTTTGGCTTACTTAGTATAATCTCTAGGCCCATCCATGTTGCTGTAAATGGCGTTATCTCATTCTTTTTAATGGCTGAGCAATATTCCATTATAAACATACACACACACACACACACATAAGCCACATCTTTTTTATCCATTCATCTGTCAAGGGACATTTAGGTTGCTTGCATGTCTTGGCTATTGTATATAGCAGTACTATAAACATGGGGGTACATGTATCTTTTTGAATTATGGTTTTCTCCAGAAGTATGCCCAGGAGAAGGATTGCTGGCTCATATGGTAGCTCTTGTTTTTTAAGGAACCTTCACATTGTTCTCTACAGTGGCTGCACCGATTTACATTCCCTCCAACAGTATAGGAGGGTTTCTTTTTCTCCACACCCTCTTCAGCGTTTATTGTTTGTAGATTTTTTGATGGTAGCCATTCTGACCAGTGGAAGGTGATACCTCATTGCAGTTTTGATTTGCTTTTCTCTAATAATTAGCAACACTGAGCATCCTTTCATGTGTCTTTTGGCCATCTGTATGTCTTCTTTGGAGAAATGTCTATTTAGATCTGCCCATTTTTTATTTGAGTTGTGTGGGATTTTTTTTATACTGAGTTGTATAAGTTGTTTACATATTTTGAAAGAGGTGTGAAGAAAAGAATATTATAAGCAGTAAATTCAGACTCTTGACATGAGTTTATAAAAGCTGAAAAACTCCACTTATTGGAGGAAATAGTTTACTTTAATAGTGGCTTTAGGTTGAAGCTATTCATACTTTTTAAACACCTACAGATCAATACCAGCCGATCGTTGGAGCCCAGGCCAGGTGCTCAGAACACCCTGAGGTGATTGAGACCCTGTGAGATTCCCATGGCTCCCCTAGGTGATGCACCAAATAAACCAAAGTTCCAAAGAGAAAGCAGAGAATTCCAACAGCACAGCTGTGATGAACTAGAGAAAGGAAATCCATTCATTTCAACCTGAGAACACTGAATTAAAGGCAAAAAATACAGAAAATAAAGATTCACTTCTCAGTGTCCTCACTGTGGGTCTCGTCTGTAATATTTGTCAGACAGGATGAGATTGATGGCTTCACCAGGCCAGGCACAGAGTTCTGTGAGCTGCAAAGACTGCAGAGTCACGTGGTTGCTCGGAAGACACACGACCGCCTTCAAACCCCAGGCCTGGGGCCAGGCAGGATTCTTTCCCTCATCTCATTCGTTAAACCTCTCAACCTGTGTCACCTTTTTGTGCCTTTATTTACATTCCTAAGAAAATGGAGCTTGGCCCCAATTACTTATTTCAACAAAAGGTTATAAGGATAAATATGTTCAAAGTTCTTTGGTGACTGAGATGTAGATCTCTATGAATGTGGGGAGATTGTTGGATTTTCATGTTGAATTATGGTGACCTTAGATAAGTGTTTTCCAGCTGACCCTAGAGTATAGTGGATTTAAACTGCATGGGGTCTCCTTTTACAAGCATATTTTTCAATAGTAAAATGTTGTAGAAAGACATGATTCCCAAACGGTTGAATCCACAGATGTGGTGGCACCATGGACATGGAGGGCTGACTATATATTTGGATTATCCCCTTACATTGTCCGAAGATCAGCTGTATTGGAAAAAAATTACCAATTGATTTAAAGCCACATTCTGAGCTTGAACTTCATAGCCTGCTGAGGAAGATGGAGACGCACCTGGGCAGTGGGGACAGTAGAGTGGGGAAGAAATTAAACCTTTACTTGGAAATTAGTTAGAGGAACAGAGTAAAGTGAAGAGGAAATCTAGAAAGAAGTTATTGTAACCCTCATTAGTTAAGTCCCTACAAATTGAGTTTCAAGCAAAGATCATTTTTTCATCTTTCTCCCTTAGAGTGGAGAATAGGAACCCAAGAAGGTTAATTTCTGCCCAGGGGATCCCCAATTTCAACCTCTAACTGCTCTGAAATATAGGACTCTAAGATGTCAAAGAGATTCCTGCAGTTAGAATGTCAGAAACCATGACTGACATGATGACACAGGGGGTCCTGCTGCTAGGAGCTGAGTTGGAAACAGGTCAGGTGTTGGCTGAGGGACCTGGGCTGGGGGAAATGGGTGCCATTCAAAGCCTGGCACGTAATAATGTGTTTCCTTGGTGCTGAATTTAACTGCAGTGTTTATTGTGCAGAGCTCAAGCCATTGGATGTAAATGACTTTGAGAAGTCAGTACATGTCTGGATTCCCCTCCCCTTGGCCCTGCTGTGCTGGTGCCCCTTCCCTGGCAGGTGAAGAGCTTATGGATCAACCGAGAGCATCCTCAGTAGGCAACCTAGCATGGGGAAGGAGGGCCCGGAAAAGGTGACCACGTGGAGAGTATAGTAACAATGTGTGGGCTGGACGTCTTGAATGTTTACTGCCAGGCATTAAGTTGTATGTTCTAGGTTAACACTTTTAATCATTACAACAACCGTAAGAGGCAGGTTCTATTTCTAACCTCATTTGACGGCTGAGGGAAAAGAGGCACAGAGAAGTTAAATAACTGTCCAGGTTCACAAGTGGTAAAGCCAGGTTTCAAACCCTGGCAGTCAGGCTTCACAAGCCAGCCCCTTAACCATGTTCCAACCTCTTACTAAAACTGTAGATTCATAGACTCCTTCACAGCCCAAGGGTATTATACATTTTATGTATTTATTTTTAATTTTTAAAAAAATTTTCTTGGAGTTCAGTTGCTTTACAATGTTGTGTTAGTTACAGGTGTACAACAAAGTGAATCAGTTATATGTGTGTATATATGTATCCCCTCCCTTTTGGATTCCCTTCCTATTTAAGTCACCCCAGAGCGTCGAATAGAGTTCCCTGAGCTATACAGTAGGATCTCATTAGTTATCTATTTTATACATAGTATCAATAGTGTATATATGCCAATCCCAGTCTCCCAATTCATCCCCCTGTTTGTATTCCTATTTCCACTTTGCAAATAAGATCATTTGTACCATTTTTCCAGATTCCACATGGATGCATTGATATATGATATTTGTTTTACTCTTTCTGACTTACTTCATTCTGTGTGACAGTCTCTAGACGCATTTATGTGTCTACAAATGACCCAATTTCATTCCTTTTTATGGCTTAATAATACTCCATTTGCCTTCTTGTTTGCTGAGATGATTCTCTCACTTCTAAGCATGATTCCTCCATCCTTCCCAGCCCTCATGCTCAGATTCAGACGTTCCTCCCTGACGACAGTGAGGGCTTCTCCTGAGCATCTCATCTGGTGGGGATGGTGGGGCCCTGGCCTGTGACACTCGCCACAGATGTGAGAAATGTGGGCCGGGGAAGAAGGGAGGAGGCAGACACACCTCTGATCACATTGGAAGGAAGGGCAAGGCTATGTTGACGTTTGGCAGAAACCAACACGATACTGTAAAACAGTTATCCTTCAATTAAAAGTAAATGAATTTTATATAACAAAGAGAAACAGAAAGTAAACAGAAAGAAAACTATCTCAAGCTCAGTGGGCTCTGGTGAGGTGAGGATTCTAGCCTTTTCTTACTGTCTATGGGGGTCTGTGACATGGGGCCAGCTTTCCTCACATGATTTTAAGCAATTCCAGCTTCCTTGGGCAGGAATGGAAGCCAGAGGCAGAACGCCAGAGTGGCAAGCTGGACCTTGAAAATGGGAACACAGAGTTCCTGAGTGGAGAGACCAGAAGCTGGGGCTTCTCAATGAGCGATTTTGGAGAGAGAGCTCTCCCTGAATGGGTTTCCCAAGAGGTGGGGAGGAAAGCTATAGAGGGAGGTGAGGTTTGTTCCAAGTGGCTTTTTGTGGGGTCTTGGGCAGCCTTCTTAGAGGAAGTATTCAAGTTGAGTCACTTTGGGTCAGATTGTGAAGCTGGATACGTTGAACTTCCGCTTGGCTCTCAGAAGCACACAGTGCGCTCACAGGGCAGTGTTTCAGGCAATGTTTTCGTAGTCAGGACAATGAGGCATGAATTTTAGAGCCAGAAAGGTCCTTACAGATTAACATAAAATACTGTTTTCTACTAGAAAGAAAACAGAAAAGCATCCCCTAGAGCTCATTTGACTTGGTCAATATCAAATGCTGGCAGGCCAAGACCAGATTCTTGGTTTAGTGATGCACTCTGATGGTGTGTTTGTAAGGGCCAGAGATGGATTCCTGATGGAAAAGACTTAAATTTCTACCTAAAGAGAGGTCTGCATTTAACCACCTTTATCATCTAATGGCATTCTGGCTGTATATAAGACAAAGCAAAACCTTCAGAACACACTGAAACAGCTTAAATATCATCCAAAAGTATAAATGGGCTTTATTCTCTGCTCTCAGACATTTTTCTTCGTTTGTTCTTTCTATATTCCCCTTCTTTGCATTGCCTAACATCTTTGCATAGGCTTAGCATATTCAAATGACCACCAAGCATGTGGCTGATGTTGGATATATAACTTGTATTTGCATATTTTGGCTTAAAAGAAAGGCAATATTGTTGTGTGCACCTCCTGATATATTTTGTCCATCTGTGCCTTTGTGTATTTTAAATACTCCCTGTACAAAACTTATGTGGGCTTTATTTTGTTTAATTTTGTTAGGAGAGGTTGAGACTTTGGCAATCACCGTTGTGTTGTTTGGTTAGTCTAAGAACTATGAACGTAAGTCTAGGAGATTAGTGATGGACACAAGGCTTTCTCCATTTCCCTGGAAAGGGGCAGAGATCCTTACATCCAGGAAATCAGACCCTCCCCTTATGGAAACAAGATGAACTGCCTGGCACCAGCCAGCAGCTAGAGTCAGAAGTTAGACTTTGAAGGGTTGACCAGAGCAGGACGTGTCCTCCCAGAGATTGTGGGAAACAGAAAAACCCAAGTATAAAGCTTGAAGGAGAGAAGGATGTCAACCTGGAAACTGAAATTCCGATGCAAAGACCAAGGTCAGGAGTAAGAACCAATTTGTGATTCAGCTGCCAAACAGAAACTTGACAGCCAGAGATTTTAACCAAATGACCCAGAGTCTCCTCCCCATTCATCCAAAGGACATGGAGACCAGTTTCAAAAAAGAACCCTGGTGTTAACTCTAACCACCCAGAGTCCCAAGCTGGAGGTACATAGAGATTAGGTCCCACCAAGTCTCTTGCCACATCTGTGTCTATTGTTTGGATCTGGAAGGTCTATGAAAAGTTTAGAATTCACTTTTACCTTGAATATAAACTCTGTTCTAATTTGAAAAGATTAGCAGGGAAGATTGCTAATTTCATTCACTCAAAAAAAAAAAAAATTGCCAGCTCTGTGAGCTGATGCATTTTGTATTACCTGTTTCATTTGCAAAATGAATTTTGCTGAATTGGAAAGCCCGTGTTATGACTAAGAGATGAAGATTGACTACTTGAAGAGAGATCAACAGAATAATAGAGAATCTTTAACCAGCATTTTGCCATCTGGCTATGTAATTTCAAATCACCATAGTTCTGTATGGTGGCAGAATTAGTTACCTCCTTGCCCCCAGAAAAGGTATGTTTAAAAAAAAAAAAAAAGAACAGAAAAGTGTTTCAGAGCCTGAGATAACTATTTGAGCAAAATATTTGCCAGTTAAATTGATTGAAATATTAACTTCAAATATAACTGAGATGTGGCATTCAAGCCCCTTTGCAAAGGTATGAACTTTGAGTAAGTCAACATTATCAACCATCCTGATGATAAATCATTCACAGAAAGACAAATCAGGTGGCTTCAAAGCGCCAGTTACTGAAATTGCCATGACTTTAAGGGAAATTAGTTGTTTTAGGAAACCTTGAGAGACTCTTAGAGAAAATGAACCTGCCTTCAAAATACCAGAGTTGCAAAATGGCAGAACAGTCATGGGGGTGTTGGGATAGAAGATGGCTTGGATGGCTTAGCTACAGATCACTTTTATTTCTACTTCTGCTTGTTCAACAATAGGAAGACAAAGAAGTCAGTGAAAAGAATGAAGGTGATGGAGTGGCAAAGACAGTTAGCCCCAACTAAAAGTCCCATGCACTCCCCTTGATTTCCCAGCATTCTGTGAAGGCAAGTTAGGGTTACGTGACTATTTCTGGCTAATGGCCTGGAAGAAGAAGTGATACTTGTCACTTTTCAGGGGAAGCAATTGAGAGCCAATATGCCTTCTCCATCTCTCTCCTCCTGCCTACAGCAACCTTGACTGTAGGAAACCATGTTTTCCTGATGGCATAGCAATAAGATGGGGAAAAGTTACCCGCACTGGGCTTTGTGTGAGAAAAAAAAAAACATTTATTTTATCATATTTTTTGAGATATCAAGATTTGTTGGGAGTAGTTTCTCAGGATAATCTGCCTAAGTCCTCAAATTTGCCCACTGAATAGAACTAACTCTCAAAAAAAGGGGGGGAGGGGATTTGTTTGTTGCTATTCTTACCTGATCAATGTGATAAGTCTTTTTATGATTTTTCTGAAGGTGGTTCGATAAAGTAACAAATAAAATGCATCATTAATTAATATTAGTTATAGTGAATTACAAATGAATTTATTAAGCTAATTATTAAGTAACAGCCGTAAGAGTTTCACTGAAAAGATTTTAGAAATGCCATGATGGAGACTTTCCTGGTTGTCCAGTGGTTAGGACTCTGTGCTTCCGCTGCAGGGGACCCAGATTCAATCCCTGGTTGGGAATCTAAGATCCTGCATGTCACATGACATGGCCAAAAGACCAAGGCCCCCTCCCCAAACAAACAAACAAACAAAAAAATGCCATGATGTTGGCTGCTATAATTTCCAGAGCAGGGTTGGTTAATTTTACCCCCAGCTAATGACTTATAAAGTATGTTTGTAAAAATGCAGATCATGTTATAGAACGTGAAGAAAATGCCTCATTTGAGAGTTCTCTGGTGGCCTAGTGGTTAGGATTCTGGGCTTTCACCACCATGGCTCAGGTTCAAGCTGTGGTCAGGGAATTAAGATCCTGTAAGCTGAGATCAAAGAAAATGCCTCATTGCCCTCTCAGTTTAAAAATTTTGCAGATGCTGATTATTAAATAAGAAAATAACTTAATGCAAAGGTATGCTGAACCCAGTGTCATGGGACGTTCTTTAGAGTAAATAAGAATGCTGTAACTGAGCACAGCTGTATTAACAGTTGTCATACTGGCATCTGCCAGAAGGAGGTGTGCAGTACTCATCATGGGTTCTCCCCGGGGGCTCCGATGGTAAAGAAACTGCCTGCAGTGCAGGATGCCCAAGTTCAAATCTTGGGTCGGGAAGATCCTGGGGGAAAGGAAATGGCAGTCTATTCTGATATTCTTGCCTAGGGAATTCCATGGACAGAGGCAGGGGTCCCAGAGAATCGGACACAACTGAGTTATGGGTCAAATTGTATGAAAATTGCTTCTTCAGTGGGTAGGAGGGATTTCTCATTAAAGGGGCTGAATGGGAAAAGGATTTGGGAATCTTCAGATCATGGAACTGTTTTGGTAGGCAGGTAAATAGTTCCCCAAAGACGTCCTAATCCTAATCCTTGGAACCTGTGAGTATGTTAGTATACATGACAAAAGGGGGCTTACCAAATGTGATAAAGTTAAAGACCTTGAGATGGGAAGACTCTTGGATCATGGAGGTGGACCCAGTCTAACCACATAGAAACAGAGAATTTTTCTCAGTCAGAGTCAGAAAGAGAGATGTGACAATAGAATTAAGGGTCAGAAAGAGAGACAAGGCAATGGAAGTAGGTCAGAGAGATGCTCCTTTGCTTGCTTTGAAGATGGAGGATGGGGGCCATGAGCCAAGGCATGTGGGCAGCCTCTAGAAAGTGGAAAAGGCAAGGAGAGATTCTTCCCTAGAGACTTCAGGAAGGAGCACATCCCTGCTGACACCTTGATTTAGCTCAGTGAGATTCATATCAGACTTCTAACTGACAAAACAGAAAGGTAATGGATTTGGGTTGTTTCAGGTGCTAAATTTGGGATAATTTGTTACAGCATCAATAGGATACAACCATGGCAGATATTAAGGCCACTCGTAAAAGCTGTGATGTGATTACCATTTCAAGCCTTTTCTTTGCTGAGCTTATAACCAATGTGGCATTTAGTGAGAATACCCACCTGTGAGAGTCACCGCCCCATCCCATGGCCTTGCCCAACCAGCAGCATCCACAGAGCTGCTGTAGTATGACTTTATGTTTCAGGATGCAATTATCTAAATACAGAGAGAAATCAAAATTTACTTTAGGTTCCCCTACTTTTGCCCCAATTGCTATACCCAAACCTCAGATAGTTTTGTCACTGGTTCCCTGTCCTTGGATTTTATCCCAAGGAGTATACTTAGTGGACTCTTACCCAATGGTTTCTTCAAATGTGAGGCAATATTTTAAAATGTAGTTGCTATTTGATTTGGATTAGACCCTGATGCTTTTCATTGGATAAGACCCTGATCCTGGGAAAGATTGAGGGCCAAAGGAGAAGGGGGTGCCGGAGGTTGAAATGGCTGGATGACATCACCGACTCAATGGACATGAGTTTGAGCAAACTCTGGGAAATAGCAAAGGCCAGGGAAGACTGGTATCCCAAAGAGTCGGACACAACTTAGTGACTGAACAACACTTGATTTGGAGCATTTTTAAATTGAGGATAGGCCCAAAATATGTAGTAACTCTGAACAGTTAGCCTTGGCTCTCTTCATGTTTTGACATGGAAGGGAATGCTTAGTGGCTTCTACTGTCCCTTGGCTTAATTTGGGCAAAACATTGCCTATGTCCTGAGCATGCGCATGAATTGCAAATGAAGAGCTACCAATCTTTGCATTTCCATAGGGATACCATGCTAATTTCATAATTTGTCAGATATTTCAGAACTTAAGCGGCTTTCTCCAAGTATTAGTTAATCATCAGTAGTTTGTTGGAGGCCCTGGCAGGTAGGTAGCACGTGAAGAACTATAGCAATTTTGTTGCTACATTTTTTTATGAAGATGAATGGAAAAGTAAATGATTTGAGGAAGTCTTACAGTATATTACATTTGCAGTGTTTAGGCCTATTTGCAGAAAATAAATAGATCTAGGGCTGAAGCATTATGGATGAAGAGAGTGGAAGGCATTCATTGATTAGATGAAGACATCTATACCAAGAATTCACATTCAATTATCTGTCATGTGTGTCACTGTAGGCAGTACAAGTGGCCTATAACGTTGGAAGAACTGCCTTTTACTGCATATTTGTTGAAAAATGTCACTTAGTTCTTTTTTTATAGCAATACCATGATTTGACAGTTGTGTTTCATACCTGAAGCAAAAAATAAAACAAAATTAATATACATACACATGCACAAACACATACCTACCTACAGGTTATCCCACTAATAAATACCTACCTATAGGTTATCCCACTAATAAATATCTACCTACAGGTTATTCCACTAATGAATACCTACCTACAGGTTATTCCACTAGTAAATGATTAAGTTTGAGCTAGATATTTAAAATATGTATCCTCTGTTTTAAACTCGATCACATTCTAATATTTGTGAATCAGTTATTTGGAATCTAGAATGCATTATATCCTATAAAATAATCCTACAGCGATTAGGTATCTAAGGCCTAGGTCACAAACAACTATTTATGTCATAATAACACTAGGGATGTTTGCCAGGATGTACAGCTAGTAAATAGAAAATTCAGGGCTCAAATCTAAATTTTGAAAATTCTGTTAATTTATACTGATACATAAATGATTTATAAACATTTTAACTTAGAGTATTTGGAGCCTTAAAAGAGGTTATTTGTTCACTCCATTGAATTCTTAATTGGCTGACTTGCATTCACAAATAAAATGAAGAGAGTAGTCCATTCTGGAAATAAAAATAAATATTTTACCCAGAGACGCTGTATTGAGTGGCTTATGAGTAAGAAGAGGGCCTTGAAATTTGGCAAAACCATATTGCCTGACATTGGGCAACTTACTTAATGGGCCTCTAGTTTCCTCATCTTTAACACAGGTTAATAACACGCACTTCCTAGGGATGTTATAAGGATTAAATGAGATGGTATGCGAAGATACAACTTTAAGCTATATGTATTTTTCCTTGCTTCTTCTCTTCCTTCTTTTAAACCTCCAGACATGTGTTCACAAGAACTACAATACACACAGACTTCATTTGTCTGAAAGAAACATGTGACATATACAATAATAATTCTAAAAATCCTAAGGTCTTGATCTCTTACCTTTCTTAACCTCTCTTCATTTCTTTAGCCATGGATTTGATTTGTAGAACTGGAGCCAATTATGTTTTCTCTATGTGCCTTTGTTCTGACTCTATTAACTGCATCTATCCTCCTGCCCCAGGCATTGTGTCTCCTAAATAAAACGTGTTTTGTCAATACACAGTGCTAGCAACACTGAAACTTAAATGCTGCCTAGGAATTCTGAAGGAAAAAATAGTTCCGTTCTTGATTATTTCCATGACACAGTGTGGGAATTCATTATATTTAATGGTAGCTTGATGATATAAATTGTGTATTGATTATAATATGAACATTTATACCCATCTATTCACCCTAAAATTCTTAGTGTTCTCCACAAAGCAGTAAAAGAATATAATTTATAATAGTATAATTAACTTTCAATTATATTTGCAAATTACATTTCTTAGAGTCTCTTCATAACAAAGAAAATAAAGGAAGTTAAACTAATGTATATTCTCAAATGTGAAAATGTTATTTTCCTCCTTTCCAATTTTTTTCTCTTTTATGAATGTATTCTCTTTATGTCATTAACCTTTGAGGAAACATTTTCAAACATCCTTTTCTGCTTCTGTTTTACCGAATGTTGTGTAAAATAGTCCTGCATAGCCTTACACACACACACACACAAAGACACACACACTGACACACACACACACCCTGAGAGTTAAAAGCATCCAATTAAACAGGGTTGTGCTTATTTAATTCAGTGATTCAATGGTATTGTACTAGAAAATATATTAATAATCTAGAAATATGTTAGTCACTCAGTTGTGTCTGAGTCTTTGTGACCCTAAGGACTGTAGCTCTCCATGCTCCTCTGACCATGGAATTCTCCAGGCAAGAATACTAGAGTGGGTTGCCATTTCCTTCTCCAGGGGATCTTCACAATCCAGGGATTGAACCTGGATCTTCTGCACTGCAAGTGGATTGTTTACTGTCTGAACCACCATGGAAGCCCCAGTAATCTAGAAGCACTTCCCCAAACTTCATCTGACTTTGAGAGAAACCTTGAGGGATAAGCAGTAGTTTTCAGTCAAGGGCTAGTTTATCCCTCCAAGACTCATCCCCTAGAGCAGGGATCCCCAGCCTCTAGGCTGTGGACCGGTGCCTCCTGTCAGATCACCAGCAGTATTAGATTAGAAATAAAGTGCACAATAAATGCAATGCATTTGAATCATCCCCAAACCATCACCTCCCTACATGTCTGGTCTATAAAAAAGTTGTCTTCCGTGAAATTTGTCCCTGGTGCCAAAAAGTTTGGGGACCACTGTCCCAGAGGACATTGGGCCATGTCTGGAGAGCTTTTGGTTGTCACAGCTAGGGAGAAGAGCTGAACACATCTAGTCTATAGCAACCAGGTCTGCTAAACAGTCTACGGTGCACAGGACAGACACCCCAGCGCAAGGAATTAACCAGCTCCAAATATCAATAGTGTCAAGCTTAGGAAACCTGCTCAAAGCTCACAGGTTGTTCAGCTCGCCAGTCCCTGTGATTCAGCACTTTTGATACTGGCCGTCTTCAATACCAGACCACCTGACCTGCCTCCTGAGAAATCTATATGCAGGTCAAGAAGCAACAGTTAGAACTGAACATGGAACAACAGACTGGTTCCAAATCAAGAAAGGAGTACGTCAAGGCTGTATATTGTCACCCTGCTTATTTAACTTATATGCAGAGTACATCATGAGAAATGCAGGACTGGATGAAGCAGAAACTGGAATCAAGATTGCTGGGAGAAATATCAATAACCTCAGATATGCATATGACACCACCCTTATGGCAGAAAGCTAAGAAGAACTAAAGAGCCTATTGATGAAAGTGAAAGAGGAGAGTGAAANAAAATAGTTCCGTTCTTGATTATTTCCATGACACAGTGTGGGAATTCATTATATTTAATGGTAGCTTGATGATATAAATTGTGTATTGATTATAATATGAACATTTATACCCATCTATTCACCCTAAAATTCTTAGTGTTCTCCACAAAGCAGTAAAAGAATATAATTTATAATAGTATAATTAACTTTCAATTATATTTGCAAATTACATTTCTTGGAGTCTCTTCATAACAAAGAAAATAAAGGAAGTTAAACTAATGTATATTCTCAAATGTGAAAATGTTATTTTCCTCCTTTCCAATTTTTTTCTCTTTTATGAATGTATTCTCTTTATGTCATTAACCTTTGAGGAAACATTTTCAAACATCCTTTTCTGCTTCTGTTTTACCGAATGTTGTGTAAAATAGTCCTGCATAGCCTTACACACACACACACACAAAGACACACACACTGACACACACACACACCCTGAGAGTTAAAAGCATCCAATTAAACAGGGTTGTGCTTATTTAATTCAGTGATTCAATGGTATTGTACTAGAAAATATATTAATAATCTAGAAATATGTTAGTCACTCAGTTGTGTCTGAGTCTTTGTGACCCTAAGGACTGTAGCTCTCCATGCTCCTCTGACCATGGAATTCTCCAGGCAAGAATACTAGAGTGGGTTGCCATTTCCTTCTCCAGGGGATCTTCACAATCCAGGGATTGAACCTGGATCTTCTGCACTGCAAGTGGATTGTTTACTGTCTGAACCACCATGGAAGCCCCAGTAATCTAGAAGCACTTCCCCAAACTTCATCTGACTTTGAGAGAAACCTTGAGGGATAAGCAGTAGTTTTCAGTCAAGGGCTAGTTTATCCCTCCAAGACTCATCCCCTAGAGCAGGGATCCCCAGCCTCTAGGCTGTGGACCGGTGCCTCCTGTCAGATCACCAGCAGTATTAGATTAGAAATAAAGTGCACAATAAATGCAATGCATTTGAATCATCCCCAAACCATCACCTCCCTACATGTCTGGTCTATAAAAAAGTTGTCTTCCGTGAAATTTGTCCCTGGTGCCAAAAAGTTTGGGGACCACTGTCCCAGAGGACATTGGGCCATGTCTGGAGAGCTTTTGGTTGTCACAGCTAGGGAGAAGAGCTGAACACATCTAGTCTATAGCAACCAGGTCTGCTAAACAGTCTACGGTGCACAGGACAGACACCCCAGCGCAAGGAATTAACCAGCTCCAAATATCAATAGTGTCAAGCTTAGGAAACCTGCTCAAAGCTCACAGGTTGTTCAGCTCGCCAGTCCCTGTGATTCAGCACTTTTGATACTGGCCGTCTTCAATACCAGACCACCTGACCTGCCTCCTGAGAAATCTATATGCAGGTCAAGAAGCAACAGTTAGAACTGAACATGGAACAACAGACTGGTTCCAAATCAAGAAAGGAGTACGTCAAGGCTGTATATTGTCACCCTGCTTATTTAACTTATATGCAGAGTACATCATGAGAAATGCAGGACTGGATGAAGCAGAAACTGGAATCAAGATTGCTGGGAGAAATATCAATAACCTCAGATATGCATATGACACCACCCTTATGGCAGAAAGCTAAGAAGAACTAAAGAGCCTATTGATGAAAGTGAAAGAGGAGAGTGAAAAAGTTGGCTTAATACTCAACATTCAGAAAACTAAGATCATGGCATCTGGTCCCATCACTTCATGGCAAATAGGTAGGGAAAAAATGGAAACAGTGAGAAACTTTATTTTCTTGGACTCGAAAATCACTGCAGATGGTGACTGCAGCCATGAAATTAAAAGATGCTTGCTCCTTGGAAGAAAAGTTATGACCAACCTAGACAACATATTAAAAAGCAGACACGTTACTTTACCAAAAAAGGTTCATCTAGTCAAAGCTATTGTTTTTCTGGCAGTCACGTATGGATGTGAGAGTTGGACTATAAAGAAAGCTGAGCACTGAAGAATTGATGCTTTTGAACTGTGGTGTTGGAGAAGACTCTTGAGAGTCCCTTGGACTATAAGAAGATCCAACCAATCCATCCTAAAAGAAATCAGACCTGAATATTCATTGGAAGGACTGATGTTGAAGCTGAAACTCCAATACTTTGGCCACCTGATGCAAAGAACTGACTCATTAGAAAAGACCCTGATGCTGGGAAAGATTGAAGGCAGGAGAAGGGGATCACAGAGGATGAGATGGTTGGATGTCATCACCAACGCAATGAGCATGAGTTTGAGCAAGCTCCAAGAGTTGGTGATGGACAGGGAAGGCTGGAGTGCTGCAATCCATGGGGTGGCAAAGCCGGACACAACTGAGCGACTGGACTGAACTGAATCTTCAGATTATTTTCTTTTTTCCCAAGTCTGAAATTTGTGCAGAGGCAAGAGGGGACTTGGTAGCCAGTTACTGAGCTACTCTGAATACTTCTTTATTTTCAAAGTACATCACAACATCCTCTCCATATATCCCTCTAGCAAATGGTGGCTGTTACCCATTTGATGTCCAGATCACTCTTTCTCAATTAATTTACATTATAAGGTCCATTTTCCCAAAATGTTCACCTGTTTTATTTTTAGACTGCATAAATAACTCCTGTTGAAATAATAGGAAGAAACACAAATAGCATACTTAGACAATCCATTGTTTCAGTAGCTTTTGGGGCAGGTAGAGATAATATCATTACTGCAACATGAGGAGGGAGAGTGATGGGGCAACACCAGGTGGGATTTGTGATGAATGGTTTTCTCTTGCTCCTTGGTTGCTCTGGCAACCAGTAGCAAACAAATGTGAAGCCACAGTCCCAACCTATCTGGAAGGCACTGATTTGGGATGTTAATAGGCAGATCTAAAATATCTCGACTTCCTAGAATTCCATAGCCAGATCTTGTCACTCAGAACCATTCCTAAATCCTTGTCGTGTAGCTAGTGAGCCATTCCATTATAATTCTGGTAGGATTATTAGAAACCACTATAGAAATAATCAGTTTGCATTTTTACTCTCAGAAATGCCCTGTGTCTTATCATTATTTCTAGCTTGTATAATTTTATAAATATGAGTCCTTGTTCTCAAGTTTATATGATTTACTTAAAAAATTTTCATCTAAGAAGTGATGGATTTTTCTGAATATAGCATAAATCACAAAACATCTGCCAAATTCCTATGGAAAAACTTTTAGGTTAAAAAGAAAAACCTATTTCAATGATCCTACAGATATAACCAAGGATAAAATACCATCTGCTCATTTTAATCAGGTATAACCTTAAACTAAGGGCACTGAATGAGAGATTTTTTGAAAGGACAATGATAATAACATTAACATACTTTGTTATAATTGTGTAGCACTTTAAACTTTAGAAATCATAATAATTAACTTTTATTGGGGGAATATTATAGATCAGGCACCAGATATTTTGTATGAATTATTCCATTTTATCCTCTCCACTGTCCCGTGAAACACTACCACTCTTAATCTACTTCTGAAATAAAGAAACCAAGGACCTGAAGATATTTAAGTGTCACATTGAAGTAGTAAGTGGAGTCAGGATTGGAACCCAGACCTGTGTAATCAGATTCTGGGTTCTTTTAAAAAAAAAAAACAAAAAAAAACAAAGCAGTTAAAAATTTTTTTTTTAAATTTTATTCTTTGGCTTCACTGGGTCTTTGTTACTGTGCTCAGGCTGTCCCTAGTGGTGAACGGGGACTACTCTCTAGTTGCAGTGCCCGGGCTTCTGAACGTGGTGGCTTCTCTCACTGCAGGGCACCTTCTAGAGCATGCAGGGCCAGTAATTTGTGGCATGCCGGCTTAGTTGCTCTGAGGCATGTAGAATCTTCCCAGACCGGGGATGGAAGCCATGTCCCCCACACTGGCAGAAGGATACTTAGCCTCCTGAGTATGAGTAGGCTACGGGAGTTGGTGATGGACAGGGAAGGCTTGGAGTGCTGCAACCCATGGGGTGGCAAAGTCGGACACGACTGAGCGACTGGACTGAACTGAATCTTCAGATTATTTTCTTTTTCTGGGACCAGAGAAGTCCCAGATTTGGATTCTTAACTATGTGCTTTCACAAGCACCATCATGCTGATTAAAAAGGGTACAGTGTCAGGAACAGTCACCCCAACTTCCACAAAATGTATATAGGTTAACTGCTTTCATTCATTCATCTCTGTTTTCTCCCTGACGTATATCCATCCTATCTTAGCTACCCATTAACTTGACATCTATCATAGGGCAGTGACAGCTATGATAGTCGGCTCCTTGGATCTGTGGACCTCTAACTCTAATGCCGAGTCCTTCTGATTTCCTCTAGTGCTGACTCATTCAGTTCAGCTCAGTTCAGTCACTCAGTCGTGTCTGACTCTTTGCGACCCCATGAATCGCAGCATGCCAGGCCTCCCTGTCCATCACCAACCCAAATTGTCCAGAGGCATGATAAGATGGCTTAGACCCACAGCATCACTCCGTCTGTATTCTCCCAGGATCTCATAGCAGTGAGCTAGCTGGAGGTGGGCTGTGAACTTGACATTTCTTTAGGTCTTGAGCTTGAACTTAACTCCATAATATGATCTTTCTTGTTTTATTAGAAAATTAATATTTTAAGTTACTTACTAGGTAATTTATTTAACTTCTACTTCCTGAAACTTTGATAAAAACGACCACCCTGAAAAGTCACACATGGTTCACCAGAGGTTTCTTACTGCCTGATACAAGGAATCATGCCTCTTAAGGGTATCTGCTGTGCTTTGGGAAACAGGGAGGGATACCTCTTTGCTCTAGAAGTAGCACAAGTGGCTATGGGAAAAGTTGAGAGCCAATAATGGGCAAAAGGCTTCTTTTTTTCCCAAAACTTGGAATAATGGTAATGGATCACCATATTAAGTGACTAGTTCATCCTTGAGTCAATGAAATTTAGAGGAAGCAAAAGTTGAAGGCAGGGAAAATATGGACCGATAAGTTATTTTAATGAAATGTTTCATAGGAATTCCTTACATTCAGGCTAAATAATATTACAACAAAATTGAGGGGGCATTCACTTTATTTTTTTTTAAACTAAGTTAGCACTGAGCACAGGGCTTAGTATAACATTTGAAATATAGAAGGGATTCAATAAATATGTGTTGATAAAATTAATAATTCATTGATGGCCATGAATTGGTCATCAGTAACAGTCTAGCAATACCTCAGCTATCAAAGAGTAACTTTGAGGATAATGACTACTTCTAAAGGGAACTAGCTGGGCATTGCACAACATGAAGAAGTGGCCTGTATATTTTGTTTCATTTATTTGGCTGCATCAGGTCTTAGTTGCCTCATGTGGGATCTGTCCTTGTGGTGCACAGGCTCTCTAGCTGTGGCTCGGGCTCACTATTTGCGGCATGTGAACTTAGTTGCTCCATGGCATGTGGGACCTTAGTTCTCCAACCAGGGAGGAAACCTGAGTCCCCTGCACTGCAGGGTGGATTCTTAAGCACTAGATCACCAGGGAAGTCCCATCCAGGCTGTATATCTGTCACCCTCTTTTGGGATACTCATCTCAATGAAAGCTGGGGTAAAAGAAAAGACAGGAAAATCCTTGCTCAGAGACCCGTGGTTTGCTTTATGGACAAAAGAAGAGAGTGGCTGCAGCGCACCCAGAGACTCCAGGAAGTAGCTTTATCTCTGCTCAGTTACTCCATCTCTAAACTGGGCATAACCGTGACTACCAGCTTCACGGGAGGGCCATGTGGATTAATGATCTCGTCTTGTGAAGTGCTTGGCAGATGGAAAGGTTTTGAGCGGTGATCTGATTGTCTTCATTAGTTTTCGTAGACAGTCCAAGAGCGAATCTTTAGCAAGGAGATGTGTAATTAATGCCGCAGCTCTTTATAGGTAGCGTGGGGATGTCTGTGCAGGGGAAAGAGCCTGATGCTGCTCTACCCCATCTCTTCCCTTGGGCGCCCACTGACTGCTTATTCCCCAGCCCCAGTCTAAGCACCTTCTTTGGATCACCTCTCCTGCAACTGAACTCTCTGTAGGAATGTCTTAATTAGGTTTGGGATTTGCTTCTTGTTTTAGTTGTTCCAGATGGCTATAACAAAATACCAGAGGATGTGTTAGTCACTCAGTGTTGTCGGGCTCTTTACCCCATGGACTGTAGCCCGCTAGGCTCCTTTGTCCATGGAATTCTCTAGGCAATATTGCTGGAGTGAGTATCCATTCTCTTATCCAGGGGATATTCCCAACCCAGGGATCAAACCAGGGTCTCCTACATTGCAGACAGATTCTTTAGTGTCTGAGCCACCAGAAAGTACACCGGAGGATGGGTGGCTTATTGACATTTATTTCTCGTGGTTCTGGAGGCTGGGAAGTCCAAGATCAAGGTGCCCGCAGATTTGTTGTTTGATGAGAGGCTGCTTCCTGGTCCACAGATGGTTGTCTTGTTGTATCTTCAAAGGTCAGAAATGGCCAGGAAGCTCTCTGGGATCTCTTTTATAAGGGCGCTAATCCCATTCATGAAGGTTCTACCCCTATAACCTAATCACCTCCCAGAGTCCTCACCTCCTACACCATCACACTGTAGGTTAAATTGCAACAGATGAATTTTGTGGGGACACAAACCTTCAGTCTATAGCATTTATCAAGGGCAGGCCTGAGTCACAGTGGAAATTAAGTGTCTTCCAGTTCTTCTGATGACTCCAAGGGCTCCTTGAACATTGTCCCTGTTCTGCACACACTCCAACCCCAGAATACTAAGGAGTTTCGGAGGTCTTGTCTGGGATCCAAAGATCCCATCATTGACACCACCACCTCTACCAGTCCTTGTAGCATCTTCCTGGAGACAGCAGGTGGTGGCGTGTGGTGCATGGACAGACTGAGGAAACTCAGAGCTGGCTGGGGACAGGGATGACTTTCTGGTGGAGATTTACAAGAAACAACCTCTATATTTTGAGGTTCCAAAGCACATGAAATGGACCCACTTATTAATATATTTTTTAAAAGAAAGTTTTTGAAACAAAGGAAGAAGATGGAAACTTTGGGTGATTCTTGGCAGCAAGCTTGTCCAGAGGCTTTACAAGTGATTTATGTGGCTAGTCCCACTTCCCTCTGGACTGGCTGAAGTTAAGGTCATGGGCTCATGAGTTTCTGTGCAGGGACCTCAGCTCTACCTAGAAGACGCTTCACTCGGATGGGGCTGGTGGGGAGGGACCATGCTGGGCCATCTGACTGTCCTGCCAGCTCCCAGGAGAGGGTATCACCGTCCTGCTTTCTCAAATTAAGTCTGTCCAAACTTCAGGGCTCTGTCTCCTTAAACACTGCTATCAGAAAATAGCACACGAGTCCCCTCCTGGCTATTTGTCCTGAAAGGAAATTTCTGAGCAAGGATGGGACAGGAATTCAGGCCAGGGGGTGCTGTGCTAGTTTATTTACCCCTTTTGCTGGATCTGACTGACAGAATGAGAACAGCACGGACTGGATTTGCTGTTTACTTCTTTTATGGCTTGCCCTCTGGTCTTCCTGATGAATTAGGGAGCTATTCAGTATGCTGACTTGTTTAATCTACTTGTAAAGGAAAATGTTCTTTAGGAGGGGATTCTCTCCACCGAGATCTTAACACACCTGAAGCCTGAGGCCCCAGGACCACCTGGGGTTTGTGATGTGCTTTGTCTTTTTCTCCATCACTAGAGCATTATCTTTTGTCTCTCAACCCCTCTGGGAATGAGAAAGAGGCTCATTCTAAATTCCTTCTGCCGCTCACCACCCAGAAGCCTTTTGTATGTTTGTAAATCATGAACTCTGGCAAGGGAGGGTCTCAGTTGGCAGGATGAGGTAAGAATGGTTCAGCCCTCTGAGCAAAAACACTCAGCTCCAGTTCCTTTCTGCCTGCCCCACCATCATCTCGCTGACAGCACCATACATGCTTGCCTGCCAGAGCCTTCTGGATAAGCCTCATTACACAAAATATTATCATGAATATTTACGTATAATCATTACCCAGAATTTGCAAAGTGCCAGCAATGAGATGTTTAACATGCACAGCAACTTCATGCTGCAGTTATTTAAAGGCCGTTTTACAGAACCAGGTTTCCAAGGAGGAGGTGACTTGCCTAGAGTTACCTAGTTAGTATTAGGGAACCAGAGAGGAGATAACCAGGTTAGGGAGATGATGGGAAGCCATGTCTCAGCCCAGTTTTCATGTAGATATTTGAAGAAATACGCAGACTGAAATACGATGTCTGCATTTTGCGGCTTTGTGGGAAGAAGACAGGTTTTCCTCCAGACTCTTTCCACTTACGAATCAAAGATTATTCTTGAAATTTTGGAAGCATATGGAAGGGAAGAAGTATGTTGAGGAATGACACAAAGATGTGGAGAGAAGGACAGAGAAATCGAGAGGGGGACAGAGGGAAATGAAGAGAGAGAGAGAGAGAGAGTGTGTGTGTGTGTGTGTGTCAGACTGTGAATAGCTGCCTCCCACCAGCCTCTGGTTGGTTAACAACCTCCCTCGAGGCCAGTACCTGAGTTGGAGTCTCTCAGTTACTTTTCTTTGGACACAAGTGGCCTCAAAAGAACCTAGTAGAGTAATTTTAAAAGATCTTTATGAACTACATTAACGCCGAGGAAAAAGGTCCGTCCTGGCTCTCCCTTCAGGCTACAGATGAAAGAACTAAGGAGCCCAGAAGTTAAACGATTTACCCAAGCTCACCAACTCACCAACGACAAAGCCGGGATGAGAGGCCAGGTCTTCTTTCCTCACACGGTGCATCTTGCCTCCCTCTCTGGGGCTGATGTGCACCAGGTTGGAATGGGATTGGGTGGCACAGCCATGGCATCCTCTTTGGAAGGGAAAAGTGAGTTTACAGTGAAAATCATTCAGTCGTGTCTGATTCTTTGCGACCCCATGGACTATACAGTCCATTGATTCTCCGGGCCAAAATACTGGAGTGGGTAGCCTTTTCCTTCTCCAGGGGATCTTCTCAACCCAGCAATTGAACCCAGGTCTCCCACAGGTGGATTCTTTACCAACTGAGCCACAAGGGAAGCCCTTTGGAAGGAAAAGTATTTGGAAAAGGCAGCTGTTGGAAAGCCGCTTCTCTGTCAGCTGTTTCAATGGTGGAAGCAGCAGCTTGGATTGGGGTCCTTGAAAGGAAAGAGCTGGGCATTTGGGCTGGTGGTGAGGAAGTAAACCTTTCAGTAAAGGACTACCTGGATAGGGAGATAACAGGGACACAGTCTGACAACCAGCTAGATATCAAAACTGACTTTTAATAGGGGCTGGTATCATGCAGCATAAATAGCTGATTACATGAAGCAAAAGTCTTAGCCCCAGCACCCAGAATGGTCTTATCCAGCATCCTTAAAGACTCGGTACATTGTTCAGTTGAATTCAGTTCAGTCATTTCCAAATCTTTGAGACCCCAAGGACCACAGCATGCCAGGCTTCCCTGTCCATCATCAACTCCCCGAGCTAGATCAAACTCGCGTCCATTGCGTCAGTGTTGCCATCCAGCCATCTCATCCTCTGTCACCTGCTTCTCCTCCCACCTTCAATCTTTCCCAGCATGAGGGTCTTTTCCAGTGAGTCAGCTCTTCACATCAAGTAGCCAAAGTATTAGAGCTTCAGCTTCAGCATCAGTCTTTCCAGTGAACACTCAGGACTGATCTTTAGGATGGACTGGTTGGATCTCCTTGCAGTCCAAGGGACTCTCAAGAGTCTTCTCCAACACCACAGTTCAAAAGCATCAATTCTTCAGTGCTCAGCTTTCTTTATAGGTGTCACTATGTGCATTTAATAACGCCATTGTCATGCCTACTGTGTAACTACTGTACATCTAATATATATACTTGCTAAAGTTTTCTTCTACACTTTTTGATATCTGTTCTCTCATTTATTGGCTTCTGCTGATGTCCAAGTAGATGAGAGCAGTCAGGTTAGCTACATTAAAATATGATCTGGAGTATTCTTCACTTTAGGTTGTTCATTTATTTATTTACTCATCAGATATGTATTTAGCCCACCATGCCTAAAGAATCCATAAACAAGAATATAAGCAAATGTAATGGGAATAATACTCCCAATATTTTCTCAGTATATTTTGATGCTCCTTCCAATCTAGACTAGATGTAGCCTCAAGACTGATTCATGATGCTTATTGCCCCAAAGAAGGAAAGATTGGATGCTGTCTGGAATAAAGGGGCCGGGGACCGTGTTGATGGCTGAAGGTCAGACTCCAGCTTCTCAATCTCATGTGTTTATTGCCCAGATAACATCTTGTATTTAAATTCTCCCCAAATAGTTAGGCATAAAGCTCTTAGAGATCATCTATGTCAACCTATTCCTTTTCTCAGTGAAAAAAACTGACTTAAAAGAGTGAGTGACATACTCAGAGAAGTTAGTGGTGCAGCCCAAAACTTGACCCAAATGCTCTTTTTGGAATTGAGCAATTCTGAACATTATATCACTGTATCTTCTTTGTTATTAGGGGAAACACTCGGGTTTTCTTCTATATTCATGTTTTACTTTTAATTCATTTTTATGGTCAAGGAAATAGTTTGCCTTGACAAAAGTCATGTTTCATCATTGCTGGGGGAACAAAGGTGGGGACTGTGAGCATGGCTATGAATGCTCCTTGACTGTTTTGTGAGCTTGGCTGTGAATGCTCCTTGAGTCTGTTCTGTTCCTTGATAGGAGGTAGTCAGTTTGAAGTGGTCAAGATCAGCATGTGCCTTGAATGGTGGTTATTCTGGCTTTGGTTCTAATCTTTAATGATTCAACATTGTCATTGAAGTGTCATGCCATGAAAGAAAACACTCTTTCCTTGTGACTTAATGAGTATTTGGGACAACTGGTAACCCTCTGATTTGATCAGTGTGTGAAACTTGAGCCCCAGAAGACTTTTCATGTTTTCTCTGTGTTGTTGCAGCTGTTGTTGGCTTGACCCGTTGACTCAGTCATTGTTTGGTGTCCATATCTGCAGACTGGACCATTTCCCTCTGCTAGATTGTTTTGCTTGTGGGGACTAACACTTATTTATCGGTTTACTTGAAGATAAACAGATCCCCACCTAGAACTTGGATTACTGTGAAAGCAAATGAGAGTCTGCATGGTATGGAAGGGAGAGAGGGCAGTGGTTGGAAGGTGGATCATGCTGAGCTGGAGTCTGGGTCTTTCCATGACCCAATGAGACTCTATTACAGGTCACTTCACTTTAATTCATTCCTCTTTGTTCCCTTTTCCGCCTGATATCAGTGATAGTCTGCCCTGGGAGTCTGGGTGAGCTGCCAACAAGATGAGATGTGGATTCTTTTTTTTTTCTCTCTGTATCTGAACATTATCTATGACATAGAGATTTTTTCTTTCTTGCGATGCTAGTATTAATTTCCTCTGAGTATTGTTAAGAGGAGATAGAGGTATATATGAGAGAATAAGCTGGAACCATGTATGGATGGGAGATGCTAAATGGGACACTGTGGTCATCATGGCATGCATCCTATGAACTGTGCGGAAGTAGATCCCATGGTGACAGTGTCAAGCTGCCCTCCCCCAATGTGGGAAACCTGTAGTTCAGGGAGGGAGACCTGCAAGGTGCATACAACTCTTTGTCCTTGTACATTTTAAAAATGAAGCTAATTCAAGCATTTTCCTTTTTAAAATTTTTTATTTGGTGAAAAAATTTATGGTCGCTATTAAAAATGTGAAAAGGAAATTATGGAGGAGAAAATTAAGATGACTTTGTATTGTGAAACCTAGCGATATGAAGATTTTAATACTGGCAAATGTTTCCTCTGAAAAGTTTCTCCAATTGCATTACCATTGCTGGAATATGGATGCTCACTTCACTGCATCAAAGCCAGCATTAATTATTAAAATTGAAAAAAGTGCCAGTTTTATTGATGAGAACTGGTGGGCAAAATATTGTTTTAAATAATATTTTATTAATATAATAGTTGAACAATTACATACATATTTTAGTTGTGAATTTTGGTTCACAGTTTTGACTACTTTTAAAATCTGTTCATGCTTTTTTTTTTTTATTTTTGAGGCCACTTTGTATGTTTGGTACATTAAGCATATGTTTGCCTCATACTTCTTTTTTTTTTCTATTTATACATTTGACTGTTCCAGATCTTAGTTGTGGCACTTGGGATCATCCATCTCTGTTGAGGCATTTGAACTCTTAGTTGCAGCATGTGGAGTCTAGTTCCCTTACCAGGGATCAGACTCCAGAGCCTGGAGTCTTAGCCACTGGACCACCAGTGAAGTCCCTGGCTCATACTATTTTTAATTGTATGATTCCATTCTTTTTGTTATAGGATATGATTAGTATATAATACATTGCACATACTTAAAGTGTAAATTCTTGATAAAGTTTGACATATATATATATACACACACACAAACATACATATAAACAGTCATTAAACCATCACCACAATCAAGATAATGAACCAATACATCACTCCTAGAAGTTTCCTTGTGTTCCTTGTAATACCTCCTAGCATTTTAAATTTGAGCGATTCTACTGGGCATCTAATAGTATCTAATTGTGGTTTAATTGGCTTTTTCCAAATAACTAATGATACTGGACATATTTTCATATCATATTGCCATTCTTATATCTTCTTTAGTGAAGTGTCTGTTAAAATAATTTTTCCATTTTTAAATTTAATCTCATTATTGAACTTTGAACATCAATATATAAATATTTTTGATAAAATCCCTTTGTCATATATATGTCTGCAAATATTTTCTCCCAGTCTGTGGCTTGCCTTTTAATTTGTAACATGTCTTTTAGGACTGTAAGTTTTAAATTTTGATGAAGTTAAATTTATTGATTTCTTTTTTTTTTTTTTCTAGTGTATGTTTTTTGTGTCCTATTTTAGAAATATTTTCCAAATCTTGGGCTATGGTCCATAATGTTGCAAAAAGTTGGACACAGCTGAGCAAACACACACACACACTCACACACACACACAAGGCCCTCCAATATTTCCAGCACCATTTGTTGAAAAGATTTCCTTTCCCCTCTGAATTTTGCATTTGCGTCCTAGGGCTGACATAACAAATTACGATCTGGGTGACTTAAAACTTAGAAACTAATTTCTTCTAGTTCTAGAAGATAGAAGGTCTCTAGGTCTCTTCCTAGTTTCTCATGGTTGCTGGCACTCCTTAGCACTCCTTGGCTTACAGCCACTCCAATGTCTGCTTCTGGCTCCACGTGACAGTCTTTCCTCTGTGTGTCTGATTTCTCTTCTTATAAGGATACCAGTCGTACTTGTTGTAAGGGCCACCATGCCCCTATGAACTCATCTAAACCAGTTACATCTGCAAAGACTCTATTCCCAATTAAGTTCACATTCTGGGACTCTGGGTGGACACGCATTTAACCCAGTATAAATTACTTGGGCACTTTTGCTGGAAATCAGTTAACCATGTATGTGACTTATACTCTCTGATTTGGTTCGTTGCTTTTATGCTTCAAAAGTCATTTATCATCCTGAGGTCAAATATTAACCTCTGTTTTATTCCAACTTATTAAATGCTTTGGCTTTTAAAAATTGGGGTATATTTTGGAGTATTTTATATAGTTACACTGTAAGGTTATTTTTTTCTCCAAAATAACCAATTTCTTTTTTTCCTACCTAGTGCCTGGTATTTATTTTAGGTTTTAATTTCTGAAGATATACACATGATAATTTATATAAATATCTGTATATGCTTACATACACCTTTTTAAATTTTATTTTTTGTTTATTTATTTTTGGCTCTGCTGGGTCTTTCTTGCTGCATGGGCTTTCTCTAGTTGCAGCAAGCAGGGGCCCCTCTCTAGTTGTGGTGAAAGGGCTTCTCTTGTTGTGACATATGGTCTCCAGAGGGCACAGGCTTCAGTAGTTGAATTGTAAGGGCTCAGCTGCCCTGTGGCATGTGAGATCTTCCCAGACCAGGGATGGAATACATGTCCCCTACATTGATAGGCAAATTCTTAACCTCTGGACCACTCCAGAAGTCCCTACATTTACTTTTTTTTTTTTTTTNCCATTGCTGGAATATGGATGCTCACTTCACTGCATCAAAGCCAGCATTAATTATTAAAATTGAAAAAAGTGCCAGTTTTATTGATGAGAACTGGTGGGCAAAATATTGTTTTAAATAATATTTTATTAATATAATAGTTGAACAATTACATACATATTTTAGTTGTGAATTTTGGTTCACAGTTTTGACTACTTTTAAAATCTGTTCATGCTTTTTTTTTTTTATTTTTGAGGCCACTTTGTATGTTTGGTACATTAAGCATATGTTTGCCTCATACTTCTTTTTTTTTTCTATTTATACATTTGACTGTTCCAGATCTTAGTTGTGGCACTTGGGATCATCCATCTCTGTTGAGGCATTTGAACTCTTAGTTGCAGCATGTGGAGTCTAGTTCCCTTACCAGGGATCAGACTCCAGAGCCTGGAGTCTTAGCCACTGGACCACCAGTGAAGTCCCTGGCTCATACTATTTTTAATTGTATGATTCCATTCTTTTTGTTATAGGATATGATTAGTATATAATACATTGCACATACTTAAAGTGTAAATTCTTGATAAAGTTTGACATATATATATATACACACACACAAACATACATATAAACAGTCATTAAACCATCACCACAATCAAGATAATGAACCAATACATCACTCCTAGAAGTTTCCTTGTGTTCCTTGTAATACCTCCTAGCATTTTAAATTTGAGCGATTCTACTGGGCATCTAATAGTATCTAATTGTGGTTTAATTGGCTTTTTCCAAATAACTAATGATACTGGACATATTTTCATATCATATTGCCATTCTTATATCTTCTTTAGTGAAGTGTCTGTTAAAATAATTTTTCCATTTTTAAATTTAATCTCATTATTGAACTTTGAACATCAATATATAAATATTTTTGATAAAATCCCTTTGTCATATATATGTCTGCAAATATTTTCTCCCAGTCTGTGGCTTGCCTTTTAATTTGTAACATGTCTTTTAGGACTGTAAGTTTTAAATTTTGATGAAGTTAAATTTATTGATTTCTTTTTTTTTTTTTTCTAGTGTATGTTTTTTGTGTCCTATTTTAGAAATATTTTCCAAATCTTGGGCTATGGTCCATAATGTTGCAAAAAGTTGGACACAGCTGAGCAAACACACACACACACTCACACACACACACAAGGCCCTCCAATATTTCCAGCACCATTTGTTGAAAAGATTTCCTTTCCCCTCTGAATTTTGCATTTGCGTCCTAGGGCTGACATAACAAATTACGATCTGGGTGACTTAAAACTTAGAAACTAATTTCTTCTAGTTCTAGAAGATAGAAGGTCTCTAGGTCTCTTCCTAGTTTCTCATGGTTGCTGGCACTCCTTAGCACTCCTTGGCTTACAGCCACTCCAATGTCTGCTTCTGGCTCCACGTGACAGTCTTTCCTCTGTGTGTCTGATTTCTCTTCTTATAAGGATACCAGTCGTACTTGTTGTAAGGGCCACCATGCCCCTATGAACTCATCTAAACCAGTTACATCTGCAAAGACTCTATTCCCAATTAAGTTCACATTCTGGGACTCTGGGTGGACACGCATTTAACCCAGTATAAATTACTTGGGCACTTTTGCTGGAAATCAGTTAACCATGTATGTGACTTATACTCTCTGATTTGGTTCGTTGCTTTTATGCTTCAAAAGTCATTTATCATCCTGAGGTCAAATATTAACCTCTGTTTTATTCCAACTTATTAAATGCTTTGGCTTTTAAAAATTGGGGTATATTTTGGAGTATTTTATATAGTTACACTGTAAGGTTATTTTTTTCTCCAAAATAACCAATTTCTTTTTTTCCTACCTAGTGCCTGGTATTTATTTTAGGTTTTAATTTCTGAAGATATACACATGATAATTTATATAAATATCTGTATATGCTTACATACACCTTTTTAAATTTTATTTTTTGTTTATTTATTTTTGGCTCTGCTGGGTCTTTCTTGCTGCATGGGCTTTCTCTAGTTGCAGCAAGCAGGGGCCCCTCTCTAGTTGTGGTGAAAGGGCTTCTCTTGTTGTGACATATGGTCTCCAGAGGGCACAGGCTTCAGTAGTTGAATTGTAAGGGCTCAGCTGCCCTGTGGCATGTGAGATCTTCCCAGACCAGGGATGGAATACATGTCCCCTACATTGATAGGCAAATTCTTAACCTCTGGACCACTCCAGAAGTCCCTACATTTACTTTTTTTTTTTTTTTTAAACAGAGTCATTATCCATTTCAGGGGTAATTCATCTCTTGCCCTTCTGTTTCTTCCTTTCTTATTAGCATATACAGTAAAACCAATTTAATGACCATTTTGTTCTTGAGATTTTTACCAGTATTGTACCCTAATAATCATTGTAACTTTGTAATTGATGTTAACAGTTATCAGGGAAACCGCCTAAAACTTTCATACTTTCATGTTTTTCTTGCTTATTTGTCAAAATGAACCTTAAAATAATTTAGTCAAAATTGTTCAAGTCCACTATAATTTCGACTCAACTAGCATTGTACCAATGTACAGTTTTGTAGAGGACTGCCATTTTTTTCAGTTTTAGTTACACCACAGAGAAATCTGTTTATGCCTTCTTTTAATGTAAGTTTTTTTATATCTTTCATTAAAGATTTATAGTTTTCATTGTATGGATTTCTATTGTGCATTTCTTATTAGCATCATTCCTAAATATTTCTACTTATTGATTTCCATTATAAAGAGTCTTTCTTTTCTCTATTACCTTTTTTACCCAGTTTCTGCTAGTATATAGGAACCTGAATGTTTATGGTATATTTATATTTTATCTGGTGACTTACTTAAACTACCTTTATCACTTCAATGATTTTCAAAATTGCTCTTATCTCCTTTTGATATCCAAACTTTAAACTTTATTTATTTATTTAGGGTCCCTTTCATGATTGTTTTCTCATGTCTGGACTAATTATCTTTTCAGATCTGCAATTTTAGGCATGTTTGCTCATAACTAGATTCCCCGCGTCCAGCAAGTGCTATTCTACTAGTCTGATTTTCTTATGCCTTTGCTTCTTTGTTCTCTGGAATTCTAAGCATCATGATGCATTAAAATGTACAGTTTCCAGTGAGTAATAACACCAGTGCTCTTCTTGGGTCCCCATCTACATTTCCTCTTGGAGATTATGCTTTGGCACAATGTCCCCTACCATTTCCTGTCTGGTCTCATACCCTGCTTCTTTCCCTGAGAACTGCTCTGTCCATTTGGGTAGAAGAGATCTGGAGTGGGTAGTACTGTGTTGCAATGCTTTGCCGAACTGCTGCAGAAATATTAGGATAGTTTCCTTAAATCTTAGAAGAGACGCTTACTATTTATCTTGAATGTTTCCTGCTGTCATGTTCTGCAGAAATGATTAATGATGATATCAGCTCAGTTACTTAGTCTTCAGTGGAATTAACCTTGACCAGAGCATAGATGAAGATAACCAAAAATTCTTAACGTGAGCAAAATCTCTGTTCTAACATATACTCATGTCTTTTTAGAGATGAATGTGTATATATTCTTGGTCCTTAAATGTTGTTAAAATAATCTATTTTATTCGGAGCTATTCAGATTTATCTTTGGCTTTATTACAAATTATGGAGAGCAAAAGATAATAATCTGTTGAAAAAAGTAAGAATTCATGAGTCTACACTGATATGAATGAATGAATGGGGAAGAAAGGAAAGCTCTTCCTTAAAGTAGAATGTCAATGTCAACTAATGCATGCAAAATAAATTACGGAATTAAAAACACACCATTTGCCAACCAGCATAATAATTGGCTTAGCATAGTGGATCAAAATTTGAGGAATAAAAGGATATTTACACGGTCTCCAAGTATATTCTCCCCAAGCTACTTTTTGTTACAAAGAGAAAAATAGTAACATTACAGTACAGATTATGACAGACATCTCCTGAACCAATGATCAAAGGTAATGTTGCCAAAAATGGCACAAACGGACAGCAAGTGCCGCCTGACATCATGCTGTGAGAACTCGGCATCACTTGTGGAGTATTCCTGCCAAAAGGCATAACTGAGCTCTAATTATGAGGAAACATTGGACAAACCCAAAGTGAAGGATACTCTCCAAAATAGCCTAAATTCTTCTTAAATATCAATATTGTAAAATATCGACAAAAGAGTCAAGAATTGTAGATTAGACATGATGTGCCATCTGAATGCAGCACATGATATTGAATTCTTTTGCTATAAAGGAAATTATTGGGACAAAGGACAAAAAAAAATACTCCATAAGATCTGTAGATTAGATGATAATAATTGTTCAATGTTGGTTTCTCAATTTTGATAATTTCCTGTGGTTATGTTACAAAATAGTTTGGTTTTCAGAAAGACATAATAGAGTATTTAGGGACACATTTTTCCTTAAATCTGAAAAAAATATATAAAAGAGAAAGAAAACAAAACAAGTAGAATAAAATTTAACTTTTGAGGAATCTAGAAGAGTGTCTGGTCATATGTTAATCTGAAGTCTTATCAAAATGAAATATAAGCAAATACAAGTCTTAAAAGTAAAAATATGATAGTGAGATCTCATTTTGTACCATGTTTTAATTGCCATACTAATAAGTACTTACATAGCACTTGCTCTTTGGTCCTGTATTTTATATACACACACATACACACACACTCATTTAATTCTATCCTGTGAGCTAAGTGGTATTGTTTTCCCCATTTTCAGACCCAGATTGAGGGGCAGTAAGGTTAGATAATTTGCCTGTATATATATATATATGCTAGTAAAGGGAGGACATGAGATATGAACTCATAAGAATCTGGATCCAGAATCCTTGTAAAGGCTGAGGAAATCACAATAGACTTATTTCAAAACTCATTCATAATACCTGGAACTGCTTTTCGGAAGTTTCTGTTTGGAGTCTGTATTAATTGTCTGCTTCTGTTTAACATGTTACCCCAAAACTTACTGACTTGAAATAACAGACATTTAATACTCACAGTTTCTGTTGGTCAGGAATCTGGGTGCAGCACAGGTGGGTGTCTCTGTTCGAAGATTTCTCAAAAGGTTGTAGTTGTAGTTGAAGCTGTTGTGTGGGGCTGTGCTTGCATCTGAAGGTTTGCCTGGGAGATGTTTGCATCCAAGCCCACTCCCGTGGTTGTCAGGAGCTCTGGATTCTGTACCAGATGGCTCTCCCACAAAGCTGCCTTGTGATGTAGCAGCTGGACTCCTCCAATTCAAGCAAAGAAAAAGGCTGACAGAGAGAGACAGAGTGCGTAAGACAGAAGCCACAGTCTTCTTATAATTGCACCTCAGAAGTGACATCCTCTGCTGTATTCTGCTTATGAGAAACAATAAGATCGTCTCACCTGGGAAGAGAAGGGAATTTCACATTCCACTAGGGAGTAAATACCAGGAGGTGGGGATCATGGGTGGCTGTCTTAGAGGCCACTTGCCACAGAGTTTATGTATTAGCTGTGTACATGTTTTCATATTATTCTCGTTGGGTACAGTGAGCGCTCTCTGTTAAATTTTTGTTTTATTTATTTATGGCTGTGTTAGGCCTTTGTTGCTGTGCAGAGGCTTTCTTTAGTTGTGACGAGCAGGAGCTACCCTCTAGCTGCAGTGAGTGGGCTTCTCATTGCAGGGGCTTCTCTTGTTGTGGAGCATGGTCTCTGGGGTTCAAGAGCTTCCGTAGTGGTGGGGTGCAGGGCCTAGAGTGCATGGCCTTCAGTATTTGTGGCACACAGGCTTAGTGGAATGCGGCATGTGGATTCCGAGGCATGTGGAATCTTTCCAGACCAGGGATTGAACCTGTGTCCCCTGCATTGGCAAGTGGTTTTTTAACAACTGGGCCACCAGGGAAGTCCAGTGCTCTCTTGAAAAAGGCTGATTTTTGAATGCAGCTAGAAACATGTGACAGAAGAATGGAATGGCAACTATCTAAGAGATGGTTTGTCCTGGCAAGGAGTACAGTTGGCTTCCTATTCCCTTTTCCCATTTAGTACCATTAGCCCTCTAGGTACTGGACATCCCTCCAAGTGACTGGCTGTGACTTTGGGGCCTCTCCCTGAGACTGCCCATTTCCTTATTGTTCATTGGGTCCGTGTCTTTATCTGCCTGGCTGAACTGGATTACTGGACTCCCTGAGGGTAGGGAATGTGTCATTTTTGCCAAAACGGTTACTTCCCACCTAGCACAAACCCTGGGCCAGGAACTGGGTTAAAAGAGCATTGGCTTCTTCCCTAGGAGAGTTTGATTGATTTTTGGCCATAGCAGAGGGTCTGACATATGCCAAGTGCTTTGCACACTTGATTGGTTCTATAAGACAGGCTATTATACCTGTGCAGTTGTAATGGGGAGACCAAACTGATTTTGGACTTGATAACTTCTCAGGATTACAGCCTTAATCTTTTCTCCTTAATTGGAAAATCCTTTTGCAGGGCAACACCTCTGTGAAAGTAATCCAGGCAACAGTTTATAAAAGAAAACATCATTTCCACCCAGTTCTGTCTCCTGCCATTCCATGTGGCCTGCTTCCTCTTTCTTGACCCCCTGAAATTCTCACTGTTGGAGTTATGCTTTTGGAATACACGTGACTTTTTTTTTGAAGAGAGAAAAAGGAAAATATAAATGGGAAAATACCACCTCATTTAATTCCACCACCCAGAGATTAACTAAGTTAACTTGCTGTTGTGCTTTTTCTTCATATTTTTTGATGTATGCATACTTTTATTTTTTTTAAATGATAAAGTCCAGGAATTCCGTGGTGGTCCAGTGATTAGGACTCCACACTGTCACTGTTGTGGGCTTGAGTTCAATCCTTGGTCAGGAAACTTAAGATTCCAGAAGCTGCAAGGTCAAAATAATAATAATAAAGCTAGAATCACATTACACAACCTCTCATTTTTTCCACTTAACACTTCATGAATGTTAAATATGGCTGCTTACCATTCCATTGTGAGCATGTAGGTAGTTTATCACATCTCTCATTGTGGATTCTTAGTTTGTTTCCAAGGTTTTGTCCTTAAAAATAATGCTATCGTGAATATCCTTGGGCTGAATAATCATGTGAATTTCTGACAGGCTCCCTCTGATAAATTTCTGAATGTGAAATTACTGAATCAGAGGAAAGAATGATGACTGCCATGGATTCAGAGACCAGCAGGAAGCCATGGAGAGGCAACTGTCTGAAGACAGTGGACACAAGGTCAGGGGCCACATGAGGGAGTACAGGCAGTGGTGTTAGTGGCCCCCTGGGCTGCAGTCAAACACCAGCTCTTTGATGTTAGCAAAGTTACTTCAACTTCTGAACCTCAGTTTCATTATCTGTAAAATAGGATGAGTGATCTCAAGTGACTCCGAATATAGGTCCAAAGGCTTTTACCAAAAGCATCTCTATTAAAGAAGCCATGTCTAAAAACTGGGATCCTTACAAAGTGTCTGAAAATTTGAGATCCTTTAACTAAAAACGGTGGCAGTGATAAAAGAATCCTTCTGCCAACGCAGGAGATGCGAGAGATATGGCTTTGATTCCTGGTCAGAAAGATCCCCTGGAGGAGGAAATGGCAAGCCACTCCAGTATTCTTGCCTGGAAAATTCTCTGGACAGAGGAGTCTGGTGAGCTGCAGTCCTCGGAGTTACAAAGAGTTGGACACAACTGAGCACAACACAGAGAACAAAACATTGTTTAAAGAAAACACATTGGCATGAAATGACTTGCATCCCTGAAATGTAAGCATACCAGACACCCCAGCATTTGTTTGGGATGCTTACAGGGGTTTCTTGACAGAATACAGAATAAGTCAACAGAAAGGAGGCAAATGAATTGAACATAGATTCAGCAGTTATTTCTGAGAATCTGACCTCATGAATTGAGGATACTGGATGCCATTGTAAACAGAGCTTCTGAAGATTTCCTTCAAAGGCAATAATTGATTACATTGTGCTGCTCATAAATACACACCTATAGTTTGAATACATAAAACTTTATTAGCTGTCCTAATGTTATATTAATGGGTATTCATGGCTTGGGATACACTTTCTAGTGACAGAGTACTATATCTCGAACAACTCAGACGGAAATGAAGATGACATGTTCTCGAAAAAAATGAATGACTCAAAAATTGGCTCTAGAGATAATGAACATGCAATGAATAAAATTATGTAATGATATGTCAGACTGGAAAGAGGCAATATTTCTCCATCATTGTATAATTTAAATAGTTTGTGGTTTTAAATATGTATGTGCAACCAAATTAATATTAGTAAATTAAACTTTGTAAGTCATATTTACTTTCGCTACAGCCCTAAGAGTTTATATAAGTGACTGGATAAAAACTGGTGTTGGGAAGATCTTCTCATTAAGATGGGTCTGCTTATATTTGGGTACAGATGTATTAGTTATCCGACTCCTGGTGTTGTGTGAGAACAAAGATGTGATGTTTACTGATGCTCAGGCCTCTGCCTGGCACATAGCAAGCGCTCCAGTCTGCTGGCTCGTATCACGAGGTGTCAGATGGTCAGATGGCAGAGATCAACTCTGGATGAGTACCCGTTGGGGAGCTAGGGGTGGGGGAGGCAGGGCGTCTAGGACATAGAAGCCTAAGGCACACTTGCTTATTCTATCATGTGGCATAGGGTGGGATTTGACCATCTACGTGGCTTGTTTCCAAAAGCAATTTTTTTAAAACTCTTAGAAATAATGTTTTGTGTGAGGCCCCAGTAGAGCTTTCTGGCTCTTGCACAGTGTGTGGAAGCACTTTACAAATTACCCGCCCCCCAAGCTTCTCCATGTCCTCGTGACACATAGAAGCATGGAGTGGAGCTGAGCTTTCGTTCATGGCTGAGACTTCACTGTGTGAGTCCTATGCCCCCTGTGGCATCCATTCCCTCTCCTCGTCATCTGCGCCTCCCTCAATGGGGCTCATTCCCACTTGTCATTTGAAAGGAAGAGAATAGATGTGTCTTTCATACCAGCTTCCTCTGCCAGATTGTGACGTATGGATCCTTGGGCTGCTGTTTAGAACACTGGCTAGAGAGACAGGCAGAGAGGGTGAGACAAAGATAGATGGTGAAATAGAGACAGAGAGACAGAGAGATTGAGATACAGAGAGAGAGAGTAACAGAAACAGAGAGAGGTACAGAGGTACGTATATATAGAGAGAGAGAAACAGAGAGAGAGACGAAGAAATAGAGAGAGATATAGAGGGTTATAGAGATAGAGAGAAACACAAAGGCAGAGAGAGGGGGAGGGGCAGAGAGGGACAGAGAAGCAGAGAGAGGCAGAGAGGGCTGTCTGCACGGTAAGCCAACTAGTTTAGCAGAAGAAAGTGGCAAGAAATTTAATGTGATCTCATTCCTCCCAGCAGGGGCTCAGAGCTGCGTTTTCCTTTGTCGGGTTTTGGGGACTGTGTAATGTCTTTATCCCAGGGCCTGAGGCCCACACCCAGGTCTGCAGGAGCAAGCGCTCGGCAGTGAGACCACGGGAAAGATAAATAACTGTCTTTCTGAGGCTCTCTGGCCACCTAGGTAGCATACTCAGTTTCCACCAGGATGAAAGCAGGATTCCCCCAAACATGCCAGCTGGTCTCCTACTGGCCTCTTGGGGTCCCTAGGCCCCCTGTGTGGCCAGCAGTGTGCACACATGGGACACCAGAGGAGACCTGCTGTTTCTATCCCACTCCACCTCGTGTTGGTTTACATACTGAAGAAGCTGTTCACATAGCCAAGTGGAGAACTGCCAGCACCCTTTGATGATTTGGAAAAGTCTCGTTTGAAGAAAAATGGCCCAGGGCTTCACATACGTGTAAAGGCTGCCGGGTCTCTGCAGCTGAGCCTGTGGCTGGTATCTGCGGCCCGCTTCCTTTCCACGTCCCTGAACTGCATGCTCTCAGGCCCCTCTGCTACTGGACATAGCAAATTTCCTCTCCTACGTGTCTTCAATCCCTCTGTGTCTCCACACATTCTCCCTTCTCTGTTTTCCTTGAGGAGGGTATTTACCTCCCTCTCTACAGCTACCTTGTTGGCACCATACCTTCCTTTGGGAATGGTGCTACACATTTCTGCCTAGGGGACTTGGTGTTTTGTCAAAACAACTTAATTTCTTACAGCCCATTCTATCTCTGTGTGTGTGTGCGCGCTTTCTTAGTTTTTTCTGAACCAGGACTCCTTAGGCCTGTGCATTTGAAAAAGTACTCTCCTGATATGAGTAACATTAGATCTCGTGTTTGGTTGTGATATAAAATTTCTTCTTGATAAACTGACATTACCTCTATTGCCTCCATTCACTCCATGAATCAAAGACCTAGATCTTTATTTAAACCTGAGGAAACTTTGGTGGTTCAACAAGAAACCAAGCATCGACCAACAGTTTCTCTGGAAGGTTCCTACTGAGCCTAGGACTAGATTTGTCCTTGGTGGGGGGCAGGGTAGAGAGTTGATCTGGGGGAGCCCCTTGCAGGGGTAGGTCAGTAGCCCACAAAGCTTCCCTTTGGGTCCCTTGCAGGATGGTTACAGCCCAGGCCTATGAGAGAGAGGGGTTCTTTGTGGCCAGTGTATTGTTGTGTTCTCATGGCAAAGCCAGCTTTAATTTTCTAGTCAGTAGCTAATGAGTGTTTTCAGAGTTGCTCTGATCACTTGCAACCAGGAGAGGCTAGAGCTACTGAACAAAGAACCACAGACTTAGACGCTCACACAACAGGAGTTTTGCAGTTCTGGAGGTTGGAAGTCCAGGACAGAGGAGTCAGCAGTGCTGGTTTCTTCTGAGGCCTCTCTTTGGCTTGTAGAGCCAGCTGCTCCCAGGGTCTTCACACTGTCGTCCCCTCCATGCGTGTCTGCGTCATTTCCTCTTCATGTAAGCACACCGGAGACATAGAATTACTGCCCACCCTGAGGGCCTTGTTTAACTTAATTTAATTACCTCTGTAAAGACCCAGTCTCCAAAAGAGTCACATTCTGAGATACTGGAGATTATGGTTTCAACATAAGAATTTAAGGGGAATGCTGTTCGGCTATAACAGGACTCAAGCGCCTACTAGAAAGCACTTTGCTCTCTTCTAATGCCATAAATACTGTATAAGTTCCTTACCCTCTGGGTGATTTATAAGTAGGAACTCACTTTCTCCACACTTCAATCCCTTGGGTAGGTATTAATTTCTTCACCATTTCACAAGGAATCAGTAAAGGGAGGATAACCTGCTGATACCTCATAGCTGGTCACCGGCCCATGGACCAGAGGCCAGATTCCAGCCCCACACTCTCTTTCCTGTGCAGATCCACCCCCGTTTTTCAGCCCTACCCCTACCCCAGCACCAGCACTGCTCATCCTGATCTGAGAGCCTAAGAAAGACTTGAGACTTAATTCGGTCCTCAGGACCCAAGGTAAACTGTGCTGTGCAGTGTCTGTGAGCAAATGTGTCAGAAGAATGAGCATTAAGGTCTTATCTCCCATTTTACAGCTGGGGTCGTAGGCTATTGAGCCTTTTGTGGAAGATTCTATATTCAAGGGATCCAACAGCACTGGAGGGCCCTGCTTTCCAAAGGAGACTATTCTTTGTAATGCTTATTTAGACATGAATCAAGTGGGTCAGATAAATCATTATTTTATCTCAAGGATAAACAGCATAACCTTTTAGAGATGACAGCGGCTCATAATGGCTGTTGGTGGTGGTTTAGTTGGTAAGTTGTGTCCGACTCTTGCGATCCCCTGGACTGTAGCCTGCCAGGCTCCTCTGTCCATGGGATTCTCCAGGCAAGAATACTAGAGTGGGTTGCCATTTCCTTCTCCAGGGGATCTTCCCGACTCAGGAATCAAACCTGGGTCTCCTGCATGGCAGGCAGATGATTTACCAACTGAGCTATCATAATGGTTCTTAATGGTTAAGCCAGACATGATTGTTAAAGGGAACTTTACATTACAGTGGAAAGTGAACAGCTCTTAGAGTTTTAGCTGTTAGTACTACCTTAGTGGATGTGATGTTTTGCCCCCAACTGCTTCATCTGGAAAATGGGTACCTAATATCTCATTCCAGAGTTGCTGATGGTTTACAGATTATAGGCAAACCTTGTTTTATTGCACTTTACTGTGCTAAACAAATACTGTNTTTGGCTTCTTTTCTTTTCACAGCTATTTGTAAGGCCTCCCCCACACAGTCATTTTGCTTTTCTGCATTTCTTTTTCTTGGGGATGATCTTGATCCCTGCCTTCTATACAGCGTCATGAAACTCCATCCATAGTTCTTCAGGAAATCTATCAGATCTAATTTTTTGAATCTATTTGTCACTTCTGCTGTATAATTGTAAGGGTTTTGATTTAGGTCATACGTGAATGGTCTAGTGATTTTTCCCTACTTTCTCAATTTATGTCTGAATTTGGCAATTAGGAGTTCATGATCTGAGCCACGGTCAGCTCCCTGTCTTGTTTTTGCTGACTATATAGAGCTTCTCCATCTTTGGCTGCAAGGAATATAATCATTCTGATTTCGGTATTGACTATCTGATTATGTCCATGTGTAGAATCTTCTCCTATGTTGTTGGAAGAGGGTGTTTGCTATGACCAATGCATTCNTGAGCCACGGTCAGCTCCCTGTCTTGTTTTTGCTGACTATATAGAGCTTCTCCATCTTTGGCTGCAAGGAATATAATCATTCTGATTTCGGTATTGACTATCTGATTATGTCCATGTGTAGAATCTTCTCCTATGTTGTTGGAAGAGGGTGTTTGCTATGACCAATGCATTCTCTTGGCAAAACTCTATTATCTTTGACCTGCTTCATTCCGCATTCCAAGGCCAAATTTGCCTGTTACTCCAGGTGTCTCTCGACTTCCTACTTTTGTATTCCAGTCCTCTATAATGAAAAGGATATCTTTTTTGGGTGTTAGTTCTAGAAGGTCTTGTAGGTCTTTATAGAACCGTTCAACTTCAGCTTCTTCAGCATTAGTGGTCGGGGCATAGACCTGGATTACTGTGATATTGAATGGTTTGCCTTGGAAACTACAGAGATCATTCTGTCATTTTTGAGATTGCATCCAAGTACCGCATTTCAGACCACTTTGTTGACTATGATGGCTACTCCATTTCTTCTAAGTGTTATTCATAGATTTACATAATTGTGCAACCATCACCACCATCCATTGCCAGAACTTTTTTCTCTTCCCAGACTGAAATTCCACAGCCACTAAATGTAACTCTCCATTCCCCACGCGCCATCTCCTGGCAACATCGTTCTACCTTCCATCTCTATCAGTTTGACTACTCTCACTGCTTCACATAAATGGAATCACATGGTATCTGTCCTTTTGTGACTGCTTATTTCAGTTAATCACAGTGTCTTAGAGGTTTACTCATATTATAATGTGTCTAAATTTCCTTCCTTTTGAAGGCTGAATAATATGCCTTTATATGTATAGACATTTGGTTTACCAATTCATGTCTGCAGACACTTGGGTTGCTTCCACTTTTTGACTCTTGTGAATAATGCTGCTCTGAATGTGTGTGTAAAAATACCTGTTTGATCCTCTGCTTTCAGTTTTTTGGGGAGATCTGTACCCAGAAGTGGAAGTACTGGATTTTGTGATAATTATGTTTTTAATTTTTTGAGGCACTGCCATATCATTTTCTATACTTTTTACAACACTTACCATTTCCTCCATCAGGGTGTACTTTTTACACCCTGGCTGACCTCCCCATGGAGGTCTTCAGAGTATAAGTTGCTTGTTTCACATTCTTGTACAAAGGACAGGGTCCTTCTTGCATCCCATTTATCATGACTTAATTTGGCATTTATTGCCTCCTTATCCTTGTTTTACTTTGTAATGTTACTCAGAGGTCGTGTGCTAGAGGCAGAGGTTATTCTTTAAATCCTGACAAAGAACATGGGAACAAGGTATCTTTGGTATGTCTTTATTAGATTTTTGTCATTTTTTATTACTGTTAATATACTTGCTATACCTATGGGCTATTTATCATAGAATTTTCCCAGTATTCTTAGTNCTATTTTTAACACAGGCTGTTTTATAGGACTGCTTTATTATATACCTTGAAAGCACTGCATTTTGGTAGAAGATATTCTGTTCTCATTAAACCAGCAGAAACCTATGTAGACTGAATTAATAGCCAACAGAACTTGTGTAACTGCTTCTTCATTTGCAAAATGCTGAGCCATTAAGAGGATCAATCAGTAGCTGTCTCTTATACACATCTCAGCCCCTTAGAGGTTTGTGGGAATAAAGTTACTGTAAGGAATGTTCTTGATGTTTAGTTAGCATCTGACTTCTAGGTATACTAGATATATGTACTAGATATACCTAACTACATGTTACCCTATCAAAAACGCAAAACAAAATAAAATTGGGGGAATCTAGCTAAATCTGCGGATGTTTTCCTTCTCCTTCCTCACTCTCCATGACTCTGGATGGTGATAAATATCTCATCCGTGGAATCTGCCCCTCATTTTCTCAATATACTCGATAACCTTTTACTTGAAATGATGACTTCCCCCATATCTCTTAGGTCCCAAGCCTGAAAGGATTTTAATTTCCTAGACTTGAGAAGTTAGCCTGTGAGGAGAGATACAAACAAATGCTTGGAAGAGCAGTGTAGAGAAAACAGCCCCAACTTTTCCATCTGTCTGCGTCTCACTCCTACAGGCAGGCTGTTCTCCATCAGTTTTGTCTGAGCAAACAGTGCTCCACAGCCATCCACCACCAACCCCACCTGGGTGCATAGCTTTCCAAGAAAAGCAGCTTGGTGGTGATACTTGCTTAGGAAAACAGAAAATAGCCTCTTTCAAGTTCTTCCTACAGTGCTGGGAAATTCCTACCTGGGTGGCCCTGGAGCCCTCAGGAAGCCATCCCCGTACTTCCAGGCAGACATGCACAGGCAAGGACAGTTCTGTGGTTTTCTCTTACTTGTGTCATCTCTGTTCCTGACCCCACTGCTGTGTAATTCTCAATTTGGTTTTTTTCTTAGAAGGAAAAAACAACTCCCTGCAATACTCTGTCAAGGAGAAGGAAATGGCAACCCACTCTGGTGCTCTTGCCTGGAGAATCCCACAGACGGAGGAGCGTGGTGGGCTACAGTCCGTGGTGTCGCCAATAGTCAGACACAACTGAGTGACTTCATTTTCTCTTTTCACTTTCATGCACTGGGGAAGGAAATGGCAACCCACTCCAGTGTTCTTGCCTGGAGAATCCCAGGGACGGGGGAGCCTGGTGGGCTGCTGTCTATGGGGTCACAGAGTCAGACACGACTGAAGCAGCTTAGCAGCAGCAGCAGCCAATACTCTGTCAAAGGGGATTAGAGTCACGGTGACATTCTAGGCTGGTTAATAAATAATTTGAATGAAAGTTACATAAACTCTGAACACAAGTGTGGGAATTCACAGATGTCCTTCAAACCATTGTATTTCCATATTTCTGCTTTTTATGGAAGACTTTTTTTTAAAACAACCAAGAGATAAAAATAAACTCATAATTGAAATCTCTTTTATGCTAAATAAGAATATTAATTGCTGTTGAATAATCAGCCTCATCTGATTATTTGGAGTTGTCCTCAAAATACTGACAATAGCAAAAAGGTTCTAATAACAACAGGTTTAGATAGTTTCAACTGAGTCACTATTGGGTAGTTTAATATAAAAAGTCCAGGTCAAAGCTAAGTCTGCTTAATATATATTCTTTTTTCCTCAAAACAGACTGACAGGCTATTTTGTAAATATGGTGACATGAAATTACATTTTACACTGGCTAGCTATTTTATTATAGGCTATTTTTAACACAGGCTGTTTTATAGGACTGCTTTATTATATACCTTGAAAGCACTGCATTTTGGTAGAAGATATTCTGTTCTCATTAAACCAGCAGAAACCTATGTAGACTGAATTAATAGCCAACAGAACTTGTGTAACTGCTTCTTCATTTGCAAAATGCTGAGCCATTAAGAGGATCAATCAGTAGGGGGTGGTGTAATCCTGTCTCTTATACACATCTAGATGTGTATAAGAGACAGGCCCCAACTTTTCCATCTGTCTGCGTCTCACTCCTACAGGCAGGCTGTTCTCCATCAGTTTTGTCTGAGCAAACAGTGCTCCACAGCCATCCACCACCAACCCCACCTGGGTGCATAGCTTTCCAAGAAAAGCAGTTTGGTGGTGATACTTGCTTAGGAAAACAGAAAATAGCCTATTTCAAGTTCTTCCTACAGTGCTGGGAAATTCCTACCTGGGTGGCCCTGGAGCCCTCAGGAAGCCATCCCCGTACTTCCAGGCAGACATGCACAGGCAAGGACAGTTCTGTGGTTTTCTCTTACTTGTGTCGTCTCTGTTCCTGACCCCACTGCTGTGTAATTCTCAATTTGGTTTTTTTCTTAGAAGGAAAAAACAACTCCCTGCAATACTCTGTCAAGGAGAAGGAAATGGCAACCCACTCTGGTGCTCTTGCCTGGAGAATCCCACAGACGGAGGAGCGTGGTGGGCTACAGTCCGTGGTGTCGCCAATAGTCAGACACAACTGAGTGACTTCATTTTCTCTTTTCACTTTCATGCACTGGGGAAGGAAATGGCAACCCACTCCAGTGTTCTTGCCTGGAGAATCCCAGGGACGGGGGAGCCTGGTGGGCTGCTGTCTATGGGGTCACAGAGTCAGACACGACTGAAGCAGCTTAGCAGCAGCAGCAGCCAATACTCTGTCAAAGGGGATTAGAGTCACGGTGACATTCTAGGCTGGTTAATAAATAATTTGAATGAAAGTTACATAAACTCTGAACACAAGTGTGGGAATTCACAGGTGTCCTTCAAACCATTGTATTTCCATATTTCTGCTTTTTATGGAAGACTTTTTTTTAAAACAACCAAGAGATAAAAATAAACTCATAATTGAAATCTCTTTTATGCTAAATAAGAATATTAATTGCTGTTGAATAATCAGCCTCATCTGATTATTTGGAGTTGTCCTCAAAATACTGACAATAGCAAAAAGGTTCTAATAACAATAGGTTTAGATAGTTTCAACTGAGTCACTATTGGGTAGTTTAATATAAAAAGTCCAGGTCAAAGCTAAGTCTGCTTAATATATATTCTTTTTTCCTCAAAACGGACTGACAGGCTATTTTGTAAATATGGTGACATGAAATTACATTTTACACTGGCTAGCTATTTTATTATAGGCTATTTTTAACACAGGCTGTTTTATAGGACTGCTTTATTATATACCTTGAAAGCACTGCATTTTGGTAGAAGATATTCTGTTCTCATTAAACCAGCAGAAACCTATGTAGACTGAATTAATAGCCAACAGAACTTGTGTAACTGCTTCTTCATTTGCAAAATGCTGAGCCATTAAGAGGATCAATCAGTAGGGGGTGGTGTAATCCACAAACACAGGCATTTTTCACATGGTTCTGTTCATGCATCTGAATGAAAAATTGTTCAGGATTTTATTTTTGAAGTGCATTAAGGAAAAGGCAGCCCAGCAGGGGCTTAATAAAGGACTTCTCTCTCCCTTTTCTAAACTTTTTATTTTCATTCTAGGCTTTATAGCTTGGAAACCATTTTGAAGTCAACGTGGTGAATATTAAACAGGGAAGGGAATGAGGCCAAGCTGTTACCTCGTAAAAATCAGATACTAACCCTTTATCACAGCCTGGGTGGAAGGTGTGATAGACTCAAAATGACCATTTTGANAGGCTATTTTTAACACAGGCTGTTTTATAGGACTGCTTTATTATATACCTTGAAAGCACTGCATTTTGGTAGAAGATATTCTGTTCTCATTAAACCAGCAGAAACCTATGTAGACTGAATTAATAGCCAACAGAACTTGTGTAACTGCTTCTTCATTTGCAAAATGCTGAGCCATTAAGAGGATCAATCAGTAGGGGGTGGTGTAATCCACAAACACAGGCATTTTTCACATGGTTCTGTTCATGCATCTGAATGAAAAATTGTTCAGGATTTTATTTTTGAAGTGCATTAAGGAAAAGGCAGCCCAGCAGGGGCTTAATAAAGGACTTCTCTCTCCCTTTTCTAAACTTTTTATTTTCATTCTAGGCTTTATAGCTTGGAAACCATTTTGAAGTCAACGTGGTGAATATTAAACAGGGAAGGGAATGAGGCCAAGCTGTTACCTCGTAAAAATCAGATACTAACCCTTTATCACAGCCTGGGTGGAAGGTGTGATAGACTCAGAATGACCATTTTGATCTCGTTAAATGGGCAAATTTAGTAATAATGGTTAAATCTTAGGCAAACGTAAGGGGGATTAAAACGGGCGTGGGTTTGTAAGGGGGTCCTGATCTCTAGGGCATAAACTTGAACCTTCATCTGGAGACCAAGGTTGTCCTGTTGAACTGAATTAAACTAAACATTGCCAGTGTTGCCCATAACAACAGTTGCTAGGCGACCTTTGCCAGCATGTGGAGGGGTGGGAATCACTGCAGATCAGGGCACTGTTTATCATCATACACCACTGAGCTTGATTCGGGAAGGGTCTGACACTTATATTGAGTGGGCCACGTGATAGAAATGTCACACTCACCCTGGGAAAGGGAGGCATTTGGGGATGGTCTGAGAAATCAGAAATAGTTGTCATGCAGCTGGTATCGCATCCCTGCCTGTGTGATCTCCAACTGAAACTTCCAACACAGGCTTTCAGTGATTGACAGCATTGAATGTACAGTGTGACCATCCTACTAAGTTGGGGGAGGCTGGGAAGGGAAGGGAAGATGGAGCGAGTGAAGAATAATGAAGATGTCATTGCTCGATCAGTACTGGAATTATAACTCTGGTAACAATCAACTGTAACTCTGGTAACAGCCCATGTGGTACCCTATGTTGCTGCTGCTGCTGCTGGTAACAATCAACTGTAACTCTAGTAACAATCCATGTGGTACCCTATGTTATAATATCCAAATTAAATGAGCACACACTCAAAGTATTCTTTCAATCAGTACTTGATTCAATTTACAGTTCACCAGATATCTCATGATGTAATTCCCTTCCTGAGGCTCAAAAGGTCCTATTGCAGAAGCCTACTTACTCTTCTAAAGGCATTACATCTATTGCAGCAGAAAATGTCAATGCTGCTCATTGAACAGATTAGCTCAGCATAGGCAGAGCCCAAGTGGGTGTTTCCAAAAATCACATTGCTCTTTGAGCTGAGCGCATGCTTGAAAGGGCATCTTTTCTTTTCCTATTCTCTTTCCACTTGGCCAATCTATGCAGTCTCAGTGGTTGGGCTGACTTGTGTGTGGTTTGAGTAGTTACATCGTAAATCAATAGAAACCTGCCTGACCCCACTTTGTTTTTACTGGTTTTAAAAGAGCAATTCTTTACAAGACTCTTTTTAAAAACCAATTAAAAAGCTATTTTTAATTAGAGCAAATTAAAGGAGTTTATAAATTTATTAATCCCTGGAGCATCATACCACCTAAATAACACCCCTGCTTCAACGATTTCAACTCTTAAATGATCCAGCTCTGTTACCACAAAGGAAACGAAAAGGAAGCGAGAGTCTCCAGGACATTTTTCTGTGAATGTGCCAGATAATTAAAATGACAGTAGCTCCAGGGTGAAATGTCATACCTGCCTTCCCATGTTCTCAATATTAGAACTGCATTTAGAAGACACTTTTATAGGCCACCAGTCAGGAAGGGTAGAAATAAATCAATGAAAAAAAAAATGCACCTTGCTCTCTTGCTCAAAAAAGAAAGAGGGGAAAGAAACAGATGTTTAAAAGGTCCTTTAGAGAAGTGATGGGTCAGAAGATGATATTATTTCCCTAAGGAAGATGTAGGGTTTCCCTGGTGGTTCAGATGGTAAAGAATCTGCCTGTAATGTGGGAGACCCAGGTTCAATCCCTGGGTCGGGAAGATCCTCTGGGAAGGAAATGGTGACTAACTCTGATATTCTTGCCTGGAAAATCCCCATGGACAGAGGAGCCTGGCAGGCTACAGTCTACAGTGTCTCAAAGAGCTGAACATGACTGAGTGACTAACACACTAGGAAGACGTAAATTGGGTGATGATCTGGTTTCTGGATGGAGCATCATGCAATAGCTCAGGGCTCTGGGTCTGAGATCAGGTTTGGACTCATTTATTTTTGCCAGCACTTGCTGATGACCCCCATCAGGTGTGACTTTATCTGGATAAGCTCCCAATTTGCCTACAAATCTCAGATAATAAATGTATCATGTATATGCAATATATAATTATAAAATTTGATGATACATAGTATGTAAGATGCTTAAGACTGTGCCTGGCAGTGGTAAGCTTGCAATAGATGTTAGCGTGGTTGGTGCCTTATTTTTGCTCTAAATCGCTGGGAAAGCTGTTTTTAGGGAGGATTCCTAAAGGGAGCAGTGAGTATTATTTGAACGTGGGGAGCATGTTGGCAGGTTGGAATGGTCCTCTCAGTGGCACCTATGAACGAATTCTGGAGTCACATGAGCAGGGTAGGAACAGAAGCTTCCAGAAACAGATGAAGACCATGGTGACATCTGCCTGCTGCTAGGAGATGTCCAAGGGAGGCTCTTCATTGATAACCTCAGTAGCCTGACTATAGTGGACGCGCAGAGACCCAGAGTGAGTGATGCATTCCCAGAGGGACCCTAAGTGGTTAACATAATGAAGAGCATTTATATCGAACTCCACAGTTTCTCACGTTGTCCTCTTTGATCCTAGCAACAGCCTATGATATAAATAGGGCTGGGAGTTTTCCTTCTTCTCTGTTCTGTTTCCCTCTTTCTTAACAGAAGAGAAACTGATGGTCAAAACCTATGACTTGCTCCTGATCAAATGATCCAGCATAAGAAGTAGAAGGCACAGGGACCTAGCACATGTGTTCTTCCCCCAAATCCCACATGCTAGAATCTTGGCTTTCTATAACAGTGCTCAATCATGTCCCCATGTTCCGTTTGGCTTCAGTGCAGCTGAGGAGGCAGCACTTACATAGAGCCAGGGACCCACCTCTAGAACCTTGGTTTCTCTCTATTTCTCATCCCAGGANAGTTTTCCTTCTTCTCTGTTCTGTTTCCCTCTTTCTTAACAGAAGAGAAACTGATGGTCAAAACCTATGATTTGCTCCTGATCAAATGATCCAGCATAAGAAGTAGAAGGCACAGGGACCTACCACATGTGTTCTGCCCCCAAATCCCACATGCTAGAGTCTTGGCTTTCTATAACAGTGCTCAATCATGTCCCCATGTTCCGTTTGGCTTCAGTGCAGCTGAGGGGGCAGCACTTACATAGAGCCAGGGACCCACCTCTAGAACCTTGGTTTCTCTCTATTTCTCATCCCAGGATTCTCCCAGAAGCTTCCTGATCCTGAAGTAGGAAAGTTTAATGCCCTTGGAGGCAACTCTTAGCCAATGGGAGGGTGGAAAAGAGGTGGAGAAGAGATGGTGGACAAATGCCCTAGCCTCTGTTCCCTGAGGGGACAGTTTGGGGGACATTCTACAAGGCTCCTTAGGGGTCCCCAGTGAGACTGAGCCCACTCCTTGCCACAGCAGTAATCACCCAGTAATAACCTTTTCAGACTTCACTTCCTCTGTCTCAGTTTTCTGCCCTCTCATGCTAATACCTAGGGTTTACTCTCTGATAAACTACTCACATACTGCGTTCAGAGAAACCCAAGAAAGCAACAAACCTTTAACAAGGAAGCTCTAAAGGCAATAGAAGCTTTTATAAGCAGGAAGGACAAAGGCCATATTTAACATTCCANTTTTCTGCCCTCTCATTCTAATACCTAGGGTTTACTCTCTGATAAACTACTCACATACTGCGTTCAGAGAAACCCAAGAAAGCAACAAACCTTTAACAAGGAAGCTCTAAAGGCAATAGAAGCTTTTATAAGCAGGAAGGACAAAGGCCATATTTAACATTCCAGTTGAATAATTCAAAGCTTCTCATTTTGTAAATTTTGAAAAACTTGAAAAATATTCCAATTGGATTCAAAATTCAACAGGGCAAAGGAAGACTTTTCCTCATGTATTTTTTAAAAAGTTATTTATTTATTTTAATTGGAGGATAATTACTTTACAATAGAGTGATGGTTTTTGCCATCCATCAGTATGAATCGGCCATAGGCATACATTTGTCCCCTCTATCCTGTACCCCCTCCCACCTGCCTCCCCACCCCATCCCTCCAGGTTGTCACAGAGCAACGGCTTCTGTCTTCTGAGGAGCCCGGTGGTCTGTGTCCTTGCAGGTTTAACCATGGTGCCTCCCAGAGGCACAGAGCTGGAGCACAGCTGAGGACCTTTGCTGCCCCATACAGTCTATTCCCTTTGTTGGATTCATGCAGAAATGTAAAGAGTCTTCCATCCCCTGTGCCTTGGGAATCCCATCGCAGAGCTCTGTAGGGGAGGCCGGCAAGAGCCAGCAGTGGATCAGGAAGGGCTGAGCTCTCAGAATCGGTCACCTCCCCCTGCTTGGAGTCCTCCTCATCGTTCAGCGGGATGTCCGTGGGATGCAGGGTTAGAACTTGGTGTGAGTTCAGGCTCTTACTCCTGCCTGCTGTATGGACAGGAGTAAGCCACTTAGCTATCTGAGTGTTGGCTCCTCAACTGGACAAAAAAAAAAAAAAAAGGGAGCAAAACTAATGAAGATGTATGTATATAACTTATGAGGCTGTTGTAGTCACAAAGGTGGAGATATATGTGAAAGTGGTTAGAAAACCAAACAGAAAAGTGCAAGTGTTCTTCATTTTTAGGAGGAGGAGAGGGGGGAAGGAGAAAGAGAAAGGAGAGAGAAGGTGACAAGAACCCTGCCTAGGAAGTTCAATCCCCTCAGGCTGCTCCCTCTGCCTAAACACAGCTGCCTCCCCTCCTCCTGCAGCCGCTCTTCTCTTTGCCTGGCCCGCTCCTCCCTGCCTTCTGATCTCAGTTTAAAGGTCACTTGCTCCAGGAAGCCCGCTTGGACTACCCCTCTACTATGTCTCTGCAGGTGCTTCTGTGCCCTCATGCCAACTTGAACTTGACCCATCAGAACTCTTCCTTCATTGCCTGTGGTTTGCCTGCATTCCCTACAGCCCCATGACGGCGGTGCCTCAATATTTCCTCACCTCAATACCTAAACCCAGTGCCTGACATGCAGGGTGCTCAAAAATGGGGGATAAGGGACTAAAATGAGAGCATATATGCTGTATTAACAACTCCATGGTTGAGATTTTGAAGATGTAATATACTTGGTCTAAATAATCTTAATCTTGTTATTAACCAACCAGACATGACTGAAGAGACTTAGCAGCAGCAGCAGCATAGTTATTAAAATGTCAGAAAGTGNTTGGTGTGTATGCCCAGCAGTGGGATTGCTGGGTCATAAGGCAGTTCTATTTCCAGTTTTTTAAGGAATCTCCACACTGTTCTCCATAAGGGCTGTACTAGTTTGCATTCCCACCAACAGTGTAAGGGGGTTCCCTTGTCTCCACACCCTCTCCAGCATTTATTGCTTGTAGACCAAAGTAATGATTTTAGAGCTCAGGAAGCTGGTTTGGTTTTGAAGAAAGGAAGGTGTTGTGATCTGTCTCCCCAGATCACACCATCCAGGACTGGCCTTGGCTCACTGGGGTCAGAGAGCCCATTCTGGGTACCTGCCCTCACATAGCACTTTCTTTGAGACATCCCACCTAGACCCCCAGGTTTCCTTCTCTGCATTTCTCTAAACATTGATATGAGGCCTCTATTGTTACCAAAACCCCTGACTTAACCTTCTCCTGAAAAGCCTCCACCCCCATAGATGCAGAAGTTTGCCCCTGCCTGTATTGAGCAGGCCCTTGGTCAAGTTCAGACAACAGTGAATACCTAGTCAAGAGGGTTTAAGGCCCCTCGGGTCAGTAGGGCAGCACCCAGGGCACTAGCCTTGCCAGACTTACTTCTGCTCTGTCCAACCAGGATCCTGGGCCAGCCCCTTGCTTCTCCTCTGCCTAAATCTTTCCACCATTGGCTGAATGATCCACTTTTTTGGGGGGACACCTTTTCTCAGTCAGTGTGGTCAGATTCCTGCCCCCCCCCATAATCCCATGTGCCTGCCTCAATGAGCTATGTCCTGCCACTGAACTGCAGACCCCTGCCACTCCAGACCATGCAACTTCTCCAACACCCCCTGCCTTCTTTCTGGATGCCAAGGCCACCATGTAACCACTTAGAACCCCTCACCTGGTTGGTCCAGTGCTGGAGGACCTTGTGTTCTGACCTTCGCCCTTCTTTACTGAGTTCAGCCACTTTAAAAGTTATTTACTGTAAAATCAGAATGCTTTCAAGCACTTCAAGTGAATTTTCTCTGATTGTTTTGGAGAGTGCATCAGTGATGAGAGGACTTTCAGGCCGTATAGCTCCAACATACCAAACAAATTCAACAGTTGGCCGAAAAGCTGGCGATAGAGATACTATCCTGACCCACTTTAGTNTTTAAAAGTTATTTACTGTAAAATCAGAATGCTTTCAAGCACTTCAAGTGAATTTTCTCTGATTGTTTTGGAGAGTGCATCAGTGATGAGAGGACTTTCAGGCCGTATAGCTCCAACATACCAAACAAATTCAACAGTTGGCCGAAAAGCTGGCGATAGAGATACTATCCTGACCCACTTTAGTGCATTGGGGTGGGAGGGCATTATGATTCCCAGGAAGGCTTTTGCATTGCTCTGCTCAATTAAAAGAGGTGAAGGGGTCTTTTGAATGGCATACAAAATTAGTAATATTATCAGCAATACAAGTAAAGTTAAAGTTGCTTTCTGGGATGAGTCAGTATAAAATGAGGCACTTGAGGTTTGCCTTGATGGAGTGAATTCACATTGACCTGGGGATCTCTTTGGAGAAGAATGGTAAGTTGTGTTTTTGGCCCTTAGAGGACAAGAGTAAACCAATGTGAGTCACCAGAACATTAACTTCTGGAATGACAGCAGAGGAAAACACAGATCTTGGACTTTGAGGGCCAGGTGATCATGATGGTAAGTGGACAATCAGGCTTGAAAAACGGCCTCTTGCTCCAGATGTGTCTCTGATGAGATTCATAATAAATCAGGTAAAATTAACCCCAAGAATCTCCACTTTACTTTCTTGTCTTGAAGTCAAGGGGAGAATATTTTTATTCCTCTTGACTGCTGGTACTTCCAAGCTTTAAAAAAGATTCATATTCAGTTCAGTCAGTTCAGTGGTGTCTGACCCTTTGCGACCCCATGGACTGCAGCATGCCAGCCTTCCCTGTCCATCCCCAGCTCTTGGAGCTTGCTCACACTCATGTCCATTGAGTCGGTGGCGCCATCCAGCCAGCTCATCCTGTGTCATCCCCTTCTCCTGTCACATGGTTCGTGTGACTCATCTTGAGAACCCAGGCCCTGACCCAAAGCCGACTCCCTCCTTCCCACAGTCAGGGTTTGTTCCTGGAATGAGTCTCGGATGTGAACATTCACAAGCACATACCCACCTTCCCTTGGCCCCTCAGAAGTCCTCAGGACTCCTGTCTGAAGGTCTTCCATTTGGCTTAGCTGTCTCTGTTTGCTGCTCCATTCTTGAAAAGCAAAACAATAATAAATGTAGTTACTGGACACGAGACCATGGATCAGCACAACTTGGTCAAAAGAGCAAGAGTTTGTAGCCTGAAACTTGATGGACTCACAGATCATCACTGCCTCATTCTGTCATCTCAGAAACTTATTTTTCTGAGCCACAGTTTCTTCCTTGGATAGAAACAATGTCCAATATAAATAATAATAGTAATATCCAGGTTACAATTTCATGGTGCAGTTAGCATGTGCTAGCATGGAGCAAAGTGAAGAAGTGAAGTCGCTCAGACAGCCGTGTCCGACTCCTTGCAACCCCATGGACTACAGGTGTCTGACTCTGCAACCCCATGGACTACAGTCCATGGAATTCTCCAGGCAAGAATACTGGAGTGGGTTACTATTTCCTTCACCAGGGCATCTTCCCCATCCAGGGGCTGAACTTGGGTCTCCCACACTGCAGGAAGACTCTTTACTGTCTGAGTCACCAGGGAAGCCTAGCATGGAGTAGGTGCTCAGTAAATATTTGCAGAATGTTGTGGATGAGCCAATTTGCCATGTGTTCCTCCTGAGGTAAGTTCCAGGACATCCAGGTCCCCACCAAAAACATCTGACAAAGACAACAGAGGCAGTTCTTTTAAAACTTTTCTAGTCCTTCGTATTTTCTTTCTTCTTTAAAAAAATTATTCATTTTATTATTTATTTGGCGGTGCTGGCTCTAGTTGAGGCATGCACTTGGGAACTCAGTTGCAGCCTGCAGGACATTCAGTTGCAGCATGTGAACTCTTAGTTGCAACATGCGGGATTTATTTCCTGACCAGGGATCGAACCTGGGCTCCCTGTATTGAGAGCACAGAGTCTTAGCCACTGGACCACCAGGGAAGTCCCTGGGCAGGTACTGTTCTTGATCCAGAAAGAATCCAGAGACTCAAGGTGCCCACAGTCACAAAGAACTTACATGAGTGCTAAGACAATGCAGACTAGAAACACTGGCTTTTGAGATGTCTCCATTATTCTGTTCCTAGTTCTTTTTGTCACACAGACTGAGCCCTGCTTACCTGACTTACTCTTGCTTATTCTTTGGCTTCCTCTCGCCTCCTGTTTCCCTGGCCCCTCCCTTACTTTCTCTTCTTTCTTTCACAAACAGCTTCATAGCTAAGACCCTCTAGATCCAATCTATGATGTACCACAGCTTACGTGGATTGCGTGAGATGGTGTGAGATTCTATATACAAGAGAACTTTGTAAACTATGAAATGTTGTACAAATGTAAAGAACGATGACATTGGTGGTTGGGATGATGCTTTGTCATTATGACTGAAGCCCAGCAGTTTTACCCTAGTGATGATAACTCAGCAGTTTTGAGTTCTTATTTGGGTCAGTTAATGAGCCTTTAAACAACTATGTCTTCTTGGTGAAAGAAGAAATGAGTCCAAAACTCTACTAAATTCTCTGCTGGTCTGAATGAAGATGTGGATAACAAAGGGAATCCAGGCATCTAATCTCTAGGAACATCTTTAACTTCACTTCATGCCAATTTAAACCAACTAAGTTGACATGGAACTGGGAAATGATTGGATATAGATTACAAAAGAAGAGGAGAGAGGAGAGAGAAGATGACTATTTTGGAGGAGACACTGCTAGCCTGCCTACAGAGCATCATTGTGAGAATTTCTATAGGTGGTCCTTCTTGCAGATGAATAGAACCCTGGCCCAGAAGGGGGCCCCAGACTGCAGAGAGCCAACTGTGACCAGGTGTCCCAGTGCAGGCCACCACCTGTCAATCCTGCTGGGTAGTCCAGAGTGGGAACCACACGAAGGATCAATGCTTACGACTGTTTCCTTTGACATTTAAAAAATCATCTACAGAGTACGGTGCATACTCATTTTGAAAATGTATTCTATACAATAAAATGTTTAAACAAAAAGATGAATGCATTAGGTATAATTACAGAAAAGTGAAGAACACTTAGGAAATCCCGTGGACGGGTTTTTGGGAAAAGTTCTGAGCATGTTCTCGTGTCCTCAGCAGCCAGTTATGTTTCAGGCATATAGTTGATGCTCAGGAAATGGATGAGAAAGAACTAAAGAAAGGGTGGGAATTTGGAAATAGGGGGAACACACAGAAGGAGGTTCTGGGATCTTTCTCTGGGATCTGCTATCTCACCAAGGAAGAGGGCTTGGTTTGGTAGTTGGTACAAGACTGAGTTCCTTAAAGAACTTGGGCTTCTCTGGTGGCTCAGATGGTAAAGAATCTGCCTGCAGTGCAGGAGACCTGGGTTTGATGCCTGGATTGGGAAGATCCCCTGGAGAGGGTCATGGCAACCCATTCTGTTATTCTTGCCTGGAGAATTCCATGGACAGAGGAGCCTGGCGGGCTACAGCCCATGGAGTCACAAAGAGTTGGACATGACTGAGTGTCTTTCAGTCACTCACTAAAGAAATATATTCATCTTGTGACCAAAGATATTTTTGAAAACCCAGAAGTCTGTTTTCCTTTCCAGCAAACTCAGGTTGTGTCCCTACTTGAGATGGGGATGTGATTCCCCATGTGTAAAGTAGACAGCTAATGAGAACCTGGTATAAAGCACAGAGAGCTCAGCTCAGTACTCTGTGATAACCTAAAGGGGTGGGATGGGAGTGAGGGGGAGGTCCAAGAGGGAGGGCATATATGTATACATATAGCTGATTCAGTTCATTGTACAACAGAAACTAACACAATAGTGTACTACTCCAATAATAATAATTAAAAAAAGAAACCAAGGAGTATCCCCCAAATATTAATATCAGGGTGTTTGTGAAGAGAGGGGGGAAATTTAACTGACTTTATGCTTGATGTTAAGTCCATCATGAATGGTAAGGATGGGGTGAATACTTGTTCAGCAAATCTCAGAATTCTGCAGGGAACTGGGAATAACCACAGTTTATGTGAAACTAGTGGGTTTTCCTCAGCCTAAACACAGAGTTCATGCCCCAGAGCAGCAGAATGTGGCCTTAGGTGCCACTGTCAGAAAAAGGTTGAACTTCTTTTCCCAATACTTAACTCAGTGTTAGCAAACAGAGTTTGAAAAATAAGAAAGTGAAATGACCTGCTCAGAATGATAAGACTTTCTCAGTAAGGATGACAAAGGCAGGGAGAGTGGCCACGAAGACTCCCATGACTAAATTCTTAAATAGTGTGAAATGGTTAATTTCACAGTAGGCTCTCCTTGTTCTTTGGCAAAACTTGGTGAATTTACTGACTGACTGGTTAATATAGACTTTCACTTGTGTGTTTGTACTGTTCTTTCAAGTTTTCCCCCAAGCTCTTCAAATAGAACCCCTAGTAAAAGCTTTCAACATGAGTGGGAGAAACAGTTGGACACCTCCACCTAGTATTCTATAGAGAATTGTGTTATTACACTCAATTTTATTAAATTTTCTTTTCTTCCCACTTAATGCTTTTTCTCTAAAAGAAGGAGAGCAAAAAAAAAAAAAAAAAATCTAAAGTCACTCTTGCTACTTTCAGTTTATAAATTTGAAAGAGTTACAGTGAAAAAAGAAAACCATGCTTTCATGTTTTGACTAAGGGTAGGCATTCTATAGTCTTATTAGTGATATTCTGGTGTTATATTAACTTTGCAACCATACCGTGCAATTCAAGTAGCAGACGGCAAAAAAAAAAAAAAAAAACAAGTTGAGCATGCTATTACATTTTTTATGAGTAAGAAATATTGGTCCCTTTCAAACCAGAGTCGCTTATATTGATGGCTTTAATTATTTTAGGACTTGGCTTGTTTTTCACTTAAGTATATAGATGGAATTTAAAATAACTTTTGAACCCCTGGGATGTATTTATTTTCCATGGCTTTTCCTTTAAAGTCAAGACAAAGGTTTCTAGAGCTGATGGTATCTACTTTTTCCCTATTTAACCGGCTGGTACTGTGTCCTTTCAACAGTCCAAGTGTTGGCATTTAAAATTTTCACTTTCTTTTATCTGAAGTCTAATCTGATGAAGTTACCCAGTTCATCATGCTTGAGCTAATTCAGCCACAATAATAAATTGCAAAAAGTTGAAATAATGTGCTTTTTACTATAGACTCGTTAGCTTTATTGGTGTGATTCTACCTTACAAATTATGATGTTCGAGTATAATAAGCAAGGGGCTGTTACTTAGATAATTCCTTGTTTGCATTTAGGCTCAATACAAAGATTTTTAAAAATCACAGCTGGTTTTCTTCCTTTCGGTGTTTCCCAGCATGCTTCAACTTAATTGTGTCTATGTGGTATCACAGTGGAGTTCTAGGCACAGGGGAAATATGACAAATACAAGAGTATCTGTGAACAGTGGGACTCCAGACATCGAAAACTGTTGTTTTGATTGAGAATCTAGAGAAACGCTGCCTACAAGAAACTCAAAAATTTTAGAGAAATTTGATAGAAATAGAGATATGTGGAAATAATGCTGTACAATATAATGCATGTGAAGTATTAAGTTACAAAAATTTTGAGCTCAAAAGAAAGACAAGTTATACAGTTTTTGAGCTGGTAGGACCTTTATTTGAATTTTCGACAATCTTTTTATTTATTTATTTGGCTGCACCAGGTCTCAGTTGCAGCACTCAGGACCTCCCATCCTCATTGCAGTATCTTTAGTTGCAGCATGAGAACTCTCGATTGTGGCACGTAGGACCTAGTTCCCTTTGCATGTGTGCGTGAGTGCTCAGTTATGTCTACCTGCGACCCCAAGGACTGTAGCGCACCAGGCTCCTCTGTCCATGGAGTTTCCCACCAAGGATACTGGAGTGGGTTGGGTTGCAATTTCCTTCTCCAGAGGATCTTCCAGACCCACGAATAGAACCTGTGTCTCCTGCATTGCAGGCAGATTCTTACCTGCTGAGCCATCAGAGAAGCCTGACCAGGGATCAAACCCTGGCCCCCTGCATTGGGAGCTCAGAATCTTAGCCACTGAGCCACCAGGGAACTCCCTGGCAGGACCTTTAGACTCACCCTTTTCCACTCTCTTATTTTCCAGAGGTAAAACTGAAATCTGGAAAAGTTAAATGATTTGTCTGGGCTCCCTCAGCTTACATTCAGCAGAATCACAGCTAAATCAGCATATGCTAACTTGCAGCCCAGAACTTTGGGTCCCAGCAATGCCTCTTCTTATTGTCACAAGGATAGTCAAGGAAGGCTTCATGGAACACATGGGATTGGAGTTGCGCTTTGAAGAACTAAGTTCAGAGACTCTAGGGAGAATTGTGCAGGTTGGACTCTGAACAGCATCGCTCTGTTTGGCCCCATAGATGCTAATGACCAGCTCCTGAAGAGGAAGACATTCTATAAATGAATGAGATTTATACGGGCAGAGAGCATGAAAGCTCTGTAGCATCTCTCCCTGAGTGACTGTTAAGCGCTGTGCCCTTCATTCAAATGGCATCAAGGAGGTTGCAGTCTTCAAATGTTGGAGCACTGCCACCTCTTGTTCTTCTGTTCCCTGGGTTCAGTTCAGTACAGTCCAGTCCCTCAGTCATGTCAGACTCTTTGTGACCCCATGGACTGCAGCACGCCAGGCCTCCCTGTCCATCACCAACTCACAGTGTTTACTCAAACTCATGTCCGTTGAGTCAGTGATGCCATCCAACCATCTCATCCTCTGTTGACCTGTTCTCCTCCTGCCTTCAATCTTTCCCAGCATCAGAGTCTTTTCCAGTGGGTCAGTTCTTCGCATCAAGTGGCCAAAGTATTGGAGTTTCAGCTTGAGCATCAGTCCTTCCAATAAATATTCAGGATTGATTTCCTTTAGGATGGACTGGTTGGATCTCCTTGTTGTCTAAGGGACTCTCAAGAGTCTTTTCCAACACCACAGTTCAAAGCATCAATTCTTTGGTGCTTAGCTTTCTTTATAGTCCAACTCTCACATCCATAAGTAACTACTGGAAAAACCATAGCCTTGACTAGACGGACCTTTGTTGGCAAAGTAATGTGTCTGCTTTTTAATNCATTCTTTCTGGAGTTATTTCTCCACTGATCTCCAGTAACATATTGGGCACCTACCGACCTGGGGAGTTCCTCTTTCAGTATCCTATCTTTTTGCCTTTTCATACTGTTCATGGGGTTCTCAAGGCAAGAATGCTGAAGTGGTTTGACATTCCCTTCTCCAGTGGACCACGTCTTGTCAGAACTCTCCACCAGGACCCGTCGTCTTGGGTGGCCCTACCTGGCGTGGCTCATAGTTTCACTGAGTTAGACAAGGCTGTGCTCCACGTGATCAGATTGGTTAGTTTTCTGTGATTGTGATTTTCAGTCTGTCTTCCCTCTGATCAAGAAGAGAGGCTTATGGCAGCTTCCTGATGGGAGAGACTGACTGAGGGGGAGACTGGGTCTTGTTCTGATGGCCATCCTCAGTAAATCTTGAATCCAATTTTCTATTGATGGGCGGGGCTGTGTTCCCTCCCTGTTGTTTGATCTGAGGCCAAACTATGGTGGAGGTAACGAAGATAATGATGACCTCCTTCAAAAGGTCCCATCATGCACTGCTACCCTGAGTGCCCCCAAACCTGCAGCAGGCCACTGCTGACCCACACCTCTGCAGGTGCTGATGCGAGGCATCCATCACAAAATCACCGAGTCATTCTCCTGCTCTCCTACTCTGGTTTCAAAGCATTTTCCTATGCTTTAAGGATATAGATAATTTCTGCCTAGTGTCCAGTATCCACAGAAGAGCTGGCTGAGCTTGTGGCTAGCATCACAGGGACTAAATGATTTTCAGTATCAAGAGTGCAGATCTATTCTTCCATTAAGGGGGAAATAAGATCAGTGGATGCTGGAAGCTCAGGGCAGACATCTGATCCAGCCCCTACTGCTCTGATAAGGCAGTGGGGGTCGTCATAGGGGGTGGAGTTAGGTGAAGTTGGAAGGACAGCAGGAACTGTTCCACAGCTTACTAGACACAGGAGGTCTTTGGAGACAAAGGGTAATGATGTACCTTCTCTTATAATTAATATTCTCCCAAAGGCTATCTTCCCATGGCAGCTGATATAAAGGCCTCAGTGCCTCTGAATTCTGGTGTGGATGCTGCTNAGGTGAAGTTGGAAGGACAGCAGGAACTGTTCCACAGCTTACTAGACACAGGAGGTCTTTGGAGACAAAGGGTAATGATGTACCTTCTCTTATAATTAATATTCTCCCAAAGGCTATCTTCCCATGGCAGCTGATATAAAGGCCTCAGTGCCTCTGAATTCTGGTGTGGATGCTGCTGAGCAGCCCTTGTTAGTGAGGGTCCCATAGAGAAGGTGTCGAATGGAGATAGCATGGGGAGGGCCCCCCTTTCTCCTCCTGGGAGAGGAGTGCCAATTTGGAGCTGTCCTGGGGACATTCTTCAGCCCAGACAAAGACAGATTGTCTCCAGCATCAAATGGGGATGTCTATTCATACCCTAGGCATCTTTTTGGAGCTCAAATCTGCTTCGTTTTATCACATGGGTTCACTGAACAGAGATGAAGAAGATCTGGAGCCTGTTTTCCTGAGCTAAGGCATCACAGAGATACATTCAGGGCTTAAAAGCACTTTATATTGAAATACCTCTCATGGCAGCCATTGTACAATTTCCATGAGAAATTGGATTAAAAATGTGTTGTAATGTCTGACAGTTTCCCAAGTCACTTAATTTGACTCATTCTTAAGATTCTTACTTAAATATTAGATCCCAGCTCCAAATACTTTGTGGTCTTGGAAACATGATATCCCATTAAATGCATGATATCCCAGGCTGGCCCACACCAGACCCTCACTTGTCATTCGCCCTGTCAAGGACAATAAAGCTTCAGGGGACCCAAGATAAGTAAAATACAATTGTTGCCTCCTAAAAACTTATCATGGCAGACAAGGAGAGGGTAATTTAGCAGAAAGTGTGTGGGCCTTTATAACCAATATGTACATTTTAGTCTAATTCCTATCACAGTGCTGTAGAAATATCTAGGAGCCTCACTTTTCCTTACCTGTGAAATAGAGATAGATCTCTTAAAGATTTCGGGTCCTCTCACCAGCTTTTCAGCATCATAAATAATATTGTGATGAACATCCCTGAGCAGAGATCTTTGTGGACTATCTGGTTTTTTCGGCCAGCTCTCTAGAAGCAGAGGTGTCAATTGGGTCAAAGATTTTGAATGCTTTTAAAGCTGTTGATTGGCCCGGATGCAGTTGCTTCCCGGAAATACTGTATAATTTTGCATTTCCACCATGAACTTCCCTTGTGGCTCAAATGGTAAAGAATCTGCCTTTAACGTAGACAACCCGGATTCTATCCTTGGGTCAGGAAGATCCCCTGGAGAAAGGAATGGCTACCCGCTCCAGTATTCTTGCATAGAGAATTCCATGGACAGAGGAGCCTGGCAGGTTACAGCCCATAGGGTCTCAGAGTTGGACACAACTGAGCAACTAACACTTTCACTTTGCATTTCAATCAGTGAGACGTGAGCCTGCTGATCTCATCTCCAGTGCTTTATGTTATTATTTTTAGTATATTTTGTTTCTCCTTTTAAAGATTGAGTTTTGAACTAGCTTTTTACCATGGAACATCTGGGTCTACAAATAGGAGACTGAGTAAAGAAATTAGGATTAAAAGGAACAATGGAGCATAAAGTAGATGAATATATATTAAAATTCAAAATGCAGACCCCTAGTGTGGAAAAAATCGGCAGCAATAGTTTTTTTTGTTCCTTGTTATTTTGGATGGATCAGTGGTGGATCCATCTTTTCATTTTTTGTTCCAGTTTAAGTGCTAGTTGGTTATCTGTGTGTGGCTGAGGTGGGAGGAAGAAACGTGAGCCTTCGCATTGAGAAGGTTGTAAGGAACTTGTGGCTCTATGTGGTTATGCAAGAGTCTGTTAGATTATTCTGAATATTGAGCTTTGCAAACAACCAACAGGTCAGTGGCTGGGCTTCTATTAGGAGTGGCTGGATGTGATGCCCATCAAACAGGAATGCAGGCTGGGTCACTGACGCAAGGCCTGGCCTGTGAGCAGCTGTGAGCCGGCTTTTATCTGTCTGAACCTACTCCCTCCAGAATATACAATAAATATTGGGAAGAAATAGGAGCCTCAAGAAATGGCAAGGTGGACTTCCCTGGTGGTCCACTTTTTAAGAATCCACCTGCCGTTGCAGGGGGCACAGGTTCGATCCCTTGTCAAGGAAGATTCTACCTGCTGTGAGGCAACAAAGCCCATGTGCCACAACTACCGAAGCCTGAACACTTTAAAGCCCATCCCCACAATAAAAGAAGCCACCGCAATGAACAGTCCACACATTGCAACTGGAGTGTGTGCAGGCCTGCATTTCTTTAATCTGGCCTCAGGTGGTCTCCTCAAGAGCTTCTGTGATTCTTGAGGTTATCAAACTGTGACCTTCTCTCTGGACTTGATAATACCTCATCAGGTAGTTGACATCTTCCATTTGTTGGGGGTTTCATTACCTACAGAAGAGCTCAAAGATATTCTTGTGTATATGCCTTGAGGGGAACCAGGACACTGCCCCAAGGCTATTGTTTCTTGGCCGCTCCTCTCTCCTCTCCAGATTGCCCAACTTTCCTCAGAAACAACTGTTTGAACCTGCCCTCTGAAACTCAGGAAAGGTTTTAGAGGCTGAAGCCTATTTCCTACAAACAAGAAATGGGACAGAGGGGTTTCCATGCCCAGGAACCCCAAGGATCTTGCTTGGTTTCAGTCACACGCTGTGTCACCCATAAGCTGGGTAAGCAGGAAAGGCAGTGGTGTAAAGCAGTCTGAGTCCAAAAGCCTGTGAACTAGTTGAGTCTATGGCATAAATTGCAGTCCAAGGCCAGGAGAACATGAGCTATGTCCCGGCTCAGCAGTGAGGCAGGATTGAAGGAGTCCATTTCTCCCTCCTCCACATTGTTCTCTGTTCAGGCCATGACAAATTGGATGGCGCCCACACACACAGGGGAGGGCCATCCAGCTTTTCAACTGCTGATCTCATTGGGAAATACCCTCACAGATGCACCCAGAAATAATCTGGGCATCCCAGGATCCAGTCATGTTAACACACAAAATTCACCATGACAATGATCTTGGGAGGCTACTTTAAAGATTAGGAAATCTTTCACATCCCAAATGAAGCAGACGCCTCAGAACCAACAAGAATGAACACAATTTCTAAATACCCTGAGTCACTTGGGCCCCAGGGAATTTCTGGCATGTAAATTCACATTCATCGGGCTTCTCAGGTGGCTCAAGTGGTAAAGAATCTGCCTGCCAATACAGGAGCCACAGATTCAAACCGTGGGTCAAGAAGATCCCCTGAAGAAGGAAATGGCTACCCACTCCAGTATTTTTTGCCACATGCAGGCAACAAGTTCTCATTTGTAGTAATATTAGGAACTCAACCAAGAATCAGGGAAGGTACTGGATTGATCAAAAAAGTTAATTCGATTTTTTCTGTAAGAAGTTACCAAAGACTCAAATGAACTTTTTGAGCAACCCAATAGATTCTTAGGGTGTCAGGAAGCTTATAGGAATATAAACCAGTTGCAAAGTGGAAGGTAGGTTCTGGGATTCTTCCATTGCCTGGAGAACTTGCTGCAGAACTGGAAATGCTCTGTGTCTACACAGCCAATGTAGTAGCCGCTAGTAACACATGGCGGATACTTGAAATGTGTCCAGTGCAACTGAGAAACTGAATTTGTAATGGTATTTTTAGAATTCATTTTAATGTATACGGTCACCTGTGGCTGTTGGCTGCTACACTGGCTAGCCTGTGTTTTCAAGTGATAAAAACCTTTTTAGGCTTATGGCCAACACTGTTGAAAGTCCAAGTCCTGTTTTAAGTAAACTTTTAATTTACACAAAGAAATAGAATGTTGCCGCTATCGAAAGTGGGATCCAGCTGCTTGCTACTCAAAGCCAATAAAGACACCAGGTTGGTAGAAAAAGAGAGTTTGCTTTATTTTGGAGGATGGCAACTAGGGGTTGGAGTAGGGGTGGAGAGGGTGGTTTCGTGTCAGAAGGCCAGCTCCCCACAGTTGACAATCAGTGGGCAAGAGCTTATATAGGGGAAGGGGCAACATGCAGAAATATATCACAGTCAGCTCTGACAATCTTCTTGAAATTAGTCATGCAGGGGTCTGATCAGTGTCATTCTGATTGTTTTACATACAGTTAATCTTCAATTCCAGGCTCAGTTTCTCAGAGGCTGATTCTCAGAATTATGGCAGCTTATGGCTACAGTCTGGTCATCAAATAGTTAACTTCTTCCACCTGGTGTGGGTTTCAGTATCTACAAGACAGCTCACAGGATATGGCTCAGAATATTACCTATAGCCCATGAGGAGGTCCTTGACTTTGCCTACCGACTTTATTATTATTTTGTCCTGTTTGACTGCTTTTCTTTGCTTCTGCGTTTTCTCACTTGTCTAATTAAACTTATTCTTTGGCTAAAGTTTTTCTACAGACAAAAAGCAGGTGGAGGACACAGTAGGGAAGGACCATAGGGTCCTGCTTTGTTTCATTATCATTTCATCAAAAGAGAAGAATGAGGCAGCAGACTTGGGTAAAGAGCAGCTGAGTCGTCAGGCATGAAACTGAGCTTAGAGAGGATGAATTTGTTTGAAATGCAACCAAGTTGGATTTGCTTCGCTGGGATGTGCTTTGCTGGGGCGTTGATTCCTTTCCTTCCTGGTAGCAGGGTTATTTTGGTGGTTCAGGGTTTCATGTTCAATAGGCTTGATTTTCTGCACAGCTGGGGGATCTCGGTGTGAAAGCTCTCTGCCTGATCTTCCCAATTCCTCCTTGCTTGGTCCCACTGCACAAATGTGAATGTGACGCTTTCATCTTTCTCAAAGGCGTTGATCAAGGATGACAGTTTCTATGATGTGCCCACATAGGAAAATAAACAAAATCCAACCTTATGGAATAAAAAAGATATTATTCTGGGCAAGAGGAGTATCAGAGCCCCAAAGTTTGCCCTGTCTTTCCTATTCCTTGATGGAATAGGTGCTAGTTGACTCATTTTACAATTATGAGAAAAAGAATTGACCTTAACTATGGCCATCCACCTTGACATAGGATGTTGTGTGTTTCCACTCTTACATAAACCATCATTACCATAATTAATAATTATTTACGATGGTACAGTGAAATTTTTTCAATGAGCCCCTCTTTATTCTTTTCAACCATTTTTCAGTGCTAAAGGAAACCTGGTAAATAAGAAAATTGACTATCCAAAGAAGAAACTGCCTTGCACATGTCTTACAAAAGGCCTCAACCCTTTTGTTCACTTTTTTAATGGTAATTTATCCATTGTTGAGGTATTGTTGACATCAACCTTGTGTGAGTTTCAGATGTACAAGATAATAATTTGATATCTGTCTCTGTTTTGAAATGATCACCATGATAAGCCTAGCTAACACCCAGGCATTGTTAACAAATATTTTTTTTCTTGTGATGAGGACTTTTAAGATCTACTTTCTTAGGTACTTTCAAATATGGTATTATTAAGTGCAGTCACCATTCTGTACATTACATCCTATGACGTTTATTTTATAACTGAGTTTCTACCTTTTGACCCTCTTTACTGGTTTCACCTATCCCCACCCCAACTCTCCTCTTTGGAAACCACCTGTGTGTTCTCTGTATCTATGAGCTCCTTTTTTGGTTTATTTTTTGAGATTATATAATATCTGTCTGACTTGTTTCACTTAGCGTAATGCCCTCACGGCCTATCCATTGCTGAGTTCCTTCCTTTTCCATGTCTGAGTAATAGTCCGTTGTATATACATACCGTATCTTCTTTATCCATTCATCCATTGATGGACACTTAGGTTGTTTTCATATCTTTTCCATTTTCTACAAAATAACTATTCAATCCATGTCTACTCTCATTAAGCGCAAAGATGAAAAAAGAGACAATTGCAAAAACGTCCAATGGTGATGGCACAGAGCCTAATGACAAGACGCAAGCAAAGCGGGTAGCACCCATGGGCCCATGGAAAGTGCTCACTGATCCAAAAGCCAGATGATCAGGACTAGGGGGAAAGCAAATGTAGCTGAATTACTGTCTGATCTATGCGTTTACTAGAGAGTGACAGGGGCCACTTGAACACTGTTACTACTAATTAACATAATAACTGCTTACTTTCTAGGATCTAGACATTTCCTAGAATCTAGTGTTGCCAATAGTTTATTGGCTTCCCCTCTCACAAGTGTGACTTGCAGAAACATTCTCTGTTAACTATAGGAAGATGGCCTGTGTAATAATTAGGCCCAGTTTCAGAGAGCCCATGCGTGCTGCATGCCAAGTCACTTCAGTCATGTCTGACTCTGCAACCCTATCTGTAGCCCACCAGGTTCTTCTTTCCATGGGATTTTCCAGGCAAGAATACTGGAGTGGGTTGCCATTTCCTTCTCCAGGAGATCTTCCCATCCTAGAGACTGAACCCACGTCTCTTATGTCTCCTGCATTGGCAGGCAAGTTCTTTATCACTAGCGCCACCTGGAAAGCTCATCCCTACCCAATTTTGAGAAGAAAATGAGAAAATTGTATCAGTTGTCAACTTCTTCTACTATATCAAATATTCAAGCAATTGAGTATTTAATTTATATGAAAATGTATAGGCATTGCAATAAACATTTAAATTTAAAAAGTGAAGAAAATGATGCAAAAGGAAAGAAAGACTATCAGTAAACGTTGAGTGTGCAACCACATTTCTGCATTCCATCAATGTGGGCACCAATCTGATTCTAAATACCCTATCAACCCTGCAAAATTAGAGACATCCAGTTATGAGATGCATGGTAACTGCACAGTCAAAACTAATGGGCTGCTTGGGAAAAGGACACATTTTCCTGGACAGACCTACAGGGTACAAACTTTCTGCTCTAAGATGAATAAGGTCTGGGGATATAATGTAAAACCTGGTGACTACTACTGGTTGATAAAATATTGTATAGTTGAAATCTGCTAAAAGAGTAGAACTTAAATGTGGCCACCAAAAGTAAATAAATAAATAAGAAAATTAAAAATCTGATACATATTAGAATTCATGGGAAACAATAAAGGATAAATAAATGAACACTAAAACAATAGCTAAAGCAAATGGGATTAACTTTTTTTTAAATAAAACTTAAGAATATAATCAACAGATAACACTTAAAAATAAAACTAGTAATGTGGAATTAAAATGTTTATTTGGGCAAGAAAGAAAAATTATTTTTAAATTCAATTAACTTTAATTACTTAATTTAGTTTTAAGTTAATTATAAAGTCAAAAATCACTGCAGATGGTGACTGAAGCCATGAAATTAAAAGACGCTTACTGCTTGGAAGAAAAGTTATGACCAACCTAGACAGCACATTAAAAAGGAGAGACATTACTGTACCAACAAAGGTCCATCTTGTCAAGGCTATGGTTTTTCCAGTAGTCATGTATGGATGTGAGTGTTGGACTATAAAGAAAGCTGAGTGCTAAAGAATTGATGCTTTTGAACTGTAGTGTTGGAGAAGACTCTTGATTGTCCCTTGAACTGCAAGGAGATCCAACCAGTCCATTCTAAAGGAGATCAGTCCTGGGTGTTCACTGGAAGGACTGATGCTGAAGCTGAAACTCCAATACTTTAGCCACCTGATGTGAAGAGCTGACTCATTTGAAAAGACCCTGATGCTGGGAAAGATTGAGGGCAGGAGGAGAAGCAGATGACAGAGGATGAGATGGTTGGATGGCCTCACCGACTCAATGGACATGGGTTTGGGTGGACTCCGGGAGTTGGTGATGGACAAGGAGGCCTAGTGTGCTGTGGTCCATGGGATCTCAAAGATTCGGACACGACTGAGCGACTGAACTGAACTGAAATGAAAGTAAGAGAAAATAGGCAAGATAAGATAGAAGCAAAGGGCCTGGATGGGAAGGGAGTTTGGGAGAGAATTGGGTACATGTATTTGTATGGCTGAATCTCTTCACTGTTCACCTGAAACTATCACAACATTGCTAACTGGATATACCTCAATACAAATAATGGAGAAGGCAATGGCACCCCACTCCAGTACTCTTGCCGGGAAAATCCCATGGACGGAGGAGCCTGGTGGGCTGCAGTCCATGGGGTTGCTACTAGTTGGACACAACTGAGCGACTTCACTTTCACTTTTCACTTTCATGCATTGGAGAAGGAAATGGCAACCCACTCCAGTGTTCTTGCCTGGAGAATCCCAGGGACGGGGGAGCCTGATGGGCTGCCGTCTGTGGGGTCGCACAGAGTCAGACATGACTGAAGCGACTCAGCAGCAGCAGCAGCAGCAGCAGCAATACAAATAAAAAGTTAATAAAGGCAAAGAGCTTAAGTAATAGAAAATAATAGTAACTATCCTTCATCAAGCATTTAAGGAATGAATGGTAGGCACTGTCCTGAGTGTCTTCAGTGTATTGTTTCATTTAAATCTCACTATCACCTCATAGAAATTTCCCAGGTTGTGCCAATGGTAAAGAACCTGCCTGCCAGTGCATGAAATGTGAGAGACATGGGTTTGATCTCTGGGTCAGGAAGATGCCCTAGAGAAGGGCATGGCAACCTACTCTAGTATTCTTGCCTGGAGAATCCCATGGACATAGGAGCCTGGCAGGCTATAGTTCTATAGGGTTACAGAGTTGGACACAACTGAAGCAACTTAGCATGCATGCATACCACCTCATAAGGCAGGTACTATTAGATCCCCAAAGTTTTATAGATTGGAAAATGAGACTTAGAACTTCTCCCAGCTCATAAAATCCTAGAGTTGGAGTTTAAACTCAGCTATATCTGCTTAGATGCAGAGCCCAAGTTTTGCAGGAAAGCTCCAGGATAATGAACAGTAGAAAGAGGAGAAAGCATCAGTACATATTATGTCAATCAGATCCCAGAGTAATGCTGAATTGCCTATCTAGTCAATAAAACCTATCCGTGATAAGATAAAATGAGGATCAAATCAGAAAAGAGGATAAAGGGGTAATAGGAGGAACTGAGAAAGGGTCTGGGCTGTCAATAAAGTCCCCTGAGAAACTGATGCCTATTGGCATCCTCACTTCCTCACTGTCCTGTCCCTGGGTCACCAGAGCCTGAGGTGTCTCCTCCGCCCTGTGCCTCAAGCTTATTAGAGTGATATAGGCCCCTTCATCCACTTTTCTCTTACCTGCATGACAAGAAGGCTTCAGAGTACCCCTGGCCCTTCTGAGCCCTGATGACCTACTTGTTCTGACTGATTCAGGTTCCATTGCTTCGTGGACATTGCACAGCAGTTACCTCAACGTCTCAGGTCTCCCGCATGTGCTGGTCCGCACGAGGTCATCTAACATGAATACCCACAACTCCCTCACCCTGAGACTCTGAAGAGTCTGTTCTGCTCTTGTAGAGATCTGCTCCTCTGTTGTTCCTGGGGATCCCAAAGAAAGGATGTTCTATGTGTCCAGGCAGCCACTCCCCACCGGGATCTTCCAGCCGTGTCAATCTCAACTGTTAAGTGTGAGAATGTACTGTGAATATCCAGGAGACTGTTCAGGCACATTTCCTGATAGAAGCTGCTTTGCTGGATAAAGGTGAAGGTGAGGAAGTCACCTAAGTTGGCCTGGTCTGTCCCGTGGATTCCTTACTCCCCAAAGAGCCCAATATCAGAAATACCAGAAAAAAGGTCAACCTGGCAAGGCACGCAGTGGGTAGTGAAGAAGTGGGATTTTTCTGTCTCTTTAGAAGTAGGACTTTTCAGTCTCTTTAGAATGGTTTCTCAAGCTTAAGGATGTGATGTTCTCGCTTTCCAGGGTTAATAATCTGTAGACACTCAGGCTTTAGCATGAAGTTGACATTTTAATATAAAGTTTATGTGTACATATGTGTATACATATGTAACAAATACTATGAAGCAATATTATGGTATAAAATAGTAGTAGTAGTGTTAGTAATAATATAGTGTAAATCTTGCTATAACTAGAGTGACATATATCCTATTTGCCAAGAATGGTTTCGGTTTATGTCTTTTGCTCCAACGTTATGATAGAGTCTCCTTCACTCTCAAAAGTTATCATTACACAAGAGCCATAATACCGTAAATGGGAGCTCTAATGTGTTGGTTCTATCAAATACAAAGTTCCTTAATTGTGAGATTGATGAACAAGTGAGGCTTCCCAGGTGGCTCAGTGGTAAAGAATCTGCCTACCAATACAGGAGACTCAGGAGATGCAAGTTCAATCCCTAGGTTGGGAAGATCCCTTGGAGGAGGAAATGGCAATCCACTCCAGTATTCTTTCCTGGAAAATCCCATGGACAGAGGAGCCCAGCAGGCTACAGTCCACGGGGTCACAGAGAGTCAGACACGACTGACCATGCATGCACAGAATGAACAAGTGAGCTCCTGGGTTGGTCTTTTGGGTACAACCTTGTTGTGGCGCCACCTGGTGGCAGGTTTTTGGGATAACAAATATCTACAGGGACAATTCTGGGTGTTGTGACTGGCTGAGATTTGAAGGATACTAAGGGCAATTCTTATATGCAGAGTACATCATGAGAAATGCTGGGCTGGAAGAAGCACAAGCTGGAATCAAGATTGCCGGGAGAAATATCAATAACCTCAGATATGCAGATGACACCACCCTATGGCAGAAAGTGAAGAGGAACTAAAAAACCTCTTGATGAAAGTGAAAGAGGAGAGTGAAAAAGTTGGCTTAAAGCTCAACATTCAGAAAACTAACATCATGGCATCTGGTCCCATCACTTCATGGGAAATAGATGGGGAAACAGTGGAAACAGTGTCAGACTTTATTTTTAGGGGCTCCAAAATCACTGCAGATGGTGACTGCAGCCATGAAATTAAAAGACGCTTACTTCTTGGAAAGAAAGTTATGACCAACCTAGACAGCATATTGAAAAGCAAAGACATTACCTTGCCAACAAAGGTCCATCTAGTCAAGGCTATGGTTTTTCTAGTGGTCATGTATGGATGTGAGAATTGGACTGTGAAGAAAGCTGAGCACCAAAGAATTGATGCTTTTGAAGTGTGGTGTTGGAGAAGACTCTTGAGAGTCCCTTGGACTGCAAGGAGACCCAACCAGTCCATGCTAAAGGGGATCAGTCCTGGGTGTTCATTGGAAGGACTGATGCTGAAGCTGAAACTCCAATACTTTGACCATCTCATGCGAAGAGTTGACTCATTGGAAAAGACTCTGATGCTGGGAGGGATTGAGGGCAGGAGGAAAAGGGGATGACAGAGGACGAGATGGCTGGATGGCATCACCGACTTGATGGACATGAGTTTGAGTGAACTCCAGGAGTTGGTGAAGGTGAGGGAGGCCTGGTGTGATGCGATTCATGGGGTTGCAAAGAGTTGGATACAACTGAGCGACTGAACTGAACTGAACTGAAGAGCAATTCCCAGGTGGCTTCCCTGGTAGCTCAACTGGTAAAGAATCTGTCTGCAAATACAGGAGACCCTGGTTCGATTCCTGAGTTGGTAAGTTCCCCTGGTGAAGAGATAGGCTACCCAATCCAGAATTCTTGGGCTTCCCTGGTGGCTCAGACGGTAAAGAATCAGCTCATAAGGAGGGAGACCTGGGTTTAATCTCTGGGTTGGGAAGATCTCCTAGAGAATGGCATGGCAACCCACTTCAGTATTCTTCCCTGGAGAATTCCCATGGACAGAGGAGTGTGGCTCACCACTGTCCATAGGGTCACAAAGAGTTGGACAAAATTGAGTGACTAAGCACACCACAGTGGCAATTCCTAGGTGGCACTAGTGGTAAAGAACCTGCCTGCCAGTGCAGGAGACAGAAGACATGTGGATTCAATCCCTTGAACCTATGTGGGATCCCAGGAAGATCCCCTGGAGGAGGGCATGGCAATGCATTCCAGTATTCTTGTCTGGAGAATCCTATGGACAAAGGAGTCTGGTGATCTACAGTCCATAGGGTCGCAACAAGTTGGACACAACTGAAGACACTTAGCACACACACTAGCAATCTAGGATTCTCTGTTAGTTTGTCTCCAGTTCATGGCAATTGGGCTGGCAAACTGCTGCAAATACCTTCACCCATCCTAGATGGGGCTGCCTGCCTTCTGCCTGGCCTTGCCTTCCTTTTAACAGTATCCTTCCCCCAGACAAAAGCTTTGTCCATTCCATTTAGACAACTAGGGATGGGCACAGAGATGGGGGTAAATCACTTTATATTTGATTTTAAGTTATCACATTTTGTCAGAATTCTCCACCATGACCATCCATCTTGGGTGGCCCTGCATGGTGTGGCTCATAGCTTCACTTAGTTACACAAGGCTGTGATCCATGTGATCATTTTGGTTAGCTTTCTGTGGAGGCTGAGTACCAAAGAATTGATGCTTTTGAATTGTGGTGCTGGAGAAGACTCTTGAGAGTCCCTTGGATGGCAAGTAGATCAAACCAGTCAATCCTAAAGGAAATCAACCCTGAATATACATTGGAAGGATTGATGCTGAAGCTGAAGCGCCAATACGTTGGCCATCTGATGCAAAGAGCTGACTCATTGGAAACACCCCTGATGCTGGGAAAGATTGAGGGCAGGAGGAGAAGGGGGCAACAGAGGATGAGATGGTTGGATGGCATTATCATTTCAATGGATATGAGTCTGAGCGAACTCCAGAAGTGGTGAAGGACAAGGAAGCCTGGAGTGCTATAGTCCATGGGGTCACAAGGAATTGGACAGGACTTAGTGACTGAACAACAACCAAGTTATCACAGTTAGCACTGGTAATCACAATAATAGTTAACATTTATTGAGAGATTTCTGTGGTTCATCAGTTTACATTAAGAAAGTCATTTCTAATCAAATACCAGATAAATGTAAGTACCCTGTAGACTCTGCTGTGATGCCCACCCTGTAATCAACTCCACTGAGGTGGATGTCTCTCTGTATCTGTGATACATGTAGGAAATACTGTTTTAGTTTGTGCTTGATTTTTTTTATATAAAAGTGCAGCCTTTAGATTTTGACTTAAATTGAATTTTAGCCTTTGCTTTGAATCTTTCATGTTCTTCATGTGCCCCAAAGGCAATTGCTAATAGGTATGTTTTAAAATTTTTCAATATCTCTGCAACTTTTACAGGTTGAACTATTGGGTCTATGGTTGAAGTTTCTTCAGAGAGACTCTGGGATTGATCCTTAGAGAGTAGGTCAAGTCTTGAGTAGCTCACAGTTGACCTGATCTTAATTTCTTATTGGATCCCAATCAACCCCAGACACCAGTTTCTACTAATGAGCTTCCTACCACATTCCCCTGTGACTCTGTGTGTGTGTGTGTGTGTGTGTGTGTGTAGTTATATTGGAAAGATTTTCAGATGAGAGTTAGAATATGCTTTTGCTTCCCTGGTGGCTCAGTGATAAAGACTCTGCCTGTCAGTGCAGAAGATGCGGGTTTGATCTCTGGGTTGGGAAGAGCCTCTGGAGAAGGAAATGGCAACCTATTCCAGTACTCTTGCCTGGGAAATCCCATGGACAGAGGGGCCTGGCAGGCTATAGTCTAAGGAGTTATAAATTAGTTGGACATAATTTGGTGACTAAATAACAGAATATGCTTTTGCAGTTCCTGGCTGTTTTAATTGATTTGCCTTCCCTGAGACAGTCTTTATTGAATCTCAGCTCAGATGGTAAAGTGTCTGCCTGCAATGCGGGAGACCTGGGTTTGATCCCTGGGTCGGGAACATCCCTTGGAGAAGGAAACGGCAACCTACTCCAGTACTCTTGCCTGGAAAATTCTGTGAATGGAGGAGCCTGGTAGGCTATAGTCCATGGGATCGCAAAGAGTCGGACACAACTGAGCAACTTCTCTGGTGGACTGATCTTTCACAACAAGCTAGTAAAGAGACATAATCACTGGTTTCTGAATGCATCACATGAAACATTTCAGTGTTGTCAAGTGGTAAAAAAATTACTTGATTCAGATTCTTTGTGTATGTTCAGCGTGGTACAGGAAACTATGGTGGTCTGTTCCATGGAAGAGGATGTTCACTTCCTCTGTGAACCTCTCCTGGGCTGTGCATATGCTGAAGGCTTGGATGGACCTAATCCAACTTGCAACTATTAATTTCCTAATGGTATACAGCCTCAGAAAAGGAGCCAGTTTCCCTCTGGTCTTTTCTGCTATGAGTTTACCACCTCCTTGCCTGGCAATCACGTGAAGAATTGATTGGACCCAGCTTGACTCTTCCTGTAGCAGGGACACCTGGAGATCTCTCAGCGCGAAGAGTCAGACTTGATGTTCAAAACTGAGCAAGTTTATTTATTATCTGAGGCGAGAACGGAATAAATGGGGGAACCTCAGGGAAATAATTTTTGCAGGTAGTTTTCAGTCTGTAACTGCAGCCCTGTGTGTCTCTGTTATTTCCTGATGGCAAATGATTTTTAATGCAAAGAAACACCAGGGAGACATTTTACTTTTGTGAGAAAGATTTACTCTCACACGCAGGTATGTTTCTCTCTCAGGTATGTTTTTCTTTTAAAATTTCCCTGAAATCGTGAGCCAGATTTCAGAGATTTTGTTTCTAGTTCTTGTTCCATCTCGAATTTACTGGATTATAATAGGAAATAGCCTCTGGGTGTTTCCACTCAAGCAAAAATAAAAATTAGGACATTAAGACTCCATAAAAAGGATTGTCAGGGGAATATGGTAGATTATTTTTGACATTCTAGAAGAAAGAAATAACATATACTACTAATCATAATTCTCATTGTTCTATTTAAACCTGCCTTGAGAATAAGAATTGCTATTTAATTCTTAACGAAGGAAGGGAAAATAAGCAGAGAGATGATTACTTAATGCTTTGACCAGTCTGAAGTGGACTAGGGGGCATTCCTCCTCAAAACTGGGATGTGATTCGTAATTTTCATCCAGTGGTCTTTAGGAAACCAGATGAGGCTTTTTTTTTTTCGAAGGACGTTTGAAATATAAAGGATAATATTCTTTAAGGACAAAGGAAGGTTTTGAATTTTATTCGAAAAGCTAAGAAAGGTGGGGTCATGAAATGCAAGATTTTTATCAATTTCATGGTCTTGACATTTCAGAAATTAAAAGTTCTCAAAACTGCCCCCCCCCCTTTACCACCAACCTTCTCAGTGCTTAACCCAGTGGTATGAAAAAAGGACTTGGTATGAGGTTGATGAGTGAATATAGGAATATATAGCTGGGTGAACTAATGAAGAAACAGATGACTATTCTGGTATGTCACCAGTGGTTTGTTTTTGCTTGTTTCTGTTATAGAAATGGACTCTTGAAAGTTTGGGAAATAGAGACAAATATAAAAATGAAAATAATGATCATAGGGGATCACATTGTCAAGAGGTTGGCATATTTCCTTCTGTTTTTCNCTGAGCAACTTCTCTGGTGGACTGATCTTTCACAACAAGCTAGTAAAGAGACATAATCACTGGTTTCTGAATGCATCACATGAAACATTTCAGTGTTGTCAAGTGGTAAAAAAATTACTTGATTCAGATTCTTTGTGTATGTTCAGCGTGGTACAGGAAACTATGGTGGTCTGTTCCATGGAAGAGGATGTTCACTTCCTCTGTGAACCTCTCCTGGGCTGTGCATATGCTGAAGGCTTGGATGGACCTAATCCAACTTGCAACTATTAATTTCCTAATGGTATACAGCCTCAGAAAAGGAGCCAGTTTCCCTCTGGTCTTTTCTGCTATGAGTTTACCACCTCCTTGCCTGGCAATCACGTGAAGAATTGATTGGACCCAGCTTGACTCTTCCTGTAGCAGGGACACCTGGAGATCTCTCAGCGCGAAGAGTCAGACTTGATGTTCAAAACTGAGCAAGTTTATTTATTATCTGAGGCGAGAACGGAATAAATGGGGGAACCTCAGGGAAATAATTTTTGCAGGTAGTTTTCAGTCTATAACTGCAGCCCTGCGTGTCTCTGTTATTTCCTGATGGCAAATGATTTTTAATGCAAAGAAACACCAGGGAGACATTTTACTTTTGTGAGAAAGATTTACTCTCACACGCAGGTATGTTTCTCTCTCAGGTATGTTTTTCTTTTAAAATTTCCCTGAAATCGTGAGCCAGATTTCAGAGATTTTGTTTCTAGTTCTTGTTCCATCTCGAATTTACTGGATTATAATAGGAAATAGCCTCTGGGTGTTTCCACTCAAGCAAAAATAAAAATTAGGACATTAAGACTCCATAAAAAGGATTGTCAGGGGAATATGGTAGATTATTTTTGACATTCTAGAAGAAAGAAATAACATATACTACTAATCATAATTCTCATTGTTCTATTTAAACCTGCCTTGAGAATAAGAATTGCTATTTAATTCTTAACGAAGGAAGGGAAAATAAGCAGAGAGATGATTACTTAATGCTTTGACCAGTCTGAAGTGGACTAGGGGGCATTCCTCCTCAAAACTGGGATGTGATTCGTAATTTTCATCCAGTGGTCTTTAGGAAACCAGATGAGGCTTTTTTTTTTTCGAAGGACGTTTGAAATATAAAGGATAATATTCTTTAAGGACAAAGGAAGGTTTTGAATTTTATTCGAAAAGCTAAGAAAGGTGGGGTCATGAAATGCAAGATTTTTATCAATTTCATGGTCTTGACATTTCAGAAATTAAAAGTTCTCAAAACTGCCCCCCCCCCTTTACCACCAACCTTCTCAGTGCTTAACCCAGTGGTATGAAAAAAGGACTTGGTATGAGGTTGATGAGTGAATATAGGAATATATAGCTGGGTGAACTAATGAAGAAACAGATGACTATTCTGGTATGTCACCAGTGGTTTGTTTTTGCTTGTTTCTGTTATAGAAATGGACTCTTGAAAGTTTGGGAAATAGAGACAAATATAAAAATGAAAATAATGATCATAGGGGATCACATTGTCAAGAGGTTGGCATATTTCCTTCTGTTTTTCATGCATGCAGACTACACACACACACACACACACACACACACAGACACACACACAGACACATACACACACACGTGGATGTTTGTGTATAGCTCTATAACCTCATTTTTCTAATTTGACAGCATCATATATAGTCGTGTGATTAACTGTTTCTCCCATTAGTGTTCTATTGTGAAGATTTTCACAGACAAAATGTGGTTAAAAATATGATTGGATGTACCTCAATAGGATTAAATTGTCTTGCAGATTGGGCATTTAAGTTTCACTATGAAAATAATTCTGTCATGAGTTCCTTTTCTATAAATAGTTATGCCATCTTAGGACAACTTCCTTAGGATAATTCCTAGATGTAGTGGGAAGGCCATTCTTTAAGATCTTGATTTGCTTTGCATGTTTTTATCAACCTCTTCTATTTCTCCTTTTGCCTAGTCATGCTCTCTGCCTGCAGTGCCTGTTTTATTGGGGAAGGTAAAGCTTGTCTCTCCCATAAGAAAGTGAAAAGAGTTGGTTCTCATGCCTGGTCACCTGCTGGGGGATAAGAAAGGCAGAAAGTGGCTTTAGACACCTACATCCAATCTTTTCGGGCTCTCAGCTTAAATCCAGATGTTGGTGCAACTACTGTGGAAAACAATTTGGTATTTCCTTACATAGTTAACTATAGAATTATCACGTGACCCAGCAATTCCCCTCCCAGTTTTAGACCCCAGAGAATTGAAAGCAGGGACTCAAACAAATACATGCATGCACACATTCAGAGAAACATTATTCCAACGGCCAGAAGGTGGAAACAACTCAGAATACCCATCAACTGCTGATTGCATAAACAAATCACCTGATGGATATCATTCAGTCATAAAAAGGAATAAGGTGTTGATACAGGCTACAACACAGATGATCCCCAAAAACATTATACAGAGTTAAAGGAGCCGGACACAGAAGGTCACATTTTATGTGATACCATTTATATGAATGACAGAACAGGTGAATCTACAGAGACAGATCACAGATTAGTGGTTGCCAGGAGCTGGGGAGAGGGAAGAATACTTACAAGTGTCACCAAAGGCTGCCCTGTTGCCATAGCACAGCTCTCAAAGCAAGGCACATCCTTGGGTCCATGATTCTTGGTGGATTAATTGATTAAGAGGCAGCCTATCAGGAAAAAGCAAGGTAGAGTTTTTTGGCTTATAGGTTTACAAGCAATCAAAATGTGTTGAAAAATCATCTGAAGGAAGAGCATGTTCTTCACCATTCTGTGATTGCCAGAAATCCCATTCAGACATAAAACAAAATTAGCCAAGGTTGGCCCAGAGTGGAATTTCTGAACAGAGTATTTAACTTGACCTAGATACTGACAAGGATGACAGTGCAATCCTTGATGCTGAAGTCAGCAAACACAGGCTGCTATTCTTTATTTCTTTGGGGCATGACTCTCTGCAAATATATTTGGTACACATTGTTGTGTACACAGTCCTGACACTGAAGTCCACTGGGGGTGATTAGAGCTGTAAGAGCAAATAAATATATCATCCTCTGGTAGATCCTGGTAGACCTCTAGAAGAAAACCTTGACTCAAAAATACTTAAAAGCTTCTTCAAGAAATTCATTGTGTTTTTAAATCCAGTTATATAGAGGCAGAGATGTCAGATCCTGGAAATTCACAGACTAAAAGTCATACACTGGTAATGCCGTGCCCACTAGTGTGCTTGAGTTTACTGTCTGACACTGGAGAGAGCAAGAAGGCACTTCTTTGGAGAGGTTTAGAGAGTGGGAAAAATTAAATAAGCCTGGAGAGATCCTGAAACTCTCTTAAGGAAAGAGGTTCAGAGGAGAAGGCTCTTACCTAAACCAGAGGTTTGGAGAGGCCGATCTGGATGAACAAGAAGATTGTGGAGGAGACTTCTTTCACAAAACCATGTACTCAGTACCTTTGAACAGAATTTGTGTTTTCAGACTGAGTATTCAAAATTTTCTTTTTCTTTCACACCAACAAGTTATTAGGGTTGCTATTTTTAACAGCTGATCAGTCTCTTTCAACATTCAAATAAGGTAAACAACGTGTGTGTGCGTGTGTGCATGTGTGTGTGTGCGTGTGTGTGTGTGTGTGCGTGTGTGTGTGTATTCCCAAAATGGTGCATAGAGTTAAACCAAATCCTTTTAGCAATTCTCACAGACATAAAAGTGGAAATGACATATCTATTAGTCCAAATCCCTGAAGTCTTTTTATACAAAGCCTGGAAACGTCAGTAAGTTGGGATAATAAGGGGATAGTAACTTCGAAGATAAAGAATCACTAGGTAAGCAGTTATGTACCTTTGACTGGGGCTCAGAACAGCTGATTATTAGCAAGGAAGGCTTAAACAGTGATCAGTTAGGACCAGCGGGAATTAAGGCCTGAATGATGTTTCAACTAGGGATATGAAACATATAGCTGAAGATATCCTGATGGAAGAAGAGATCCACAGCCAGTGAGAAAATAATTTTAATTATAGAATAAAGAGAAAATAGGAAGGAAGAATGAAGCAACATCTAGGAAGTAAGTGTATAAAAAGCTGCAATCATGCATAAGGAGATGGAGCATTTACCAGGGAAAAAAAATATCCAACCAGTTGCACTGAAAACTCCCACCTAAATGTGAAAACAGGGAATATACTCTGAAGCTGGAAATATTCACCAGTGTGTTAAATGTCACACATTCTAAAAATATGAGATAGATTTCAACAGCCCTATAGTTAAAGACTGGTGATTGGGATTTTGCTTTTATGATGCCACAGCAATTCAGATGGTTGTTAGGTCTCCATAGCAACAGCCCGATGCTACTTTTTGTTCTTCTGAGTTGTCGCATGATGCTCAATGCTCTGCATGAGAAACAGAAGCAGTTGACTGTGATCCTTAATTAGTGACACAGAGACCAGAATCAGGAAGAACTTTTATTGGCACTGGGTCTGAGCCTTGTAAACTGGAGCCTTTATTCTATGAGCTAACACTTAAACTGGGTGTCAGCCTTTGCTTTGATGAACCATGGCTCTATATCAATAGCACTCTAGCTTAATGAACTGTGTGTCCATCCTGATAAAGTTCCTTGGAGCAGGTGACCCCTTCTATTTGTGTTGCCCAATTTTCTTAAAAGTTGCCACCAATATATATGATATATGGATGGTGGTTGCTAGCCATGAAGTGGCTAGTGACCATTTTCACTCCAGGATGAGCACCAGACTAACCTGCTAGGACAAAGGCACAGTGGTGTGTCGTGGGACAATTGGCAAGTCGCTATAATGGTTTATACCTCAGTTTTCCCATCATGAAAGGGGGTGATGAGCAAAGTATTTTTCTTACTCACAGGGTGATGTCTGCATTTAGACCAGTTTTGTCAAACATGTTTTGGAAGTTGACTTACTCAAGAGAAATCCCAATTGCCCTAAGCTTTTATATGAGAGATATCAAGGTGCTTCGTGGCTTTACCTAAAGCCAGAACACCATGAAGCTTACAAGATAGAAATCTGTCCTGAGCTCTCATTAAATTTACAAGGATTTTCTTACTGAGGCCAACTTATGTTCCCAATCCTTTCACCATCATTCTCATTAATGAGTATCTGGCTGAGTTAAGATCCATCCAAACTCACCTTGACATTGGCTGTTTTTCAGTTAGAGTCAGAAGTTTATGGTCTCTAGCTCTAAGCACTGGCACTCACATTTGTTATCCTGTCTAAATCAATTCACTCCAATATGTTACTCTTCCTCTGTGGAAGATGATTATACACTAACAAAGACTGTTACTTTGTGTACAGGAGGTGACCAATAAATACCTGTCCTCTTTCCTCCTGGTAATCCCTTCTCCATCTAAGATTCTTGCATTTCTGGACTCTTGCTATGGGGGGATGAGAGGTGAGCCAGTGATGTGTGTTTGAGCTGAGGATAACATTCTAGGGATGCTACAGCAGCAGTGTCAGCGCAAGGCATTAAGCTCTTATTCTCCACAGGACACTGCACATAGTGACGGGAACGCTAGGAGCTATCAGAGGGGCTGCTGCTGCAGCTGCTAAGGCGCTTCAGTCTGTCCAACTCTGTGCGACCCCATGGGATTTTCCAGGGGAGAGTAGTGGAATGGGGTGTCATTGCCTTCTCCATTAGAGGGGTTAAAAGGCAGCTAAAAGATAAAAGATAACAAGGTAACCTAAGCTAAATGTCAACTAGGAAATATAGATAAGGGGGGTGGGGCTGGGTACTGAACAAAAGCTTCCTGAAGAAAGAGGAATAACTGTGGACTTTTAAGAGAGCTAACATTTATTGAGTGCCTATTACGTAAAGGACATTGGGCCCTTTGCCCACTTTATCTCATTGATTAAGAGGGAGAGTCTTTTTCTTTAATGATATTATCTTTCTCTGTCTGACTTACTTCACCCAGTATGACGATTTCTTTTTTTAATATTTACTTTTATTTATTTTCTTATTTGTCTGTGTCAGGTCTCAGTTGTGGCACCCAGGATCTTCAGTCTGCATTGCAGCACGCAAGGTCTTTTAGCTGGGGGCGGGAAGTCTTAGCCACTGTACCACCAGGGAAATCGTTAAGAGGGAGACTCTTGGTAATGGAATCGAAGTGGAAAAGTGGGAATATTGGCCTAGAAGTGAGAATGATTGGCAGGAGGAGAGGTAAACAGGAAAGAAGATAGTAAATGAATCTAAAGGCCAAAATAAGGAGTTTGAACTACATTTTCAAGTCATGGGGAGCTATCATACCATTTTTTTTTTCAGTAGAGAATGCTGTGTACCCAATTGTACAAGTTAGGAAAGAAACATTGGTGAAATCAAGCAGGATACCACTGAGACAGCCCAGGCATTAGGTCGTGGAATCTGGACATAGATGGAGAGCCAGAAGGCACGGGAGAGTATAAGGTTGTTCAGAAGAATCATTACCATTAGCAGCAGCATTTGGAGGTCCAGGGGAGGGAGCTCAGCTGCTAGAGCTGAGTTTGGATGTATTAAATTTGAGGGGAGCACAAGTAGATGAAAAGATCTTCCCTGTAGGGTATTAGAGATGGGGGGCTTGCATTGTGAGGGCTGCTGGAAAGCCCACCCCTCACCTTCCTCATGGGGAAGTGGGAAGGACGCAGCCTGACAGCAGAGCTTAACTGGGCATCTTATCCTCGCTCTTCAGGGAGCAGCAGAGATTGGCCACCATTAGAAACTACCTTCTGGGCATCCTGTGTGTGTTTTAGTCACTCAGTCGTGTCCAGCTCTTTGTGACCCCATGGACTGTAGCCCGCCAGGCTCCTCTGTCCATGGGATTCTCCAGGCAAGAATACTGGAGTGGGTTACCATTTCCTTCTCCAGGGGATCTTCCCAACCCAGGAATCAAACCCAGGTCTCCTGCATTACAGGCAGATGCTCTACCATCTGTGCTACTAGGGAAGCCCATAATCCTGTAATTCTGTAATTCTGCCTAATTACTGGGGCAGAATGCTACCTGGCTTTTATTTTCTGGCCAGTGCCCTAAGGTAATGTGAACCATCCATTTCTTTGAGTTCCATCTCTCTTTGTGTTACCTTTCTTTATATCACTTTCCTTTCTCCTAGCAAATTATAAATTCAAATAAAAAACAAATTCTCCAAGTCTGACATCCCAAGACACATTATTCAGGAAGTTCTCTCTGGGTGCCTTTTTTTTTTTTTTTTTTTTTGACAGACAGTTGTTCTTTCTCACTTCTTCCCACCATAACTCGCTGTCTGTTTCCCTCTGTACACTGAATGGAGAAATGCTTTGGATACGGGTCAAAGCAAATGTCCAGGGAGAGTTTCCGAGTCATTTCACCAGTGTTTGTAAGACTGGTCTAAATAAAATCCATTTATTGGCAACGAATATATAATAGAAGATTTGAAGGAGAAAGAACATCAAATTAGGAGGGCTGAGGACTTTGTATAACATTAGGAAATTCACTGAGTTCCCTGGCACTCAGTTTTTACCTACCTGTTGAAATAAGTGGATAGGCTAGCTGATATAAAATTCAGCTCTAATATAATAATGCTTTTATATCATGGAATTAGGCTTAGTATGCCTTTGAGAAGTAGCATCACTGTATTTCCAGACTATAAGTGTTTCTTGTTATAAACTGTTCTTAAAGGGTACACTGTGCCCAGCACCACCTTGAGCAGTCAAAGGCCAGTCTGTCCTGCCGCATCTCCTGGTCAGAAATCTGAAGCTCAGAAGCCTCTGTAGCCTCTGAGGCTAGTGACTCTCCTCTCTCAGGAGGGTCTGAATATAACTAAGAGAGAAGATGCACAGTCTAGACCTGTGGGTTACACGTGGGTGACACTGAATATGAGAGCAGCAGGGTCCGCAGATCATCATGTTTCCTTTGAACTACCTGGGTCCCAGCTTGCACCCTTCCCCACTCTATTTCTCCATTGACCATGACTCTGTGCAACTCATCATCTGGACCTGCTCCTACCTTTATGTTTGACCCAGGATGACTCTGTTCTGGCTGCATGTTTGCCTGCTGTTATGTATTTATTTATTTATGGCTGTGCTGTGTCTTTGTTGCTGCTCATGGGCTTTCTCTAGTTGCAGGGAGTAGAAGTGACTCTCCAGTTGTGATGCACGGGCTTCTCATTGCAGTGGCTTCTCTTGTTGTGGAGAACAGCCTTGAGCTGCTTGGGATTCAGTAGTTGCAGCTCATGGGTTTAGTTGCCCTGTGTCACATGGGATCTTCCCAGACCAGGGCTCAAACCCATGTCCCCTGCATTGGCAGGCACATCCTCAACCACTGGACTACCAAGGAAGTCCCTTTTTTATTTATTTTTTTTAATTCAGAGCATTGCTTTTTTTTTTTTTTAATTCAGAGCATTGCTAAGCCTGTTCAGTTCAGTTCAGTTACTCATTCATGTCCAGCTCTTTGTGACCCCATGGACTGAGCATGCCAGGCTTCCCTGTCCATCACCAACTCCCAGAGCTTGCTTCAAATTCATGTCTATTGAGCTGGTGATGCCATCCAACCATCTCATCCTCTGTCATCCCCTTCTCCTCCCGCCTTCAATCTTTCCCAGCATCAGGATCTTTTCCAGTGAGTCAGCTATTCGCGTCAGGTAGCCAAAGTATTGGAGCTTCATCTTCAGCATCAGTCCTTCCAGTGAATATTCAGGACTGATTTCCTTTAGAATGGACTTTTGGGATCTCCTTGCAGCCTGTCTCTGCCCCAGTGCTGTTATCAGTCTGTCCTACTCTTTACAAAACCTGACCCCTGCTGCTTCTGCTGGCTCCAGCCCAACTCAGCCCCACGCCTTCCACAATTAGTCTGGATCCCCCTTCCCGTGGTTTTGGCTGGTATGAGCCTTCTCTACCTCTGCTACCTTGATGTCCTTCTTGAACGACTGAAGGGCCCATCCATGAAGCTGCTACCACTGCCACTGCTGCCCTGTGGCTGCTGGAGGTACGCCACCTTGGCTACCAGCCCCGATGCTGCTGCCACTCATGCTGCTGCTGCTAAGTCGCTTCAGTCGTGTCTGACTCTGTGCGACCCCATAGACGGCAGCCCACCAGGCTCCTCTGTCCCTGGGATTCTCCAGACAAGAATATTGGAGTGGGTTGCCATTTCCTTCTCCAATGCATGAAAGTGAAAAGTGAAAGTGAAGTTGCTCAGTCGTGCCCGACTCTTAGCGACCCCATGGACTGCTGCCCACCAGGCTCCTCAGTCCATGGGATTTTCCAGGCCAGAGTACTGGAGTGGGGTGCCATTGCCTTCTCCGGCCACTCATGCTATGCTGTGCTAAATCACTTCAGCTGTGTCTTGTGTACCGTAGCCTTCCAGGCTCCTCTGTCCATGGGATACTCCAGGCAAGAATACTGGAGTGGGTTGCCATGCCCTCTTCCAAGGGACTCTTCCTGACCCAGGGATCCAACCCCCAGCTCCTGCAGCTCCTGCATTGCCGGCAGATTCTTTACCACTGAGTCATCTAGGAAGTCCCGCTGCCAGTCATATAAAGGCTCAATTCTGTTTCCTGCTTTACCACCACCATGTCCTCTTCTCTTGAAAGCATCACCAATAGGCACTATAACTTCAGTGCACGGATGCTGTGATCAGCCCCACTTCCACTGCTAAATGGTGTCCTTACAACTTTACTCAGGCTTCCCTGGTGGCTCAGCTAGTAAAGAATCTGCCTGTAATTCAGGAGACCTCGTTTCGATCCCTGGATTGGGAAGATCCCCTGGAGATGGGAAAGGCTACCCACTCCAGTATTCTGGCCTGGAGAATTCCATGTATAGTCCATGGGGTCGCAAATAGTCAGACACAACTGAGCGACTTTCACACTGCTTCACACCCATGGGATGCATTGCCTTTTTGTGCATTGTGTCTATTTTGTTTCTCCTACTGTAGTATGTCTTTGAGGTCGTAGCAATCTAGTTCTCTGGTTTTGTGGACTTAGCCTAAGTTCCCAAGAGGATCAGAAGACGGCACGACTTACCCGGGCTTTGGACTCTGCCTCTGCTGCCATGCTCTGACCTACAGTATACTTTGGAATAAATTTTTTTTTTTTTAATGTAAAGAGTCTATCTCTGAATCCTACTCCTAAGGTTTCCCAGGAAGCAAGAACCTTAGGCAACTAGTGTGTCTGGGCTTCTTGAAACAGATGTGTAAGGTTAGACCCCACAGTGGCTTTGGGCTTCTCCATATTATATACATAATAGAAAAAGTGGGATGAAGGTGACTTCTGAGCTATATGCCTGGGAAAAACTTGTCCAGACACAGATTCTGGCAAAGGATAATCAAGATGTGCAATGGTCTTGGATTGGTTTCTCAGAGAAAAAGTAAGCAAAATCAAGGCCCAGCGACCCAGATCCAAAGCATTCCTTTCTCCTGGGCATTGTTTTCTTTCATTCCAAGCTCTCTGGTTGTGTAACTGTCTAAACATATTCAGACATGAAAGGGAGATACCCTAAACTACTTTCGTAGTCATGTTTGTTTATGCACCATTTTGCCCACAGAGTTGCGTCCTGCACAATCCTTGCCTGAGGATCCAGAATTTCCTAAAAAAAAACCAAAAAAACTTTATTCCTCAAACTTCTCTCCTTTCATTTCTGAACCATAGCCTATGTACCATACATCTGTGCTCCTTTGAAACACAGCTTCAGGAGATTTGTTTCATAGAGAGGTGAAAAAGAAGTTATGTCTTGCCCGGCCTGGGCATGTGCTTCTGCAAACAGTCAAGATGCCTGTCGGGAGATGGGCATGGTGCCTTGCACAGGGAATTTTAATCTTTGTTGAGTGAATGAATTCACTTAAATTGGAAAGAAATACTATTTGTTCAGAAAGATTTGGGGACATTTGAGAACTAGCAGTTTTCCCATTTCCTGTTGAATAGAATAGAAAGTTGTCTAAGAAAAGTGGGGTACATAACAAAGATTATTTAACAAATTACATAGAGAAAATGAGTTCAGGTATAAGAGCTTCGATGATCTGGTTTTAAACGGTCTGGTCGCTTTCCCCAGACCTTGGCCAGGTGGTCATTCCATGATCATAGCAAAGTTTAAAATAATTCCTTCTTTTGTTCCCCTCTATAGCTGTTCCATATCTCATAATTCCTCTTGATTCTTGCGATTAATTATCATTATATTTAAAGTCAATATGCTTTACATTTAGAATTTGGTTTCTTGGGTTCAGGCTGAGGTTCTGAATCAGAAAAATCACATATTATCAGAACTGAGGCAGAAATATTCCTCATGTCTAATTAAAATGCCAGTGACTTTGTGACCTCAGGCACTGGTGCCTCTTTTTCTGTTTATGAAAGAAAGTCACTAGTCTTGCTTTTAAGGCACATACTTAGATCTCAAGGTTCAGATATAGTTTGTGAACCAGAGCATGTTTCCAGGTTTGGGGATAAAAGATGCCTATCAATATCTATCATTAATTCCATTAGTTTGACATGGTAAGAAATCGAATTAAGCAATTATTTTCCTTTGTGCCTCAGGCCAAAACTGGCCAATGAAACTTAAGTTGATTTGAAAAACTCCTCAGAGCTATGAAAATAATGCACATTGAGGCATATTTTATTGTTTGAAAGGTCACGTTCTCAGCATAATTACATTATTAGGTAATCTCACTGCTGGTAATTAAAGAGACCATTGAGTGTGCGCAGGTACGCACATTTCAACTTGTCATGTAAAATAACTTTAAAGAATCAGAATGCATAATATACAAGAATTTCCTGCAGAATGTTAAGTAAATTAATATTGAACTTTCAAGAAAACACTGATGGTATAAAGTGAACTATCCTATTATTTCATTTGTGTGTGGTGTACAGATTTTTTTTCAAACAATGTGAAGTGTAAATGAAGTTTTAAATTCGGAAAAATCACATCTGAGATCATCTAACCTGGAGATCACTTGTTGGCACTTTGCACACCTCGGTGTTCTTATCTTTGCCCTCAAGCATGGTGTTATTTTCTGCCTCTGTGTTTCTTTTTTTAATATTTATTTTTTACTTTTTTGGCTGTGTCAGGTCTTAGTTGTGGCACACAGGATTTTCATTGCTTTAAGTGGGGTCTTTTGTTGCATCACGCAGACTCTCAGCTTGCATTGTGCAAGCTCAGTACTTGCTTTGCAACATGTGAGATCTTAGTTCCCTATCCAGGGCCTGAACCTGTGTCTCCTGCATTGAAACGTGGATTCATAACCACTGGACCACCAGGGAAGTCCCTGTGTTTCGTTTTCACATGTTAACCTCTCTGCCTGACATCGTCTCTTTAGTCTGACCCTTCTCCACACTCATTCCACCAACTTGACAACAGTAAGTCTCATACAGTGTCCACAGAATGGTCTTGAAGCCACAAGAATAGCCCTCCCTATGAAGTCTTCATCCACAGTGTGAGGCGAATCAGTCCTTCCCCACCTTCGGTTCCACTTTAACTGTCCAACCCCCTATGCTAGTTCTCTCCAGTACCATTCAGGTCTTTGAAGGCATTTTCATCTCCAATCCTTGGAATTCTTCAAGAGCCATAACTAGTCTTCATTAGCTTGGTATCCTCAGAGCAGAGCCTCTGGCTGGGCCTAACATACACTAGGTTCTTCCTATAGACAAAATATTTGTGTCCCCCCACTCCAAATTCAAATGTTGAAACCTAATCCCCAATGTGATGTGATGTTATTTGGAAGTAAGGCCTCTGGGAAATGATTAGGTTGTGAAGATGGAGCCCCTGAATGGGATGAGTGCCCTTAGAAAAGGGACCCCAGAGAACTGCCTTGTCCCTTCCTCCCTGTGAGGACGCAGAAAACAACAGCAGTCTATGAACTAGAAAGTGAGCTCTCACCAGCCAATGAGTCTGCTGACACCTTGATCTCGGCCTCCCCAGCCTCCAGAACTGTAAGGAGTAAATTTCTGTTGTTAACACACAGCTCTGTCCATGGTGTTTCTATTACAGCAGCCTGGAAAGACTGACAGGTCTTAACACATGCATGCAGTTTGAAAGAACTCTGCAGCGTCCTGGGCCCAGCTTCAGTGAGCTCAGTCATTAATGAGGTGCTTTTAGGATAGAAGACGGGGGCTCTCTTTCATACCCTCAGAGTGCAGGATGGGCACATTGGAAAAAAAAGGTTCTTGTTCTATTTACACAGCTGGAGGGTTCAAAGAAGTCTCCGAGCTGGAAACTGCTAGGATTCCCCTCTCTGCGTATCATTGTCATTTTGTCCCATTCTCTCCGCATATCATTATCATTTTTGTCCCATCTGTGCCCAGGGTTTGATTTCTCAAAGTGATATGTCTACAGCCTGACCTTTCTGGACATTTTGAGAGAAGGATCAAGAAAAGGTGTTTCCCTTGCATAATATTCTTCAGCATAATACCTTATTTTGGAGCTTTGAAATAAGGACCCCAAGAGAAACAGGAGGCCTTTAAAAATGCTAACAGATGCCTTCTTTGCAAGGAAGAGGGTGGAGAGGGTTAAAGGAACATTCAGCTGCCTCTCCTTCTTCCTCAGCATTCAAAGGAAGGAAAGTGCCAGCAGCTTCCTCAATGTCTTGGGCCCAAATACCCTGTTTTAGTTTTTTCCTTATCTCTGTTCCCAAAGGTCTTCTAAGCAAATACCAGAGTAATGGTCTGAGGCCACAGCAGCTGTTGGTTTCCTCTTAAACCAAAAACCTTAAGAAAAGAAAGAGAGAAATATAAACACCTCTTTTTAAATGCCTTGCAAAATCATGTCACTTTGTTCTTTATCCTTTTTTGTACAACACAGGAATAGCTAGAGACCCATTTCCACTTGAAGCCTGCATGAGGATGAACAAAAGCAGTTTCTTTCTTCCTACTGTGTGGCACTTTTTCAGAAAGTCAAGAACTGCTGAAGTGAGATGTCTCCCAGGGCTAGATTCCAATTAACTGTGGCACTGATTGCTGATAACTTTTGGCAATCACCAGTTCTTTAGAAAATGGGACAGAGTATCTGAAAGATCATAAAGACAAGATGACTGATCAACCAAGACTGAAAACCTAACACCCACTTACCCCCAGGCTTCCTCAATTTTAGAATGAAAATAGTGGAGGGAAAAAAGCATTGTGAATGAAATGTTGCCAGTCTTGTGCCTGATACTCAGTAACATAAAAGTGTTAGTGTGTGTCTCGAAACTCAGATATTGATCCTGAGGTCTGGAAAATACTTGAATGATCATCATTTCCACCAAACTCTGCGTGACTTGCTTTCAGAACTATCTAGGGTAGGAAAACATGAAATTTGGGCTTGGAAGATGTGTGTCTGTACTGTTGTACTGTTTTCAGAACTGTGATCTTGGATAAGTCATTGTATCCATTGGCTGCATAACAGACACACTGCCTGGGACCAGGGACTACCTGAGAAATGCCCTTCTGATGGACATTGTCAGCCATCTATTTGTAACACATTTGCTAACATCCCACTGGCTCAAACCAGTCTTATAGCCACACCCAGAGGAAGTGAGAGAGTAAAGTCTAGGTGGAAGATGGCATAGATAACACAATGCATGCAGGGTTGAGGCTAAATGATGCGATGTACCATGGTACTTAATTCTCTCAGTCTCTGTTCTCTTGTCTGTTAAGTGGGGATAATAATGCACCATTGAAGATGAAACAAGATGGTACTCAAGACTACTCACTTCAAACCTAGAACAAAGTCAATAACTGATAAATGTTACTTTCTTTCTACTCCCTTCTCCACCTTTGCAACATGGAAATTAATACCTGCCACATCACATAGGATTATTGTGAGGTTCTTAAAAGGAAATGCATGTGAAAGCACTTGGAAAGAATGTCAATTGGTATTAATTTTTGTATTGTGATAACTTAGAGAATGCTTCCTCTTACCAGACACAAACATAAATTCAAGCTTATGGATATTAATTCACAATTGTCATTGAGTTCTTTGGTTCAGCGTGGAGTAAGTAGAATTTTCTCTGTGATATGCTGTGATAGTTACATTATGCTGCTAAGTCACTTCAGTCGTGTCCGACTCTGTGCGACTGCATAGACGTCAGCCCACCAGGCTCTCCCACCCCTGAGATTATAAAGCAAAGTAAATACGCCTGGCCCAAGATCAAGGGCAGGGGCAGGGGAAAGTGCAAATGGGAGGGGAAAGTATGGCATGAGCTAAAGTGACACTCAGAGTGTTGCCCAAGATAGCTGGAACCCATCCCGGAATAAGGTCTTTTCTGTGCTTTATCATCTGCAAGTTCAGTTCAGTTGCTCAGTTGTGTCCGACTCTTTGTGACCCATGGACTGTAGCACACCAGCCTTCCCTGTCCATCACCTACCAGATAAATGTAAGTACTCTGTAGACTCTGCTGTGATGCTCAAACTCATGTTCATCGAGTTGGTGATGCCATCCAACCATCTCATCACATCACCTGAAAGCCTCAGTCTTAATGATGAAGTTTCCCAACAAGAAGTAAGGAGTGAGGGGTCATGGAGGGAAAACCCTGATGGTTGTCAGGTCACGGTCTTCTTACCTTAATAAATAAAAAACTGTTTATGAAGCCAGGCAATACTGTTACAGGAAGGAAAACCCCTCCAGGACCCTAGAGTGGGCTCTTGTCTAACACCTGGAAGTTGTTTAGGGAGACACATGTGCCAACAAAGCAAGATACTTTGTTGGGAAGGGGCACCCAGGTGGAGAGCAGGAGGGTAAGAGAACCCAGCTCTGCCACGTGGCTTGCAGTCTCAGGTTTTATGGTGATGCAGTTAGTTTCCAGGTTGTCTCTGCGCAATCATTCTAACTCAGGCTCCTTACTGGTGGTACATGCATATCACTCAGTCAGGATAAAGTCCAGCAAGAAGGATTCTGGGAGATTGGTCAGACATATGGGCTAGTGTTGCCTCTCTCCTTTTGACCTTTTCCAGATTCTTCCAGTTGGTGGTAGCCTCTTAGTTCCATGATCCTTACCACGACCTCCTGTTGCTAAGATAACTCATGCAAATGGCTAGTGCTAGTGCTTGCCTGGCCAGAGCCAGCAGTTTCAGTCAGTGTTTCCCCTTTCAATACCATCCTCGGAAAATGAACCTTAAATGTGCAACTGGCTGTGGTCCCCAGAGACTACAAGGGACCATAGAAATTAACCTTGAAGATGGAGAGGGTGAGGAAGAAAGGGTCAGCATCCTAAAGCAAGAGATGGGAAACCTGAGCCTCTGACAGAGACCTGTCTGATGGCCTTTGTGACATTTCCAAGTGCTTCTGGCCTAGAGAGGTTTATTATGAAGTTCTTTCTTCTTTTTTTAATGTCAAAATAGGGAAGATGGATTACCCAAAGGACAAATGCATTTGCTGAGAGGTTCCTTAGTGCAGGAATGTTGCCTCCAAGGTCAGAAGCCCCTACCATGCAGTGGAAATTCCTTGAGCCAAGATTCTCTTTCCCTGTGAGGCAAACTTAATTGATATTTTACCAGTTTCTGTATATTTCATACCCATTGACTTGTTCTTCCAAGGCTGAGTTAATACCAGATTGTAATTCCCGCCCTTTTCGAAGCAGAAGGAACATGTCTGGAACATGAAATAGTACATGGAGAATGCCTCAATCTAAGGAAATCTGGGGGAAGAGATGTGAATGAGTGTTCCCACTTTTGCATATTTTGGCAACATTAATCATCCTTCAGAATGTCAGGAGGTCTAATGAGCTGGTGATTATTGTCAACTGACATTGCACATCTATTGCCCAGGTTAGAATATTTCCTAAAACCCTACCACCACCACCATCTGCCCATTCCAATCCCCCAAATAAATCTAATGAATTTAGATACAAGAGAGGGAATGGTCAGTATTTAAAGGACTTAGATATAGACAGTAAATTGACTGATATGTTCCTTTTCACAAATAACTCGTTGTCTTTAATAAACACCAGGCTTGTGCTTGATAAGCATCTTATGGTAACTGACGACGTGGATGGCCAATGAATGTTGATTGGTTTCATCAACAAAGAAGTGAATGAGGGACTACAGTTAACACAATAGCCTAAAATTATGCAGTTTCAAACGCTTAATTTCCGGCCTGTAACTAATAAAAAATAGACCGTTAACTCTTTATATGTCTCCTGTTTCTGGAGGAGATGGGAAGGAACTAGTGTTCTCACTAACTGTGGCCTCATTGAGCTAAATGGAGGTCCACTGTGTGAGCAAATTACTTAACCAAGACATACACAAAATAGCAATAAGCACATTACCTCCCTCATAGGGTAGTTGCAGGGGTGGTGTGAGCTAACGATGGAAATCACTTAGCCCAGCATCTAGTACAAGTTAAGTGCTTAACAGCCATCAACATCTTCATCTTTACCATCACCATCAGCATCACCTCAAGATCCTAACTTGGTTCAGGTCCTATAAATGTTTAAAGGTTTGGGTTAGTCAGGGACCTCTCAGACCACTGGGAACATGGTGAGCAACTCCAGACTCCAGGGGCTAGAGTTATGGAGTATGAGTAGCCAGAAAAGTTACACTTTCTTTATGTGGTGTGATGACACAGGAAACTCAAAATTCCTGCGTCAAGCTTCCTCCTCTGGCTCAGGAAGGCTGTTATGGTTCCAAAAACTATGCTTTGAGTTTGTCAGAAACCAACTAGCCTCAAGCATATAATCGGTCTATTTTTTTTTTTAAACCTTGACATAGTCCCACTCTGTTGTACCACTTTAACCCTCTGAGAGACTTAGGGTCAAAGAGAGAGACAAGACGCAGGAAGTGATTAGTTGTGGCAAAATCAAAAAAGGGCAAAGAAAAGTTTGAGAAAAGTGATTGGAATTGGTAATCCTGGTGAGTTGGGTTCCAGGAATAGGAAAGAACAACCCCAAACAGAAAGCTTCAGAAAAGAATTGTGGAAAATAAAAGGCACAAGATGGATGTACCTTGTCCAGGTTGTTGAGAAGTCAGAGAGAATGAAAGCTGGGTGGAATGGGTGATGTGTCAGAATGAGCTGAATAGCAAGCCTGTTTCAATGTCCAGCGCTAGGAATTGGGGCAGATGAGCACTACTGTCTTTAAAAAAACCAAGAGTGAATTTCTCCCTGCCCTAAATAAAGCCCTTGAGGAGATAAAGGAAGGATTTGGGAGGTGGGAATATGATTAAAGATGGAGGTGGAGGAATGGAATTCTTGTGGAACAAATTGGTTTTTAGTTGCCCCAGAAAGCGACTAATGGGTATCCCGCTAGGAGATGAGTGGAGCCATAGTGGAAGGGGAACCTCGTGGGAGGGGTGACAATCCTACAGAGAAACACAAGAACACGGGCAGAGGTTGATATAAGAAATGAGGTGGCCAGGGCTTTCTCCACCCCATTTTCCACTGTATCGCCTGAAACTAGAATAGGTCCCCATTGATAGTAGGTACATTACAACTTTGTCAAATAGATGACTGGATACATAAAAAATTAAATAACCCCTGAATATTAGTATGCTGAATATAAAAATGTCATGTTTAAGCCAGTAACTAAAAGAACAAGGGCCAGAGACCCCCCAGAATGCCAAAGATGAAGGCAGAGTATTGCACTCAGTATGCTAGGGTTATTGGAGATTTGTCTGGATGCTAAGACTCAAGCCAAATGATGGATATAATTGGTTGAATTAGAATGAGGTTACAGTGTGCACGTGTCATGTAGTAGGGAAAAGTGAAGAGTAAAGGACTGAGAGAGGAGAGGAGTCAGAGGGTGACAGTGTAGACCCTGGGAATCTTTAGAATGTGAGTGTGTGAACTGGAGGAGAAAACATGGGTTCATGAAGGACAAAGAACACAAATGAAGAATGAGGAACACAAATGAAAGAAGAGGCTGGATAAGAGGATCAACTTCTGATACCATCTGGGGGTCAGCATGCAGGTCACCCCTATCCTGGAGATGAACTGAGAGTCAGGCATAAAAGCAGCAAGTTCTATCCAGGGACAGGGAGCATTAGCTTTAAATTTCATTGATGAGTTCACATGTAGTATGTGCATGTCACACATATGGTGCAGAGATTTCAAGTTATTTCCACATAGAGAATGTCTCAAACGTAAAAAAGTTCCAGAAAACCTCATCTTTTTCAATTTCATTGTGCTCTGACCCAGGTCTTGGCAATATTTTTCACTGTCTACTTTTTACAAGGGACCAACCAACAAGGCTGTATGAAACACTCAATCCTTGTTTATGTGGAGTCTTGGGCAGCACTCACACTTAATATTTCATGCTTAGCCCTTCAGGAACTGAGTCCATAAATCTGCTTTGGAAACTTTTCCTAGGAAGAGGCTCTGCCTGTACGTTCGTACACATCTGGCCAAACAGCAAGAAAACCCAGTTAATTATCCAGATGTTATGTCAACACTGAGCTAAAAAAAAAAAAAAAAAGGTAACCTAGAAATATCCAAGTTATGAGATTTCTATTTTGGCTTTCTGCACACCAGCCAGAAAACCAGCTGAGTAATGGTGGCGACTAGATGCCCCGCTGTCGGGTCCATTCCTTAGAAGAGGAATGAATGAATGAACGAATGAATGAATAGCTCTGCAGTGCCTTGGGCTGTCAGCTGTAGAGAGAGCATCTGCCAGGGGATCCTGGGGAGCATGGGGGTGCCCCGGGGAACAGCTAAGCCACCTTGCCTCCTGTCCTGGATGAGCGGTCCCTGTGCTTTGGTGCAGATCACTTTTCTTGGCTCAAATGTGGTACCTAAGACAGGGATCATTTGTCAAGTGAGCCTGGTACACAGAGAGCTGTAGGCAGATTATGGAAAGAGAGAGGGAGGAGAGGGAGGGAGGGGAGAGAGAGCGCGGGAGAGAGAGAAAGAGCGAGGGAAGAGGGCGAGGAGAGGAGCAGGCTTCTTCAGGAACAGCGCTTTTCAGGCACCGGAGATTCAAGTTAGACAGGGTGGCAAGGCGCCTCCGGGAAGAGGGGAGTGACCGGCGCCTCCCGGCATGGCTCTTTTCTTGTGGGATGCTTGAAGACAGCGCGCAGACAGAGTAACTTGGAGGAGAGGGAAACTGGCATGAGGATTCTGCCAAAATGGAAGGGCTCCTGTCTCCGATGAGGACGAAGGTAAGGGGAGTGGATCTCCATTTCTTTTGATTCCGCTCAAAGGTACAGGAAAGGCAGCTGAGGTGTCCTCAGGCTTCTGTGAATGGGAGGCTCAGGGAGCTTTTGTCTTGTTTCTGAACTAGGCTGGCGGATGCAACTGGATCTCTCAAAGAATAGGCTCGCCTCAAAGGCAGTGCGATCCTGGGAAGGGGAAAGCAGGGGGGGAGCGAACCATCTGTCAGTGCGGACAATGGGAATCTTAGTGAATGAGTTCTCCTCTCGGGTGATTAGACAGCCATATTTTAGCAGGATTTCCAATCACTCTTCTTGGGAGGCTGTGCAGCCCTCAGAGCTGCTCGTTGCAGGAAGTACCAATTTCTGCACTGGTGCTAAGCAGAAAGAGTAACGTGTTTGAAAGGAGAGCATGCCCAGCTCCCACTCAAAATATGCTCTTGCCTCTTCCTCTTCTCCAGAGCTAGAGGGCCAGGGAATCCTCAGTGGAAAGTAGGTTAATGCATTCTGGAAGCCAGCGTATTCTCAGGGAACTGCCAGACCCTGGGAAAAGAGTCCAGTGCACCGGGCTAGCCTGATGTCCAGAACTCAGTCCTCTAACATTTAGAGGCGCTTGTAAGAAACAGCTCACCCTCTCCCGGAGGCTCTGGGAACTTGCTCTCCGGGCTGGAGTTTGCTTTTTTGCTTGAAAAAGGGATGCTGTGAAGATGGGGCATTAAAAGCTCAGATGAGGAGTATATTTGATATCTGCTATATCTATATGTAACTCTAGCACAAGTTCTACCTTGTGCTAGAAATACTACCTTTTCTGAAAAAAAAAAATCAGAGGGAAATAATCTCCATAATCACCCAGAAGAGTTAAAGCCAAAAGATTATGGCTTTGATTTGATTTTCACCTCTTTGATCCTCTATTTACTGATTCCAACACAAATAGACTCTTTTGTCATTGAGCGTTTTTTCTCTTGTTTGTTAATGAGCATGACCACAGTATTTTAAGAGAATATTAGAACTAGAGTCTTACGCATGACAGCTTCCATCCTCAGGAGAATTCCCCATCTTCCTCTCTTAGTCCCCAGTTGTGTGACAGTCGTTCATTAGATGGACTGCCCCAAGTGAATTTGTTACCAAAGGTTCTAATCTCAGTCCCTGGGCTGACTGGCTGACTGATCTCCTGCAAGACCTCTTCTGTGACCCATTTGCTGTCTTGAAGCATGTAGCTGGCATCGTTACGGTTTCAGGCAGCATGCCTTAATTCAAGGTGCTGCGGAAACAGCAGGTATCTTTTCCTATGTTGTGTACCACTGCAAAGAGAGTGGCAAATGGCAGTGAAATTCCTGTGTCTCTTTATTGACGGGGTGCGGTGTGAATGCTTTAGGGAATGGCATGGGAATCTGTGTGGCGAGCTTCTGAATTGCTGCCACTGGCACTCTTCCCTAGTCTTGTGCATGGTCAGGCTTCCATCAGAGCAATGAATCTGTGCTCATAACCTTAACGTGAGTACAACTCTCAAAGACTTGGACGGGAGTTCCCAGTGTAAATGAGTTAAGACCTAAGCACAGGGCGGAGGCGTAAATCACACTGTGGGCCAATTAGAATGGCATGCTCTTGCAGGGGGAGATATGAATGTCAGTGGGTCAGACTACTCATATATTATGTTTATCAGTTTAATTCACATCAGAGCTTTTTCCTTAACCATTATATCACCCAGTGAAACTATGGAGTAGGGGGTGGTCCCGCTAGAGTTCAAACATAGTCTCTACATAGCAAATGGACTCATTCAGACCCACTAATTTTTAAGTTTCATGAGATTTGTGTATGTGAATTAAACTGCTTCTGTGAACTCTTTTTAACTCTCTTTCTGACACTGGAAATCGATATATCCATATTGAAGATTCAAATTACATTGAATTTGGTACCTTTCAGTATCATCCTGACTCAGGGGACAAGACCTGACTGTGCAGGAGTCAAAAGGATATCCCTTTGATGGGTTTCAGCTTTGGTTCCTTAATTGCTCTGTCCCGTGTTGTTGAAATTAGCCTGTGAATTGTAAAAATCTATCCAGAGATGTAGATCAGTGGCAGTGGGTTGTTCTTAAACTTTGATCCACACTGTGTCTCATTAAGTCTGTTCTGGAATATTTTCCCCCTTTCATAAGTATTTAGCTGGAAGTTTCTGACTTCAGAGTATCATAATAGGTTGAACAAAGAAAGCCTCCTAGCACTGAATTTTGGTGTGTTATGGTTACTTAATAACTTACTGACAGTTTAAAGCAAGTGTTGAGGTAAATTGGACATCATGCACTAATTTCATTACGCCGTGTAATAGACTTAACCAGTGTAAATCATGGGTGCTTAATGCATTTTTATCTTGGGATTTGCATAATTGACACATAAATATGCATGAGGTTAACTGGAAATGGCAAAAGGAGGTGGGCAAAATGTTCATGAGTGTTCAAATAAGGCATTTGCAAGGAGGGCACCTGAGCACTGCATCTCCTGGGTGGTGGCCACACTAGACATGCCTGGAAACTGACAGGGCAGCAGCTGGCCTCCTACGTCACAGTCAGTGTGCTGTCAGTGACACAGGGACTCTCTGAAGCTTTTGGCTTGTGGCTGTCACTGGAGTACACTACTTATTCTTCCTTTTAAATATAATGCAATCTCAGAGCATCTGCAGGCTGATGGATAGACTTGCTACTGGTCTCCTGGCAGGCCACGACACAGGCCTCAGGATTCTAACCATAACAAATGATGTTTGCAGAGACTAGGGGTTGGAAGGAGGAAAAGAGAGGCACTGATTGAGTCATTTCTCCTAGGAGGGTCCAGGAAAGAATTTTATAATTAATCTTCTTTGTGCACTTTTAAAATGTGTCCTTTTTTAATTCGATTTTTAATCCCTCAACTTCCATAATTCTCTTTAATCCTCTGTGCACTGCCTCCAGTGAATGAGGCTGGCAGAAAAATTCCTCTCATTTTCAGCTTCTTGTTATTCCTGCTTGCCAGTGCCTGCTGTAAAATTTGCAGGAGGAGAAAGCAGAGGGAAGGGGAGAGGAGAGAGGAAAGGGAAGATGGCTTGGTTAAAAGTGCATCTTTTGTTTTTTCCTTTCAGTTTTACTGAGCTATAATTGGCATGCCATGCTGCATATGTTTAAGGTGCAGAGTGTAATGACAATATATATATATATATATTTCAAAATATTATCACCAAGTTTATTTAACATCCAGCTCCTCATATAGTTACCAAAAAAAGTTTTCCTTTGTGATGAAAACTTTCAGGATTTACACTCTTAACAACTTTCAAATGTAACAGCCAATAGTGTTCACTGTTCTCACGACACTGTACATTGCATTCCTAGTACTGAGTGATCTGATGATTGGAAACTGTACATTTTGACCACCTTCCTTCCAATTCCCTTTATCACCCCCTGCCTCTGGTAACCACAAATGTGATCTCTTTTTCTGTGAGTTTGTTGTTTTTTTTTTTTTTTTAAATTCCACATTTGAGAGAGATGAGCGAGATCATACAACATTCATCCTTCTCTGACTTATCCCCCTTAGCACTATTCCTTCAAGTTTCATCCATGTTGTTACAAATGGCCAGGATTGCCTTATTTTTATGGCTGAATAGTATTTCATGTGTGTGTGTCTAAAACAGTTTCTTCATCCATTCATCCATTGATAGACATTTCTGTTGCTTCCGTGGCTTGGCTATTGCGAGTAGTGTGACAATGAATAAGGGGTGCAAATATCTTTTTGAGTTTGTGATTTCATTTCCTTTGGATAAATACCCAGAAATAGAATTTCTGAATCATATGATAGTTTTATTTTCTATGTTTTGAGGAATGTGAGGTCTATCTTTTATGTCCAAAAGATTTTATATCCAAGGTATGTTTTATCAAGTGATAAATGTAAATGGATTGAAATGAACTTCTCTACAAAGGATGGAGTATTAACTTCTAGAAAGTTTAACTTGACAGGTTAGTAACTCTTCTGTGTACTAACTTGGGTTTTTAGAATACCATGACACTCTTGCCTTTTATATCTCCTTTCCATTAATAATTAGCTAACTTCCCAGAAAATGGAGACGGCAACGGCACCCCACTCCAGTACTCTTGCCTGGAGAATCCCATAGACGGAGAAGCCTGGTAGGCTGCGGTCCATGGGGTTGCTGAGTCAGACACGACTGAGCGACTTCACTTTCCCAGAAAAAGTGTTGCTTATGTTTGAACCTCCCTAATTTCTGCCTCAAGGATATTGTGGATATTACTTCACTTCGGTTACTTTTTTTTAAAGGAATGATTTCTGATCTGTGGCTTAGGGTGATTTTCTAAGGGAAGTCATTCTGAAAGGATCAGGCCATTTGTGAAAGGGATACGAAGGAGAAATGTAAACTGAGCTGATAACAGTATAAGCATTTGAAGTTAACACAAGAATTGTGTCTGGCTCTTGTGCACCCAGAGTAAGTACCCCAAGCAGCAGCTGCTGTTACTTCAAGGACAATCCTTTTCCTCCACACTGCAATTTTGGAAACATTAGATACAGATGTAAGATGTGAACATCCTAAAATTGCAGGCAATACAGAAAGCAAAAGAATCAAAAGAGTGCAAAGCTCTCTGGCTGTTTAGATCAATTATCATGCAATATAGGAAACCCTTCAAGTCACTTAGAATTGTGCTAAATCTGCTCAAGACTTTGCCAGGACTCCATGGAGGAGTGTGTGAAATGATCCATTGTGTTCTGCCTGCTTAATACGTAGATTCTGAAAAAAACACCGAAATCTCCCTTTTAAAGAGCTCCTTGAAATCACTACAGACTAAAGAATACTGTAATCTGAGCTGGGAAGTCTAAGGCAGAGGCTTGACAATTACTTTCAAACACATTAAATATATACAAGATTATTCACCAGCTAATGACAGGCTATGCTTTATCTTAATGGAGACTTAAATAAGAGGAAAACTACTGGAGCTGAAACATGACAGCTGTAGATTAAATTCAAGGCAGTGTTTCTTGACATCAAAATGTTTTTCCTGAGAAAGGTTTCTGTGGTTTCTAATCTAGAGGCTTCTGAGACAGGTAAGGACGATCCTACCTATGAAGCCAAGAGGAGCCTTTAAGACACACCCTGTTTTTATGATGCTGTGAATTTTCACCATAAAGCCAATAAAACCAGATATACGTTTGCTGACAAGGCATGCACTAGACTCCTTTATAAAGAGTTACATGTATTGAATCACTCAACTTAGTTGGGTGCGAACAGGAAACAACTTAATTCTGTTTTCAAACAACCTCTTGCAAGCAAACTGAATTGTGGAGAGGAAGTTGGGGACTACAGAGGACAATTTATTTGCTTAATGAGAGAAGATGCACAAGGCAACATAATCTTTCCTAATCAGGTGATAGACTACATCACACTCCCCAAAACCTGTAAAACTTGTGGTTCACACTCTAGCTCTGCTGTTGACTTGGGTGTTTTTCTGAGACAGTTTTCTCGTGTACAAAATGCATACAGTGATGAAACCAATACCATATCAGGAATCCCCACCCTCCAGGATCTAATGCCTGATGATCTGAGGCGGAGCTGATGTAATAATAATAGAACTAAAGTGCATGGTAAAGGTAGGGTGCTTGAATCATCTGGAAACCATCACCCCACCCGGCTCCGTGGAAAAATTGTCTTCCACAAAAACAGTCCCTGGTGCCCAAAAGGTTGGGGACTGCTGCGCAGGTTATTTTGAGAAGTAAATAACATAATGGTTACAGGGTCTTGTCATATTATAATAAATGTTGCTGCTACTGCTGCTGCTGCTGAGTCGCTTCAGTCGTGTCCAACTCTGTGCGACCCCATAGATGGCAACCCACCAGGCTCTCCTGTACCTGGGATTCTCCAGGCAAGAACACTGGAGTGGGTTGCCATTTCCTTCTCCAATGCATGAAAATGAAAAGTGAAAGTGAAGTCGCCCAATCGTGTCTGACCTTCAGCGATCCCATGGACTGCAGCCTTCCAGGCTCATCTGTCCATGGGATTTTCCAGGCAAGAGTACTGGAGTGGGGTGCCATTGCCTTCTCCGATAATAGATGTTAGCCATTACTAGTATCCTTGTGTGAATGAATATTTACCAACATGCAAGTCTCACAACAGACGTTTGGGATGAATTTCCATAGTCATGAGCACAAGTAGGAAAGGCAGAGCGTTGGTCTTCAAGCTGAAACGCAGGAGGAGAGCCCCTCCTCACTGCAAGGTCCCTGTGAAGTCAGGCTCTCACCTGTCAAGGTGAAGCTCCAAGAGCTGAGACTAAAACAGACGCCTTTGGAGCGTAAATCAGTTCTCATTACAGTCAGGGCCTTCACAACAAATGATGATGTGGAAATTGTTTAGAAGGAAAGATTGTAGATTCAGGTGAAGCCTCAAGTGTTCCTCTCCAGAACCTTGAGAAAATCAGTCTTCTGCTCCAGCTTTTGGTTTTGTCATCTCCACACTGACACCTTCATAAAAGAACAGTCCTTCTTTCTTTTGTGCTTTAGATCTTACCAAGTTGAAGGTGCATTATTTTCTGTGACCTTTACTGCAGTGGTTACAAGACTTCAGGGAGGAAAGAGCTGGGAACAGGCAGACATGCCTCTGTGGGTCTCCCCAGATGGATCAGCTCTCCTGTCTCCTGACAGTGGGGCCTTGGTGCTTGCAGACCAGACCTGGGCAAATGCAGGATGCAAGGCTTGTTCCGCTCCCCCGAAGGTAGATGAAAAGAGCCAGGAACAGACCGCGAAACAGCCTGGTAACTTTTGGACTCTCCAAGCCATGATTGGTTTAAAGCCTTTTCCATCATGTCCCAACAAAAATCCTGTTGGCCCAGAGATTTTACGAAGTCACAGAGGAGGCTGACTGGACAACCCGTGGAAGCAGAAAAGGAATGGGCCCCTGGCTTCATCAGATCGGGTAACAAGGCCCCGGGTGGCCACACCCCAGGCCGGTAAGCCAAATTCTACTTGTACTTAGGAAAAACAGCATAGATGAGGGCCCTCAAGCTACTGAGCTCATGCTGTATAATTAAACTGGAATGTGAGTGTGGCAGGTAAATGTTAACATGATTGAGGGAAGAGAGGGAATAGATGAAGGTTTTTGAGCATTTCTGAAATATAAAAAAAAGAAAATGAAAATCACTCAGTCGTATCTGACTCTTTGTAACCCCATGAACTGTAGCCCGCCAGGCCCCTCTGTTCGTGGAATTCTCCAGGCAAGAATACTGGAGTGGGTAGCCATTCCCTTCTCCAGGGGATCTTCCCAACCCAAGGTTTGAACTGGGATCTTTGAACTGGATTCTTTACTAGCTGAGCTACCATGGAAGCCCTATAAAAAATAGAGAGTTGATATATTTGTGCTAATTCTGTTCATTTTCCAGTCAGATCTATTTGGTACATTTCCAGCAGGAGAAGAGATCTCAACAACAAAGCTACTGAGCAAGAGAAAGTAACCTGGCAGTTATTCTATCTCATTTACCTATCCATCCAGCAAGGATTTATTAAGTGCTCAGATCAAGTGTCAGGAAATAAACTCCTTTCTTTCTGTCAAGGTTGTACAGACAAAAGGGGAACATGTTAAAGATCCACAAACCAGACAAAGCAGCCCAGTCCCTTCCCTTGCAAAGAATCTGAGCAAACGCTCTAGAGGCTGGAAGCAGGAGAAAATGCTCTCCCAGAAGGGCACGTTCCTTTTCACTGAGTGAAATGCTTTTCACAAGTGGATGATAGCAATTGGACAAATTAACTCCGCATTGGTATTCAAAGGGAATTACGTTAATGGTAAGAACTGAGTGTCTTCAAAGGGATCAAGATGCCTCAAGGAAGATTCTCCTGCATCTTGGAAGGTTTCCTTTATCTAGGTGAAGAGCGTGAACTCCAATGTACTTTCTAAATGGGAAAACTGAACACAGTTATTTCTCCAAAGATTTCAAGTCAAATGCTTTAGTTAGCACTGGGAAAATCAGGTTAGAAAATGCAGCGTCAAGTATGATGAAATTTGATAAAGACCAAAGTTCTTAGTTAATTCATTCTGATAACTAGAATAACCCCAACTACACAGTTGGATTTTCTATTATTCTCCTGTCTCTACAGATTTTTGGTGAGAGATTCATATTTGTGTGTGTGTGTGTGTGTAGCTCTCATTCACTTTCAAAACTGATGTTTCTGAAAATGATTCCAATGCTAGTATATGTCATAGAAATGGAGCCGAATTTAGATATTTTCCTATAGGCTAGAAAACAAATTTTAATTTAGAGGTTAAGTAAGTCATGGCTAGCTCTTGGGTAGGGCTCTTGGGCATGTGCATTGTGGATAGATTGAAAAGATGTTAACATTTACTGTAAGGTACTTTGTTTTCAATTTTAGGGGTAAAATCATAGTATGTACCAAGGATATGCTATAGTATATAACAAAGAGTGAAGAGAATGCAAGTTCTTTAGCTCAGCATTGGCCAATAGAAATATAATTCAAGCTACAGGAGTAATTTTAAAGTTGCTTGTAGCCACATTAAACAAAAAAAAAAGACATAGCTATAAGTATCGGGTTGTCCAAAAAGTTCATTCAGGTTTTTGGTAAGATGTTACAGAAAAATCTTAATGAACATTTTGGCCAACCCAATAATTTTAATGATGTCTTTTATTTGCTAAATACATCTAATATATTATCATTTCCCCACGTCATCAATATCAACATTATGAACGAGATATTTTACATTCTTTCTTTATAGTGTCTTCAAAATACAGAGTGCATTTTATGCTTACAGCACTTCTGGACCCAGACTGGCCACATTTCAAGGGCTCAGTAGGCACAGATGGTTGGTGGCCACCATGCTAGACAGGGCATCTCTAACTGATTTATTGGTACAACCACAGAAGCCATAAAGCTGGGATTTGTCTAATACTGGTCAATTGAAATTGCTGTTCTAATAGCTTATGTTGACAACATCAGCTCTCCCCAGTACTGTATTGTAGTTGGGATGCTGTTATAGCCCAGGAGCTCTGCTACAAGCGTATTTGGTGGGATGAATGCCCAGAGCTCTTTGACCTCGACCATGAAAGCTGATGGTCACACACAAAGCATGAGTGATCTCAATGCCCCCATTGTGTGGGAGGGATGGGGGTCAAGTCAGAGGGGGCATGTGGACACCAGGGAACAGAGCAATTCTAAGTGGTTCATGGGGTTGTTTTCTATACTTCCCTCCCAGTCAATTTAACATTAATACTTGAGTTTTTCTCTCTCTTTTTTCTTTGCCATTCCAAGTATTGTTTCAGGTCTTTCCCTTTGGTTTAGTCGCATTTCGGTAGGGATTTTCTCTAGCTGGTTGCTCCAGACACCGAAGCACTCTATGCAAAGGCATTGTCAGCTGGAGGAGCATTTTCCTCCACTCTCCTCAAACAGAGTCGAAGTCCTTGGCTCTGCTGATCCGCCATGATCTCCACCCCAGTCCACACCTCTCCCTCCAGTTTCATGGCTACCCATCTAAATAGTTGTTCGTTTCTGTTGTTGTTGCTTTCATCACTCGCTGGACATTCTAGACATTTTAAACCTAATATAAGTGTGGACTCATTGTCACCTCCTCAAGCTGCTCCTTCCTATGTCCCCACCTCACTAAGTGGCAGCCCCCCCATCTAGGCTCAAGCCAAAGACCTGGCCTCTGCACCCTCTTCTTCCCCTGACTCTTCATATCCCATCAGTTCCCACGCCCTGGTTTCTCATCTCTGCACTCTGTCTTATGTCTCCCTTTCTCTTCATCTATGAGATCACACTTGCAGTGCAAGTGGTCATCTTTTGACTGACTTCTTACTAGAGTCTCCTTACTGGACTTCTGGTCTCCAAGACTCACCTCCTCTAATCCTTCAGTTTATTCCTGACAGAGCCACTGTTCTTAGACACAAACCCAATCATGTCACTTTTCTTCTCAAAATTCTTCTCTAGCTGCTTCCATTGCCTGTGAAGAAAACTATCCCCTCTAGTGTGACATCTGGGTAAATGTTACCAATCAGGGTTGTTGGCCTCCTTAATCAATAGAAACTGATTAGAGGCCAAACAGAAAATCCAGGCAAGGCTTTGTTGGGCTCCTGCAGCAGTTAAGAATGAGAACAAGAAACAGATGCCCTCGTTCTCCCGCTCATACTCTAAGGGGGAAGCTGGTGAGGGTAGGGGTGTGTCCAGGGGTCAGGCTGGAGGGGTGGCTGAGGTGGTTTGCCCACGTCTCAGGGCACGTGCAGGGGGCATGTGCCACACACTGCTTTTCTCTCAGCTCTTCAAAAATGTTTTCATCCTCATTTTAAAGCAGAGCAACTGAGACTTGAGATAGTCAGGTAACTTACTCAAGATCATCACAGTCCTCATGAGGATAGAGCCAGGACCTGACCCCTTAGTTGGCCTCAAATCCCACATTTCTTTACACTATACCAAATGCCTCCCAAGTCTATGATGTGGTTGGTGATATTGTATGATATAAAGGTGATCCAGTAAAGAATGAGCCAGATTATGGTAGGTTCTGGGCTCCAGTTGGGCAAAAGATAGTCTAGGAGCTGTGGAGAAGACTCAAATTCTCTCCATGTAAGGTCAATTTCCACAGTATCAGAGAAAATGCTGTGAATGTCCTCTTATTAGGTTGGTTTGATGTATGGTACCTCCTTCACAGAGCATAGGTGGGTTGCTTTGCATTAGTTTTAGATTCAGTTTGGACTTCACTGCAGTTTTTGAACCTGAACCTTAGGGCTCCCAAGGGGTAGTGAGTTTTGTTTGTGAAATATTTGTGTTCCTTTGCTCTTCTCTCAGGAGACCTACCTCTGTTAAATGAATGAACCAACAACAGCAATACACCCAACTACTCTGACATGAGTTCATTTGCTCTAAGAAAACATGTATCAGGATTGCTGTAAAGTTTATTTTGCTTTACAGCTTAATGTTTTCACGAAGAGAGTCTTGATGGACTAATGAGCCTCTTTGATGAATCTAATGAGATCATCAGACAAGGCTCATGCTCAGGTTTACAAGCTGTGGTCCAGGAACAGCTAGGAGTCTATGGATCTTCAAAGGTTTCCATTAAAATATTTTTCCAAGCAGCACTGAGTTATATGTAAAATGGCTAAAATGCCTTATTCGTCACGACTTACTTCAGGTATACAAAAACACACAATGAAAATAGACCTGTAGACCTATATATGTGTCACCCAGATTAAGAAATGAAACGTTGCTGATAGAGTATCACCCCCTTCTTACTTTCCCAGAGTTGACATCCGTTCTGAATTTGAGATTTACCATTTTATACCTTTATGTATATTTTTACCACCAACATTTGTCATGAAAAGTCAGTGATATTGTATGTGTATTTTAGTGCTTCCCAGAAACAGTACCTAAGTGTATGAGCCTTCTGCAACTTGTTCTCTGAACTCAACAGGGCATGTGTGTGTCACCAACACGGATGTGTATAGCTGCAGGTCATTCATTTTCCCTCCTGAAGGAATTGCTAGAGCACAGCAGTGCATGAATATACCACAAGTCTTACATCCATTCTCTTGTGGGTGGATATAGCCCTCTCTCACCTCTTTCAGTCATCGCAAGCAATATTGCCAAGTCCACTCTTATAGACATCTCCTTGAACTCATGAGGAAAGTTTCCACAGTGTCTACACTGGGAGCAAAATACCTGGGCTGGGAGGTATGGATATCCTAAGATTTACTAAATTGTTCTGCAAAGACAACAACCATCAGAATATTTTATTTCCCCATGTTATGACTCTCTCTTCACCATATTCTGTGGTAGGGATGGCATAAGTGTTTTGGTCTATATATATAGCATTTATTGTACTCGTTGCATTGTGTCCAGAGGATGAAAGTAAGAGAGGTATTTGATTACTTTCCACCAAAACCTCCATCTGCTGTCATTCTGCTCTAACATGTACTTTCTCTTTTTAAAAATTTTATTTATTTAAGTATAGCTGGTTTACAATGTTATATTAGAGGCAGGTGTATAGCACAGTGCCTCAATTATACATATATATCCTTTTCTCCTATAAAGTGAAAGTGAAGTCACTCATTCATATCTGACTCTGTGATCCCATGGACTGTCCATGGGATTTCCCAGGCAAGAGTACTGGAGTGAGTGGGTTGATGTTTCCTTCTCCAGGGTATCTTCCCAACCAGGAATTCTGCTATAGCTTATTACAAAATATTGAATAGAGTTCCCTGTGCTATACAGTAGGTCCTTGTTGACTGTTTTGTATATAGTAGTGTGTATATGTTAATCCCATCCACCTGATTTATCCCTCCCCTGTTGCGGTCCTTTAATGGACCAGAACCTGGCGGTCCAGAGTTGACAATAAGAAAGTGAAAGCGAGAAAGAGAGAGAGAGAAAGAAAGAAAGACACAGGGACCCAAGCTCTGATGGAGCAAGGATGCTTTATTAGCAGAAATGCAGGCTTATATATCTTTAGTAAGATGATTACTCAGCTATTACACAGGATGAAATTTTATCAATAGCCACAATATGGATAGTCTAATACATACAAGTTCACTGACACTGAAAAAAGTCACTGCATGTCTCATCCTGTGACCTCAGTCCTGAGAACTGTGTGTAGCTCTACTCGTTTTCAGAATAGGAACTGATAAGGAACAGAGAATCCTTGAGAAATAGAAAGCAGCATGCAGAAATCCTCCTGTTAAATGTTCCCTAACACTCCCTTTCCTCTTTTCCCTTTGATAACCATATGTCTACTTTCTATGTCTCTGAGTCTTTTTCTGTTTTGTACATAAGTTCGTTTGTACCTTTTTTCCCTAGATTCCACATATAAGTGATATCATATATCTGTCTTCTTCTTTCTGATTTATTTCACTTGGTATGATAATATCTAGGTCTATCCATGTTGCTGCAAATGGCATCTCATTCTTTTTTAATATCTGAGTAATATTCCATTGTATATAGGTACCACATCTTTACCCATTCATCAGTCGATGGACATTAAGGTTGTTTCGAACTTAAATGTACTTTTAAAGTCATCATTCCAATATCCCAGCACCCTCCCTACTGTGCATTGCATTATATGTATGACCTTAACATGTGTCACTAATGTGTGTATCTGTGTTTGTATTTATAGCATTAATCAGCATTACCTGATCTGAGACTGCTTGATTTTACTGGGGTTTTTGATATGTGCTGTTTTGCTCTGTCCTTGACATAAGAGAAAACATATAGAAAAAGAAATTTTCTTTACATAAAATTCATGAAATTATAATTTCATGCTACTGCTACTAAAGCTAAGCCCACCTTCTTTAAGGCTGTCTAAGGAAGGAGAAAAGGCAGAGGAACAAGAGACCAAATTGCCAACGTCCTCTGGATCATCGAAAAAGCTAGAGACTTCCAGAAAAACACCTATTTCTGCTTTATTGATTATGCCAAAGCCTTTGATTGTGTGGATCACAATTAACTGTGGAAAATTCTGAAAGAGAAGGGCATACCAGACCACCTGACCTGCCTCTTGAGAAACCTGGATGCAGGTCAGGAAGCAACAGTTAGAACNGAGACATTACTTGGCCAACAAAGGTCCATCTAGTCAAGGTTATTGTTTTTCTAATAGTCATGTATGGATGTGAGAGTTGGACTGTAAAGAAAGCTGAGCGCTGAAGAATTGATGATTTTGAACTGTGGTGTTGGAGAAGACTTTTGAGAGTCCCTTGGACTGCAAGGAGCTCCAACCAATCCATCCTAAAGATCAATCCTGGGTGTTCATTGGAAGGACTGCTGTTGAAGCTGAGACTCCAATATCGTGGCCACCTGATGCGAAGAGCTGATTCATTTGAAAAGACCCTGATGCTAGGAATGATTGAAGGCAGGAGGAGAAGGAGACAACAGAGGATGAGATGGCTGGATGGCCTCACTGACTCAATGGACATGAGTTTGAGTGAACTCCGGGAGCTGGTGATGGACAGAGAGGCCTGGTGTGCTGCTGTCCATCAGGTCACAAAGAGTCAGACACGACTGAGGGACTGAACTGAACTGAAGGAAGGAGAATCTCCATATGGAAAAAGATAGCAGCTAATCCTCCAAACTTTTCTTCCTTTTCCTGGCAATCCAGCTTCCCTAAGAGAACCACTTGGGATTTATTGCCACCCAAACTAGGCTGGCCTCAGAGGTACTATTACTAGTTCTGCTTCCTGGGGGACCTCTATGAGAATTTGTGTTTTACATGTCTACCCAATAATCTTCAAGAGACCAAGAGTAGAAGAGGACTGTACACTATCTGATGATCACCTCATAGCTGAGCACTGGCCCACAACTGTACCATCCACCTTGTTTCTTTCAGGCTAGAGGAAAGAGCAGAGATTTACTTAGTAACAAATGAGGTGGTTCTGCTAAATGCAGGCTTAGGCGTTGCCCTGCATTATTAAAGGTTTTGCAGAGGTTTGAATAGGGAAAAAATGAAAGAAGAATTGACTTCTCACCCCATACATGGTAATACAAGCATGCCACACTCGAAAGAAACTGCCATGTGGGAATCAGAAACATATTCATTCTGAATTTAGCCTTAGTCCCCCAGAAACATCATCATTAGGGTCAGTCAATGATGTTACTTTGAGTTTTATTGATTTTATGCTTATATATGTGTATTTAAGTTATAAATTTGACTTTATAGTAATGGAAGGACTCTAAGCATAAAGAAATTATATTTTTTAATGGTCACACACATTTAAGTAACTAAAATTGTTTTGTCCTTGAAAGGGGTCCACACATTTCTGAAGTGAAATCAAACCTCTTGGTATAGCTAAGACTCAGGTGGAACATTTTCCTGTGAGTTTCTCATCTCTCTCAGGAGTAATTCACTCATGTTCAGTCCTCGTGAATGCTCCTGCTTGTCCCCTTCCTTGGAAGAAGCTTTCCTTCTTCCTCACCTGCAGTTCATGCAAAGCTGCTGGAAGCTCTCAAAATCAACACTCTAGAGCTTAAGGTCAAGAGAGACATAACCTTCTTGCCCCATCTCTCTGAGATCACTTCCGGTTTGTTACTTCCTGTGTCAGTCAAGTCCAGGCATGTGTTTCAAGCCCCAGGTCATCTAAGACAGGAAATTGGTTACCCAGGTGGTAGAATAGCTAAGCAGCTGAACAGGGGATGGTGAAGTGACAGTAGGAAGCCACTATTCCCCACACCCCAACCCCCACATCCCCCGCCATAAGGCTGCAGGGACTGGCGAGGAGGTAAGTTTACTTCAACACCCCAGCCTGAGCCGTCTGTCAGGAGTCAGAGTCCCAGCAGGGGCTGCCTGGTAAGAACCAAGTTCATGGAAGGAGAGACAGTGGAGAGACAGCCCTGAAAGAAGGGGGCTGTCTTCTCTCACCACTCCCTACTGACAAAGACAACCAGAGAGTCTGGGAATGTACTTCTGTGACACAGAACAAGAGAAGGGAGGAAAACAGGTGTATGAAGGTGTGACTCCTGAGTTGTGTTTTTTTGTACAACAGCCCTCCACTTCTTTCAGATAACTGATACTGGGAATGACCATTATGGGTGACTCCCCGTTCAACACACTGGTATGGCCTCACTGCATGTCAGGAAGGGCCAACAGGATTCTTATTTTGTACCAGTGTGATTGGTTGCTGTGGCTGCCTGGGTCCCCTTGTTGATGTTCCTGTGATTCTGTCTGTGCATGGACAGTTGGGGAAAGAGTAGTGGGTTGATTAGTCATGTCTGTCAAGAGCACAGAAGGGGAGCATCACCTCTCATGTTTGGTATATGCTATCTCTATCCTCTGGTTCCATCCTGAAAATCATTCAGGAGACAACATACCAAAGCTAACATCGATATGTAACAGATTTGAATCCTAGTCTATCTACAAGGGTGGAGAAGAAAATGGCAACCCACTCCAGTATTCATGCCTGGAGAATCACATGGACAAAGAAGCCTGGTGGGCTGCAGTCCATGCAGTCACACAGAGTCAGACGCAACTGAAGCGACTTAGCATGCATGCACAAGAGTAGGTGTGTAAGAATGTCCATTGCTTTATTTTCTTAAATTGAATTAATGTGAATCTGAGTCTTTATCCCTATAGATGAGCAGGGATTACTCTTGTCATTCTTTTCTTATGGTACGTGGAAAACAGGAGATCTGTCTTTTTCAGTCCATCATGGTCACCACTGACAGCTCACTGTCCAGCCAACATGAGGCAAGTTGAGTAGCTCTCTGCTTCCCTGCCTTGTATGGGGCCCAGAGTCTTTGCCAAGGCCAAGAGCCCTAGTGCCCAGGGCCCAGCATTCTCAGGAGCCCCTTGCAGTCATCTTCTTCTTGGATCTTGCCTTCTTCCTGGGGCTCCACCAGAGAGTGGGGTAAAGATCTCTACTGCTCATGGAACCACCTGACCTCTATTTACATCCAGGCTAGGGGACTCTCTCTTCTCTACATTCTTAACTCATTATTGACCAGAGGATTTTTGTAGAAACTAACTCCTGTGGCAAGCAATTTTTATTTTGGCCTGCCAAAACTGAATTCTTTTGTATCACTAACACTTTGCTGTTTATTACATTCAATAGATATACCCAACATACCTCTGAAGTCTTCTGCAGCACCATGAGTTTCATTTTCACTTTCCGTATCAGAATCAATCACTCAGGGTTTTTTTGGTTTTGTTGGTCTAATATTCACATTGTCTGAATCAAAACTTATTTGAAGAACTATCATTTTCTGAGACATTATTATATATGTTGTTTGTATAATCAAAGTATCTGCATAAAATTCACTGAAAAATTCTTCTTTACTTAAAACTTCATGATGCGTCATTTTTGAAAATTTTACGGTAATAAAATTGCATTTATAATGTACACAAGGTTGGGACAAAAATCTAATGGAGCAAAATGTGAGTCATAATGGCAATCATAAGTTGTATAATAAACTCTTGATCAGTTTTAACAGCTTCTCACAGTCATGTTAATTGTATCACTCTCTAAAAACATATAGATACCTCTCTGGTCAGTAATGTGTTAAGTCCAAGATGCTCAATAAAGGTGGTCCAAAAGGAAGACATTTGTCCCCAAGTGTCCCCCCTTGGTCAGTGCAACAACCAAGATGCCAGCCAGGTATTTTTACTTCAGTTTCACTGGCCGAGTTTCTCTCTTTAGACTTCTCTAATGGGAACAATGGATATATCTGGTTTGGCTACATATCTATTTTCTGGCAGATTGCGGTGTATTAAGAGACAGCATAAATGCATTACATTGCCTTCTCTTTGTGCTGCTCAGTGTCCTATTCTCTCACTCTTCTTCCCCTGGGAATCCTGGCAACATCTTTTCAACAAGCTGAGTTTTAGGAAACTAGAAAGTGGGGTAGAACGTGCCCTGAAAGCTACTTCTTCTATGGGCTTGGGTGGAAATCTTTCTGAAGTGAGAGGCATGGGAGCCCACTACCTTCCCAAAAAAAAGGAAAGAAAAATACAAGGATAAAAGAAATTAATTAAACATCTGTAAAACTAATCTACAGTATTTCCAAGAAGCACAGCCTGGAGGTGGGAGGGAGGGAAGAAGGGTTACAGCGAGGATGGCTGCTCTCCCTGTAGAAAGTTCCATTCTTCCAATCAGATACTCATCCTCCTGCAATGGGCAGCAACTCTCCCAGGCATAGGGGCTGTGCCTGCAAATAAATGAACAGAACTACCCCATGGAGCTTTGAACTAGGAAGTCAAGGAATTTCAATAACCTCAGTCTCTGCCTCTGAGCAGCATTTGAAATCCCTGAGTGTGTGACAAATCCAGTACCTAAGATATCACTAAGGTGTGATTCTTAACTGAGATTGCTCTGGAAAAAGCCCACAGTTGGCAATTACGAGGTCTTCCCGTGGATGAGTATGAAATCGGTATAGTAATTTGTCGAGTAATTTTTAAAAGTGCTGATGTATTTGCACCTTGTTTCATTAGCTAAAGCTTCCTGGGAGATGAGCTGGGAGGAAAATGGAAATTTGTACTTTGAGGTTCCTGGCTGTGAGTATGTCTCCTAGGAAACCATGTGTGATGGAGCACAGTAGACTCTCCAAAACGGGAGAGGAGGAGTGAGAAATGATGGCCAGTATGCTCAGGGAAAGGAAAAAAATAAATCACTGACTGAGCCTCATGGTCTTTAATCCACAAAGTAAATACTCTATTTTTAGTGAAATCTTTTGGAACTGCTGATAAATTTGAGGTGGGTAGAGGGCGGGAGAAGTCAAAATGGGTATATTGGCTGGACTGGAATGCAGTCTAATCTCATTAATATGCAAAAAATTAAGCAACATACAAATGAGATTACAGCATCATTCTCTACTTTGGCATCTCAGCATAAATGAAAAAAACAATCTAATTATCCTCTGAGAATAAAGATGATACTACTTACTGCCTATCAGCAAGTCATGGGCATTGGTTTGTTTTTACCAGTGGAGGCCATGTATGAAATGCATGAGATGTCCATGCTCCTCCAGCTTCTTCCTTTCATGACTGAAGTACAGACCTTGATCCTAAAGGACTAGGACACTTGGGCACAAGAAGCCTATAAATTAACGCCTTATCCTCCACCCTCCTTGAGGATGGGAAGTAGAGCTGGCTACATGTTTAAGGTGATGGTGGAATATTGAAAAGGCATTTACATCAAACCCACTGGGTATTTATGTACCTCTAGTATAATTAATATTGAAGTATTAAGTACATTGTGGCAGGAATTCCATTGCCTGATGAATGTTGTAATTTCTGTTTCTTCCCCATGCTGTGCATTACAACCCTAGGACGTATAATCAGATGTTTATACCTTTGGCCCCCCCTTCACCCAATTTACCCTCCCACCCCGACCTCTGAAAGCTACCAATCTGTTCTCTGTATCTCTGAGCCTGCTTTTTGTTTGTTTGCATGTTTGTTGTTTTCTTTGTTTTTATTTTGTTTTGTTTAGATTCCGCATGTAAGGGATATCATATGGTATATTTCTCTCTCTATCTGACTCATTTCACTTAGCATAATGCCTTCAAGGTGCATCCGTGTAATCACAAAAGGCAAGATTTCATTTGTTTACTTTAAAATGACTGAATCATATTCCATTGTATGTATGTGTGCATGCATACACACACACACATACATACACAACATTTTCTTTATCCATCTATCCACTGATGGACGTTTAGGTTGCTTCCATATTTTGGCAATGTATCTGGTGGGTCAGACGTAAAGAGTCTGCCTGCAATGCGGGAGACCTGGGTTCAGTCCTTGAGTCAGGAAGATCCCCTGGAGAAGAAAATAGCAATCCACTCCGGTATTCTTGCCTGGAAAATGCCAAGGATAGAGGAGCCTGACAGGCTGCAGTCCATGGGATCACAAATAGTCAGACATGACTGAGAGACTAATACAGATACCATATCTTAAGGTGAAGGGAATATTTAAAAAACAGTTACGTGAAATTCACTGGATATGTCTATGCCTATAATACAATTAATATTTAAATAGTAAGCATATTATGGGTAGCATTGAGTTATCTAATGAGTATTGTAATTTATTTTTCAGTTGAAATTCTATGACATGCATTTGACATGCATATGACATGCATATGACAAAAACAATGGTCCCTAAAAGAGTCCAGTTTCTCTGTAAAGTAGGTACAGTTAGTAAGTTTTAAGAACATGGCTTTTGACTTCCTGGAAATGTTTATAGATTATTAAAATCACCCTTATCCATGTTTTGTCATTTCTGTGCTTTGGTGTGTGAATTAGGTTTATTTTCAGTGATGTGTGTATAATCATGTATTATAGTTCATTTATAATTACAAGTGTGTGAGTGTTTGCATATATCTGGGTCTGTATATGGGAAGTAAAATCATAGTGTAAACCTTTAATCATCTAAGAAACACTTTTACACTATGAGGTCTTACCCCAGATTTTAATGTTAAATATTCCTTGTTCTATTGTTACAATTCCTCAAAGAAACAGGGGTGGGGAGGGTTTTTACATTGTTTCCTTTTTAAAAGGAGGTTTCCTCTGGATTTTAGAACCCTTTGAGAATGTTTTACTTTTCATTCATTGTTTGCAAAGGAGAGTTCCTGGCTGAGGCCAGGGTCAACTCATGACCATGCGTTCTGGTCAAATGTGTTGAAAAATAGAGTAGTGTTTTCTATAAAATGGATGAAAAGAATAACACAGTCATGATGTGTAAACTTCCTGGAGCTCATTAACCTGGAAATAGAAAAAAGACAGTTAAAATACTTTATTTTCTTTCCTTATCTGACTACATTTCATGAACTCTAGTATGGTAAATAGGGCATGTACACTCTTCAAGTGCCTAGTGAGGCTCAGTCTTCTCCAAGACCTTCTCCATAACATCATAGCACAGCACAGTACTTACTAGTAGAGAGTGTGCCTCTTAATGGAATGAGGACAGCTAACGTTATTGAGAGGGTTCTCAAGAAATTAATGAAATTAAATGATCCTCAAACACCTTTAGATAAGAAGAATTTCAACCATTCACTCCTTTACAGATAAAGAACCTGAGGCACCAGAAACACTAAGCAATTGTTCCAAGATCACATAGTAAGGGAAGGAGTTAGGATCTGAACCCAGGCAGTGTGGGCCCAGAGCCTACATCCTTAGCAAGTCTCTATGGCATCTCTGATCTGGAACTGGTGTTTGGCTCCAGCATGTAGAGCCAATTGACTCCCACCAGAAACATAGTGGACACTCACTGGGGCCGGCTCTGGACCTTCTCATCCCCAGACAGGAGAATCTGTCCTTCAGACTCTCACCTGCTTTGAGAGTCATAAGCTATTCACCAGCTGCAGGTTGGCATGAGGAAAGGAAAATTTGTATCTTTTCCAAAGGTAATATGTCCTGGGGCTCTGAAATTATAATCCAAGCTATCTTTCAATGAACTGGCCTGTCTGGCATTTTGTTTATTTATTCATAATTTATACTTTGTGTATAAAAAAGGAGTTGAGGCAGCATAATGCAGCCACGTACATGTACTTCTTAGATGGAAATAGGAAATTGCACACTTGAAATGAAGCAAATAGATGATATTTACTATAATTAAGCATTCCTGTCATTTGCCCCAACTAATCACATACAAAACACTTTTATTTTCAACCCATCAATCAACTCATTTGTACTTGGAAACTACCTTGTGCCCAGCAAATACTAGGTGCTCTTTGTGAGACAAAGATGCTGAAGATATGGCTGTTGAAGAGATGGCTAGATGCTGACATTGAACCTCAGGGAAAGTCTGGTATATGTGAATGAAGAGATGAGAACAAGATCACACTTTATGCTATGCCATACTACATCAGAAATTGTGTCAGAAGGGGCTCTGAGAAGTGAAAAAACCAGTCAAGTGTGGAAGAATTCATCCCTATATTTCCAGGATTCCAACAGGTATCATATATAGGTAATGGCCACCATACCAGTCCACAGCAGTGAGGTGAAAAAGGTGCTGACCAAAATGGTTTTGCTATCAACTGTGTTGTGTCCTCTCGTGTTGAATTATATCATGTTGTAATGCTATTGGACACATAGGTCTTCAAAGCGAGTACCTATCCTGACTACCTCCCACACTATGTAGCAATCTTTTCCTTCCTATATCATTCTGTGAATCATCTAGCTGCCACATCCAATATGGTAGAGGAATGATGACAAAGAGAAGAGCTAATATCTATCCTGCACTTTGCATGAGTCAGCTTTTAAGCATTCTTTACATAGAACTCAGGCTCCCCTGGTGGTTTGGTGGTAAAGAATCCACCTGTAATGCAGGAGACACAGGTTTGATACTTGGGTTTGATCTCCAGGGAAGATTCCCTGGAGAAGGAAATGGCAAACCACTCCAGTATTTTTGCCCATGGAAATCCCATGGACAAAGGAGCCTGATGGGCTACAGTCCATGGGATTGCAAAAGAGGTGGCCATGACTTAGCGACTAAACACCAATGGAGAGCTCACTGAATCCTTACACTAGTTTTATGAGGTAGATCCTGTTACCAGCCCCTAACTGAGATACAGAGATGTTTAGTCGTTAGATTAAGGTCACAGGGTTAGCACGCAGCAGATCTGTCAACCACTAAGCCTTCTGAGATGATGATTTCATTTCCGGATTGTATTGTAGGAAAATGTTGTAAGGTTTGTCTGAAACCTACCTTCACGTGATGAGACCCAGTAATCCAGTTTTATCCTATCAGTACAGAATAAGTCTTCTCTTCTTCCAAAAGAAGATGTTCCCAAACCCTTGTCAGAGAGCCGAGTCTTTACCTCTCTGGAAGGCGAATACCCTTCCGGTTTTTTTTAGATAGTTTCTGCCTCTCAGGCAACATAGTGAGAGATTGAGAGCCTGTCTTCTGGACTCAAGCAGTGTAAGTTCAAGTCCTCATTCTGTCAGTCAATAGCTTTGTGACCTGGACATGACGCTTAACCTCTCAGTGTCTCAACTTCCTCACCCAGTAGTAGTAAAATATAATTTTTGAAGATGTAACTACTAAAGTAACAATAAAATCTGCAANCATAGTGAGAGATTGAGAGCCTGTCTTCTGGACTCAAGCAGCGTAAGTTCAAGTCCTCATTCTGTCAGTCAATAGCTTTGTGACCTGGACATGACGCTTAACCTCTCAGTGTCTCAACTTCCTCACCCAGTAGTAGTAAAATATAATTTTTGAAGATGTAACTACTAAAGTAACAATAAAATCTGCAAAATATCCTGGTCATAATGTCTAAAGTGTTTGTACATGTAACACAGGGCCTAGCACAGACCAAGTCAGTGCTATTATTGCTGGGACTCACCGCACACACAGCCCCCACCCTGACCCTGGGAATAGCGTCTTAAGAGCAGCACTCAGACCTGAACATGGAGAGGATGAGACACTGAACGTCTCAGTGACCTGTGTGTAGAATTCATTTTTTAAACTGGTGAGCATTAGTTAATTGTATATATTATCTCCATATGGGGAAGAGAAGGAACAGTGAGATCTAGGGGGATTAATTAAGTGACTCTTCTAAAGTCACTCAATAAGTCAGTGGTAGAATTAGGCTTAGAATTATAGGTTCCTGAGGGTTTTGTGCTTATTTAGCAGTCCTCTGGAGAAGGCAATGGCACCCCACTCCAGTGCTCTTGCCTGAAAAATCCCATGGGCGGAGGAGCCTGGTAGGCTACATTCCATGGGGTTGCGAAGAGTCGGACACGACTGAGCAAATTCCCTTTCACTGTTCACTTTCATGCATTGGAGAAGGAAATGGCAACCCACTCCAGTGTTCTTGCCTAGAGAATCCCAGGGACGGGGAGCCTGGTGGGCTGCCATCTATGGGGTCGCACAGAGTCGGACACGACTGAAGCGACTCAGCAGCAGCAGCAGCAGCAGCAGCAGCAGCAGCAGCAGCAGCAGTCCTCTGTGGTTGTCACCCCCCCTTGTGTGTACTATTTATGCTTCTTTCACTTGCCTTATATGTATGCGTCTACTGTTTCAATGTAAGCTTATATCTGTTCACGGTAACACCAGTCTCCAGGTCACCCCAGAAATGCACCTTGAAGTGACTTTGGATTCCTTTCCCTTCTCTTCCGGTAACACTGGCAGGCATCAGTTTCTCCAGGAATCAGTAAAACAAAGGAGCAGCATTAGATGGTTTCAAAGGACCCTTCAGTTCTAAGAGGTTGTCCTTCCAGAGCTGGATAGTAGTTACAGCAGTAAACATAGGTTTTAACCAGAAGGTGTTGAAATGGGGGGAAAGTGACCCAGAAGAAATGGAACAGGCTCCATTCTGAATATAGCATGGACAAGCGGGGATTTATATCCAAGGAGCGGGGGTGGGGGTCCCTGGATAGAAAATTGCTAAGAGGAAACTTCAGAGGTAAGAGTGGATTCTGGCTAAAATGACTTGATAGGATTCTTGCTGAAGGCAGGAATCGCCTGAGGACTCTGATCAGATACTGACATGATCAGATGTCTAGGATGGGGATTCTAAACCACCTTGATAAGATTCTTGCTACAGCTGGGCAACGCAGGCCCAGTAAGGATATAAGGATGGACACTGAACGAGGAGGCCTGGAGGGTTTAGAGGAGCCTGACTAGTGAAGGAGAGAGTATATGCGGGTTTCTATGTTTTGTCTCAGCCCTGTGATTGCCATCTCCAGAATTTCTCTTAAAACCACATCCTTCAGTGCAGCACCCCATTCATCAAGCTTACCACCCAACCCCAGAATCAAGTGGGGTTTGAAGCAGTTTAGGTTTTTCTCATTACAAGGCTACTTCCCTGTTTGACCCAAGGCTTTAGAAATCATCCTCTGTCTTTCAGGCTCAAGATGGCCATGCCAACTATCGGAACAAATTCCCACATGGCAGCCTAGCATGATAATACCCTTGTGAGTGACGCAAATTGTGCTGAGACAATTACCAAACATGATAAGGCCACCGACTGCAGATAGAAAAAGTGCTATAAAGACACATTTACTGCCAGGAAGATGGTTTAGAGCAGAAACCCATCAAGGTTTTGTACTTTTCAATTTGGGCAGTGTAAATTGTGTGTGATGCCGAGCAAAGATAATTATTGGTACTATTTGAAAGACTCACCTAAACGCATCGGAGACTAAAAAGGAGCAAGAGAAATAAGAAGGAATCCTGTTGGGTTGTTAGACTCTTGTTTTCCCAACTCTCCTCTCCTCCACCCTCAGACCCAGTTCCTAGGTTAGTCCCCATCCTTGTTCTCTTAAGGCACATGTGACCATGTGACTGAGTGTTGTAGCTCTCAGGAGTAATGCTGATTTGCATGTAGACAAGCTAATGTCAAATGAATGAACTTCCAAGGAAGAAACTTTGAATATTAGCCAGCAGATGGGGAGAACTTTTGGGGAGTCCTCAAATCCCCCCAGTAGCATGTAGGGGTCTTCTCTTCCACTTCTTTGACACCCAAACTTCCACATCTTTTCAGTTTTAACAGTTTACTCCAGCTCTTCTATGCCCTTACCCTTTGTGCTCATTAAATGAAAATGATACATACACATGACCTTTGTGTCCCATTTTTATTACACTAACAANCACAGAGTCGGACACGACTGAAGCGACTCAGCAGCAGCAGCAGCAGCAGCAGCAGCAGCAGCAGCAGCAGCAGTCCTCTGTGGTTGTCACCCCCCCTTGTGTGTACTATTTATGCTTCTTTCACTTGCCTTATATGTATGCGTCTACTGTTTCAATGTAAGCTTATATCTGTTCACAGTAACACCAGTCTCCAGGTCACCCCAGAAATGCACCTTGAAGTGACTTTGGATTCCTTTCCCTTCTCTTCCGGTAACACTGGCAGGCATCAGTTTCTCCAGGAATCAGTAAAACAAAGGAGCAGCATTAGATGGTTTCAAAGGACCCTTCAGTTCTAAGAGGTTGTCCTTCCAGAGCTGGATAGTAGTTACAGCAGTAAACATAGGTTTTAACCAGAAGGTGTTGAAATGGGGGGAAAGTGACCCAGAAGAAATGGAACAGGCTCCATTCTGAATATAGCATGGACAAGCGGGGATTTATATCCAAGGAGCGGGGGTGGGGGTCCCTGGATAGAAAATTGCTAAGAGGAAACTTCAGAGGTAAGAGTGGATTCTGGCTAAAATGACTTGATAGGATTCTTGCTGAAGGCAGGAATCGCCTGAGGACTCTGATCAGATACTGACATGATCAGATGTCTAGGATGGGGATTCTAAACCACCTTGATAAGATTCTTGCTACAGCTGGGCAACGCAGGCCCAGTAAGGATATAAGGATGGACACTGAACGAGGAGGCCTGGAGGGTTTAGAGGAGCCTGACTAGTGAAGGAGAGAGTATGTGCGGGTTTCTATGTTTTGTCTCAGCCCTGTGATTGCCATCTCCAGAATTTCTCTTAAAACCACATCCTTCAGTGCAGCACCCCATTCATCAAGCTTACCACCCAACCCCAGAATCAAGTGGGGTTTGAAGCAGTTTAGGTTTTTCTCATTACAAGGCTACTTCCCTGTTTGACCCAAGGCTTTAGAAATCATCCTCTGTCTTTCAGGCTCAAGATGGCCATGCCAACTATCGGAACAAATTCCCACATGGCAGCCTAGCATGATAATACCCTTGTGAGTGACGCAAATTGTGCTGAGACAATTACCAAACATGATAAGGCCACCGACTGCAGATAGAAAAAGTGCTATAAAGACACATTTACTGCCAGGAAGATGGTTTAGAGCAGAAACCCATCAAGGTTTTGTACTTTTCAATTTGGGCAGTGTAAATTGTGTGTGATGCCGAGCAAAGATAATTATTGGTACTATTTGAAAGACTCACCTAAACGCATCGGAGACTAAAAAGGAGCAAGAGAAATAAGAAGGAATCCTGTTGGGTTGTTAGACTCTTGTTTTCCCAACTCTCCTCTCCTCCACCCTCAGACCCAGTTCCTAGGTTAGTCCCCATCCTTGTTCTCTTAAGGCACATGTGACCATGTGACTGAGTGTTGTAGGTCTCAGGAGTAATGCTGATTTGCATGTAGACAAGCTAATGTCAAATGAATGAACTTCCAAGGAAGAAACTTTGAATATTAGCCAGCAGATGGGGAGAACTTTTGGGGAGTCCTCAAATCCCCCCAGTAGCATGTAGGGGTCTTCTCTTCCACTTCTTTGACACCCAAACTTCCACATCTTTTCAGTTTTAACAGTTTACTCCAGCTCTTCTATGCCCTTACCCTTTGTGCTCATTAAATGAAAATGATACATACACATGACCTTTGTGTCCCATTTTTATTACACTAACAACATTTACTTTGGCAGCCAGAAACAGCAGGAAGATCCAAACTCAGATGTCTAGGAGGCTCAGGCTTTAATTCTACCCATTAAAATATTGTCTGGCGTTAGGTACTTCCCTGTAACCTGTTCTCATTTTCTCTCATCTAGAAAGGAGAGTGTTGGGTTATATTTTCACTCAGAGACTTTTCCTGGTTGGAAAGCCCCGATGCTAGTCATGAAGCAAATGTTAGTTTTGGAGAGTTTATTGGATGCAAACTCTTATAATCCATGTCTTAGAACCAGATTTCCAGTTAAGGGTGCTCATCTCAGTGTTACTTGCTTCTCTTAATTCTCTTATGGCACAGGATAGATTTTTGACAGTATTTGTTCTCTAGAAAGCAGTCATCATGAGATTACGACTTCTGAAGGGTCAGCACTTTACAAGGTCATATTTTCTGCTTAAATTGCCTGACAGTTTCCCTTAATAGCAGAGAGTACACTTTACTTGGAAAAATCTGTGCTCAACAATTTAGAGGATGTCACCAGATCATGTGCATAAATGATGCACACAGCTTGAATAACCATTACTGCTAGACAGAGAGGAGGCATACCAAAGGGGTTAACAATGAGGATGCTGGAACTTTCTGATAAAAACATCTATCCTGTTATCAGCACCTTGGTTTAAAAAACTATTTTTTGAGAAAGTTCTTTGTCATGTCTCCATCTATAAGAAAGAGCTTTCCCCATATATTATTGATCCTAATATTAATAAAAGCTAGTCACTCAAACTCTGTTTTTATTATAAACCTTCCTTTGTGACAACAGAGCCTATTAGAGCAAATGTACATTTTGTGATCCTTCAGGGAAAATGAAAATTTTCAGTCAACCAGTGTTTGTTGAATTCCGTCATATGTCAGGCATCAGAGGATTCCTTATGACACAAGGAATTTGTCACATTGAGGATCACACATACACACACACACACACACCCCAAATGCTAAACCAGAAAGACCACATGGTGGGAAGCACTGGAGAAAATAAAGTGGAAGCAGCCAACCCTGATATGAAAGTGTAGAGAGAGGAAGCAATTCATCTTGCCTGGGAGTGGGGTGGGGAAGGCTGGGGTGACCATCAAGGGAGGTGTTACAGGAAGGGTAACCTCTGAGGTGTGCTTGAAGAGAAACAGAATTTCAGTAGGTGAAGGAGATGGAGATGGAGGTGTGGAGGAAGGCATTCTGGGCAAGAGGGACAGCTCCTGCATTAGTCAGAGTTCTCCAGGGAAACAAACCCAATAGGACGTGTGTATACATGTGTACATCATGCATCATGCTCAGTCATGTCTGACTCTGCAACCCCATAAACTGTAGCCTACCAGGCTCACACACAGATACATAAACACACACACACACATACACACACTATATATAAGGAATGTATTAAAAGGAATTGGCTCATGTAGTTATGGAAAGCAAGTCCCCAGATCTTCAGAGTGAGTCAGTGAGCTATAGCTTCAGTAGAGTCATACGGTTCCAGTCCAAAGACTGGCAGATGTGAGGCTCCGGGAGAGCCAGTGTTCAGTTCTAGTATGAAGGCAGGAAAAAAAGCCCAAGTCCCAGTCTGAAGGGACTCAAGCAGAAAGAAGTCCCTCTTACTCTGGGAAGGGTCAGCCCTTTGGTCTACCCATGCCTTCAACTGATTGGATGAGGCCCACCCACAGGGGGAGGGCAATCTGCTTTACTCAGTGCACCCATTTAGATGTTAATTTCATCCAAAAACACTTTCACAGTCACATCTGGAATAATGTCTGACCAAATATCTGCGTACCCTGTGGGCCAATCAAGGTGACACATAAAATTAACCTTCACAACCTGGGCAAAGGCAGAGCAGAGAGAAGACACTCTGTGTGTCTCAAGATGAGTCTCCGACATGAGAACAGGCAGAAGGTGATAAGAGATGAAGCTAATAGGTAGTACAGGATGCTTTGGTGAAAATGCTTAGGTGCCCTGCTCTCTGGACCTCTTTTCCTTACTTGTCTAATGGTGATAAAAATGCTTTCTTCACAGGCGCTGTAAGGTTTAAGTGCAGTTCCTGCAGTGCCTTGTGCAGTGACTGGCACATACTGGGAGCTCAGAAATACTTGTACCTTCGCTCGCATCTTCTGAGTGGAGACATTTCAAGGTCCTTGTCTACCCATACCTGGTTTCTGATAAAATATCAGATTACCACCATCTCTTTAGCTTAGAAAACATGTCCAGTCTCTGTCTGCTTGAATTCTCCCCTCTCCCTGCAGTGTGTCTTCTTAGCAGTGCCGGTCTCTGCCCCCAGGCTAGCCCCTTTGGAGAGATGCCCTTTTGGGATGAACTGTCACAGCCTCCCACTGCTCTTTATGACTGAGTCTCTGCTGTCCTTGGAGGAGTGCTGGTCCGTCACTTGCCATTTTGTGTTTCAGTATTTTAACAAGAAGCAGTGTATTAGCTGAACATCATGGATGCTAGCAGATAGGCTAAAATTACTAAGCTTCCAGCTTTCTCCTGGTCCCTTGTCCCAGCAGCATTAAGAGGATAATGAAGTGGGTTGAATTTATTTATTTTGCTATTATTGTCATAAAACATTTACTGCATTACCAGTACCAGATCATTACCTTAGGGAGAAAGATGAGCCACTTAAAAGGCTGTGAAGAGTCTTTTTCAGAAGACACAGTTGGATTCATCTGCTTCATCCTGTCCACCACATTGTGCAGAACAAAGGCGTGTCTTGGGCACCTTGGTGTCACCAACAATGAGCACTCAGCGAGCCATGTGGAAAGTCTGTGAATGAATAAACAAGCTTTTTCTTTTTCTTTTTGGTTAATCATTTCCTTTCACTAAGATGGTAAACACAGGAAAAGATAATTTAGGATAAAAGAAATGAATTTGTTTTGGGATGTGTTGAGACTATGTCTAGTTTAAACTACTAATCTGGTCCAGACTGTTATTAATGTTTCTCACCTGCAGACTTGCCATAACTTTACCATGTCAATTTGTTCCAAATCTTTTCTTCATGTAGAAATCAGCCTGATGTTTATAAAAGCAATTCCAAATACATTCCTTTGCTTAGTACTTGACTTTCTGAAATTGAAGTTTAGTTGATTTATAATGTTGTGTTAATTTCTACTGTATGGCAAAATGATTCAATTATATGTATCTATGCATTCTTTTTTTTTATTCTTTTCCATTATGGTTTGTCATAGGATACTATTTCCCTGTGCTATACAATTGGACCTTATTGCTTCTGCATTCCATATACAGTAGCTTACAGCTTCTAACCCCAGCCTCCTACTCCATCCCTCCCCCAGCCCCCAGTGCTGGCAACCACCAGTCTGTTCTCTAGGTCTACGAGTCTGTTTCTTAAACAAGCTTATTCTTGATTCATTCAGCACCCAGAGGTAGTTGAAAACTCAGTGACCCATTCAATAAATATGTTGGTCAGCTTTGGTCTCTCAGCTTGCCTGCTAGGATGCTGAAATGGTCATTCTGTCTAACAATAGCTTCATATTGTGAAGCGCCTGCCCACACTTGCTTACCAGCAGAGTGAGTGCGGAACAACTCTGTTCAAAGATTTTGCTGTGGGACTTCCCAGGTGGTCCAGCAGTTGAGACTTCACCTTCCAATGCAGGGGTGCAGATTCGATCCCTGGTTGGGAAGCTAGGATCCCACGCTCCTCATGTCCAAAGGACCAAAAACATAAAAACAGAAGTAATTTCGTTAACAAAATCAACAAAGACTTAAAGATTTTGATATGCCCAACCCCAAAACACTCGCCAGCGAAAAAGCACTTGGGGCTTGAATAATCCTGTAAGAAAAGGGAAAGAGGCAGGAATGAAATAGGTTCAGAGAGGATGAAAATGAAGCTAGGGAACAGAGGAGGAGGGCAGCAGAACACCCTTCATATTCAGAGGTGGAAAAAATATATAAGCAGGTGGCAGCTATTGAGAAGAGGGGTGATTGGGGTAGGCGAGGGAGCTGGCGGGGAAGGGGCTGGCACGGGGAAGAGTGGAAACTGCGTCTCAGAGGTGTTTCTATTCAGTGAGAGTAGGTTTTCCTGGTCTACGTGGCATGAATTCTTTTCACACCTCCCTACTCATCTCCTCTCAACTTCAATCACTTCACTCATATCAGGCAAACAACTTCGTAACATCAAAATCAGTGTGTAGTGGTGGCTCTCAAGTCACAGGGGAAAATTCAAAAGGTGGGTGTTTCAATGCTAGAGGAAGAAAGAGAGAAAGGCGCCAAACCAACTCAAAGATGTCATTCCGTCAAAGCCAATACCTTTTTGTCACTTGTCATAGCTTCAAAACACACAAGTTCCCAAGAAGAATTTAAAGCCCAGCTCAAATAGCCCAATGTGCTTGCTTGTAGACTACAAATCTGGCTTCAGAGTCAAAAGTCATCTTTCCACTAGGGACAGTATTCCTGTAGAGAAAGATAATTTTTAATAACTTCAGAGTCAAATTAGACTCTTCCCATTCCAGTGGAAGAAAAAGCAGAAATCACAAGATCATCCTTGTAGGAGTCATCTAAAGAAAATCCCTCCACTTGCACTGGCTTTTGGAAGGTCAGATTAGCAGGACCTGGGGGCTTCACGTCACCAGTGGATGGTTTCTGCTGAGTTGGGATAATCAGTAAGTGCCAACAGCAAGGGGGCAGTGAGAGCATGGGGATGCTGCCTGCAGGGAGAGGGCAAGCTGCGTGCAAGCATGGGAACTTCACGGCAGGGCCTGAATTTCTCTCTTACACATCTGCAAAATGCGTAAACCTACTTATGAACTTAAAACCTACGTTTCCTAGATACATTAACAAGGTGATGGAAAACTTTGAGCAACCTGGTTAGAGAGGGCAGTGAGAGGAGCAAGGCTACCCTTGAAAATGGGAAACCAGGTTAGGGAAGACGCAGTGTATGTTCTCAGTGGGTCGAATATTGAGAATTCATCTCATGACCCTGTACCCCTGAGCACTTGAAAAAGTAAATCAGAAGGCTGAATTTTCACTTCAATGCTGCTTTTGTACTGAGTGCTTGCTTTCTTATTTAAATTTTTTTCTATGAAAATATTATGGAAATAGAATGGCAGGTTACCTCTGCCGCCTCTAGACCTAAAACAAAATAGTGCCTCAAAAAGTCTTTTGTTTCCCTTCAATGTAGTTGTCAAGGGCATTGTATTCAGACACTTGACATGATAGGGTTTGTTACCGTGCATTTCTAAACTTAGTCTCATCGTCATCCTCAGTAATCCGGTTTTTTAAATCTCCCTCGTCAACAGCCAGACATGGGTAGTGAACGTTTTGCCCCTATTGCCTTAGTCTCCATCACTCTCTCCACCTCATTTATCTTTCTCTTTCTCTGATTGTCCACCCATTCATCCATCTACCCACCCACCCATCTATGTATGCTTTCTAAGGCTTATTGAAATCAAAAGAATTAAAGACACCTTGCAAAAGACGTAAGTTATAGAAGAAAAGTGACAAAGAAAGAAAACAAAGGAAAGAAGAGTCAAAGGAAACCAAAGGCTAAGTTTGTCTTCTTTTATTGGAAGTCATGTAGAAATTACCAAAAAAAATCATCAAATGCATGTGTGCTAAGTCACATGTCATGTCCGATTCTTTGTGACCCTATAGACTATAGCCCTCCAGGCTCCTCTGTCCATGGGATTCTCCAGGCAAGAATACTGAAGTGGGCTGCCATGCCCTCCTCCAAGGTGTCTTCCTGACCTGGGGATCAAACCCACATCTCTTACGTCTCCTTCACTGGCAAGCAAGTTCTTTTCTACTAGTGCCACCTGGGAAACCGAAATTGGCTAGTTCTCACAGCAAATAGAAGAAATCAACCTGTCCCAGGACTCAGGTCATGTCAGATGCTAAAGGGAAACAAGTCCTGCAGACTTCACCTCATTTCCTCCTCTTTCTTCCCTACATGCTCCTAACAAATTATTTTCCCTTCTGAATTCACCACATGTGGGACAAACTATCAATTCTAGAAGTAGAGAAAGAGAGAGGCCCTTTGTCCTCTAAATGGTGGGCCTTATTCAGAGAGTACGGAATCACAAGATATGGACAGTGAGTAAGCATGCTTTCAAGTCACCTCCCATTCTCCAAGTGGGGAAAAAGTGTCCTAGATGAGCAGAGGATTGTGTGCCCACCTCTCCAGGTGGGATTCTGCGCACAGGAGGGAGTGGGTCCCCAGAAGAGCTGTGTCCTTCCTTCTCCGACCAGAGAAGGACAGGACACCTGCCAGCTGGGCCTCAGCTGCCACTGGATGGGATCCTGTTGGCTGAGGCTGTCCCCAGCATGGTCCATGATCGTGTTTCTTGTTGAGATGGCCAAGCTTCTAGAGACTGACTGCTGAGGCAGCAGGGACCCGTGGATGCTTTGAAAACCTATAGCCAAATGCCTGCCTGACTTTTACATTCTCTAACATCACTTTATTCAAAAGCAGAGACATTACTTTGCCGACTAAGGTCCATCTGGTCAAGGCTATGGTTTTTCCTGTGGTCATGTATGGATGTGAGAGTTGGACTGTGGAGAAGGCTGAGCGCTGAAGAATTGATGCTTTTGAACTGTGGTGTTGGAGAAGACTCTTGAGAGTCCCCTGGACTGCAAGGAGACCCAACCAGTCCATTCTGAAGGAGATCAGCCCTGAGATTTCTTTGGAAGGAATGGTGCTAAAGCTGAAACTCCAGCACTTTGGCCACCTCATGCGAAGAGTTGACTCATTGGAAAAGACTCTGACGCTGGGAGGGATTGGGGGCAGGAGGAGAAGGGGACGACCGAGGATGAGATGGCTGGATGGCATCACTGACTCGATGGACATGAATCTGAGTGAATTCTGGGAGTCGGTGATGGACAGAGAGGCCTGGTGTGCTGCGATTCATGGGGCCGCAAAGAGTCGGACACGACTGAGCGACTGAAGTGAAGTGAACTGAACTGAACATCACTTTGGCATCTAAAATTGAACTCAATTACTCACTCAGTTTTCATATGCCATCTTTATATTTAAAGCCTAGAGATTTCTACAAAGAGCTTTCATCTGGTCCCAACTAGCCATGCCCCAAGAACCTCTTAGCAAGACACATTTCTTCCCTCCTAATTGAACATCAGTAGATTCTATCTTAGGCTGGATTGAAATCACTTGTTCCTTCACAACTAGTTTTGAGCCAAATCCTTGAAAGTTTGGTCAGAATTCACTTACTCAGATTTCACTGAGTTTTTTCTCCTTCTTATCCTGATCTTCCTGACAAGGGTACAAGGACTAGCTCTTCATAAATTGGATGATCAGGATGGCTGCCCTGTCTTTAGAATTCTGATGGTACAGAAAAATACAGTTGTTGTCAAGGACCCACTGTAGAGCACACGGAAGTGTATTTGGTGCCTTGTAATAACCTACAAAGGAAACAAATCTGAAAATGAACTTGCACATCTATAACTAGATAGATGTAACTGAATCAGTTTCAAAGTGAAGTGAAAGTCGCTCAGTTGTGTCTGACTCTGTGTGATTCCATGGACAGTCCATGGAATTCTCTAGGCCAGAATACTGGAGTGGGTAGCCTTTCCCTTCTTCAGGGGATCTTCCCAACCCAGGGATTGAACCCAGGTCTCCCACATTGCAGGTGGATTCTTTCCTAGCTAAGCCACCAGGAAAGCCTGATCACTTTGATGTACACCTGAAACATTGTAAATCAACTGTACTTCAATTAAAAAGAAAAAAAAAAAAACAAACAGCTGTTGAATCAACTAGAAACCACAATAGGTGCTCAACCCCTGTTCAGTAGGTCACAGTGAGTACAGACCATGCCTGTGGCAGAATAAAACTGGTTTCCCTCCACTCATAGCGTGACTCACATTCACGCTGTGAGACACAGGCAGGACTGGGCTGGTGACTGTCTCTCTTGTGGCTTCCTGTGATGGCCATGTTGTGTCCTTTTCCTGCAAGGAAAGCTCCCAACATTGAATGAAAGGTTTTAAAAGAGAAAAATGGAGGGATGGTGAAATATACTCAAGACGCAGTTGTCTTACTCAGTCCGGGCTGTTATAACACATTATCATGGACCCAGTGATTTCAACAACAGACTTCATGTCTCATAGTTCTGGGGGCTGGGAGGTCCAAAGTCAAGGTGCAAGCAGATTCAGCCCCTGTCCTGGTTGACAGGTGGCTGCTCTCTTGCTGTGTGCTCTCACCTGGCCTTTCTGTGACATGTGCATGCAGGGAGAAAGAGAGATTCAGAGATATTTTGTGTCTCTTCCTTTTAAAGGGTGCTATCCCCACCATAGGAACGTCTCATGACCTAACATGCATGTGTGTGAAGTCGCTTCAGTTGTGTCCAACTCTGCGATCCCATCGCCTGTAGCCTGCCAGGCTCCTCTGTCCATGGGATTCTCCAGGCAAGAATACTAGAGTGGGTAGCAATGCCCTCCTCCAAGGGATCTTCCCAACCCAATGCAAGGGATCAAACCTGCGTCTCTTACATGCCCTGCATTGGCAATCAGGCTCTTTACCACTAGGGCCACCTGGGAAGCCCCATGACCTAATATTATAAGCCTAAGTAAGTAAATAAGTGAAGTTGCTCAGTTGTGTCTGACTCTTTGTGACCCCATGGACTGTAGCCTACTAGGCTCCTCTGTCCATGGGATTTTCCAGGCAAGAATACTGGAGTGGGGTGACATTGCCTTCTCCAGGAGATCTTCCTGACCCAGTCTCCCACATTGTAGGCAGACATTTACAATGTGGGCCACTAGGGAAGCCTTAACCATCTCCCAAAGGCCCCATCTCCAGATCCCATCATGCTGGAGAGGAGGGCTTCAGCACAGGACTTTGAGAACCCAGACATTCAGTCCACAACACCAGAGGTCTCTGCCTCATCCTCCCTCCTCTTTCCACGATGAGAGCCTCACAGAGTCCCAGGTGCCCATGGGTCAAAGGGTCAAAGACGTAAGGAGGTGAAAGCTGCCTGACATCTGCTCCCACAAACCCCTCTCCATCCTCAGCACACACTCTGCTGTCTTTTCCCTCAATATTTCTCGATCTGGTTGGTTGACAACTTAGAAAGGCAAGCGTGGCTCCCTGAGAACTCCCATCTGACTGTGTATATGTGAGTTTTCTGCCCCACTAGTCAGGGAAAAGAAATTGGAAATTGCCTGTGTGACTGCAGGTCACAAGATGATGGCCAGCAGAGCAGGGGGCTTGGGATGGGAGTACGGAGGTGGAGTATTTTGTTTCCAGATTAAAGAGGCCTTAGTTGTGGTCACAGTGCAAGATAGAGGTCCATGAATCTGACAGCCCAGCTCCCAGCCCTGACTGAATGCTACCACCCTTGCAGGACAGGAGGAACCAGGTTTCCTGGGTCAGCGATATGCAGAAAATGACCCTCGTCCACCCAGTGACCTGGTGTCTTGTGTGTCTCTCTCTCCTGAGCCAAGATTTTAAAGTATATTTTCATCTGTGCCCAAATTGTTTGTAATGGCCTGGCAAGTGGATGAGAATCTTCAGATGAAAGCCTCAGACATTTGACATGGGAGCCGGAGCAGTCACACTGCTGAGCCACAGACACTTAACTACGTTACTCTGTCTGTTTCGTTCATGGGTTGGGTCTCTGTCTTTTCCGATAGTCTCCAAGACGGTCACACCTTAACTAGATTCCATCATCAAGGCAGAGCACTGAAGCAGGGTGACTCAGGAGAGACACCAGATAGAAGCGACAACAGGGTGGTGGTTGGGCAGTAACTTGGATGAACTAAAGAAGCATCCAGAAGGTTCCCTTTCCTTTTCCCTGAATCTGACTCTGATTTACTCTGGGGGTCCCTCAGCATTTCCACGTCACCTTAGCCTCTCCTCCCTCGTGGTTTTGCCAGCCCTGGTGTTTGGGGTGTGGCATAATTAGAAGAGAGATTTGTGAACGCTGCAACTCACTGTTTCCTTTGTTCTAGCAAAAGTATAATTAGGGGATTTGTGTGGTTCAGCTCCATGTTACAAATGCTGCAGTTCAGTGCTTATGGTGTAACAGGGCCAATTATAGGAGAACCACGGAGACAGCATGTGAGAATTTAACACTGTCTGGTGCAGCTAACCTTTTCCAAAAGAACAGCAGTACTGTGCCTCTCCAGGTGGCAAGAATACAAGCCAGAGATGCTAGATTTCACCCAGGCATGTTAACCTCAGACTAAAGCTTGAGCTTCAACCCAGGATCTAACTGGAATGTCCCCTTGGAGAATTTAGGAATTGCAGAGTCTTTAGCCGAGGCTAAACAGATTTCAAAGCCTTCTTGGAGCCTGGTGTTAGGAGTTTTGAGATAAGTATATAAAGCTTTATTTCCTATGTCAAATAAACAAACACATATCTACATATGGATACTGCTAGGTAGGTTTCAATGCTAAAAACTAAGTTGTGTAGCTTATATACAAATATTTAGGTATGTGATCATCACATTGTTTNTTTCAAAGCCTTCTTGGAGCCTGGTGTTAGGAGTTTTGAGATAAGTATATAAAGCTTTATTTCCTATGTCAAATAAGCAAACACATATCTATATATGGATACTGCTAGGTAGGTTTCAATGCTAAAAACTAAGTTGTGTAGCTTATATACAAATATTTAGGTATGTGATCATCACATTGTTTTTCAAACGTGAATGAGAAGCTACAGTACATGTCCTGTGTTAGGTGGAGCTTAGCAATGCCACCAAACACTGCAATGACCTCTAAGGAGAAACACCTAAGAATATTGACGGTGGTGAGACAGACAAAGGTGTCCAGGTGGTGGAGAAAAGAAGTCTCTGAATATAGTAAAGACAAGAATGGCAGACATCTGGGGTGGGGAGAAAGTGCTGTGACAGCAAAAGGAGATATGCTCCCTTCATCTGTGGCAGTTGCCATGGGTTCCCAAGAGGAAATCTAGCATTGGGGAAGAAGCATAGCAGGTCCACAAGGCATGGAAGCAGCCTGAGTCCAACTGTAGGACCACAGGCCGGGAAGGTTTGTGGGAAGGACAGCCCTGAGTAAGCCAGGAGAACTGAGAGGGCATGCTGCAACACGGAAGGAGGTGGAAGGATCATCTACCCAAAGCTTCAGCCAGGTGCCTGCAGCCAGGTGACGGAAAATCTGGCAGCATGTGGGCAAAGAGATTTGTAGACTTCAAAGACCAACCACTGAGTTTATGTTGTTTCATGTTAATTATGGAAAGGGCAATGAATGGCAACCCACTCCAGTACTCTTGCCTGGAAAATTCCATGGACGGAGGAGCCTGGTAGGCTGCAGTCCACGGGGTCGCTAGGGCACAACTGAGCAACTTCACTTTCACTTTTCATTTTCATGCATTGGAGAAGGAAATGCAACCCACTCCAGTGTTCTTGCCTGGAGAATCCTGGGGACGGGGGAGCCTGGTGGGCTGCCGTCTATGGGGTCTCACAGAGTCAGACACAACTGAAGCGACTTAGCAGCAGCAGCAGCAGCATGTTAATTAAAGCTGTTAATATCACCCAACAGTAAGACTTCCTGTCTTGTACTTCAGATATTTCCCAGCAACCCTGAAAGATGAGGAAGCAGGAACAGGTCAGCTCAGCCCAGGATGATGCATGGATGGCCCTGCTGGCTGATGGGTGAGAAGGAGTCTTCCTTCCCAGATTGGCAGCCTGCAGGCAGATGCCTCTGTTTGCAGGGGCTGGTGTCCTCCCCAGCAGATGGGCTGCCCAGGAAATCTCTTTCCTAGCTGGGAGCGCCCTAAAGTCAGTGCTAATTCCACTGTCGTATTGACATTTCTCTGGTTTTGCAATTGCTGATTCCAAATTGCTTCTACTATTCATGTATACCTAGGAGTAGTAATGGTATTATTATAAATTATGGGTGATTTTTAATCAGTAAGCAACCCTGAGCCTCTCAGAGGAACCGTTTTTGTTTGGTCTTTTCCTGATTTAAGTCAAATGATCAAAGGGAAAAGTGTCTCTGTGCTTTGGTTCCTTGAATTATTAACTAGATAGACTGTAATAAGATGCTTCATTCCCATTCACAATGGTGAAAAAAGAGAGAAAGATGAAAGGCTATTGGGGTGAAATAGATATCAATGGAAAGTTTCATCCATATGAGGCAAGGCATGGGTTCGAAGAGGGGGTGGGGGCTGGAGACATGTTATCTGAGGGACAGAGCTGTACTATGGATGTTCATACTTGCAAAGGAAGCTTTGGTGGTGGTGATGATGGCAGCAAGTGATATGCGTGTGTAGGCAGATCTCAGTTTATTGTGCTTTGCTTCATGGCATTCTCTCTCTCTCTCTCTCTCTTTTTTTTTTTTTTGTCAAAGCAAAGATGTGAGGCAACCCTGCATCAGGGGAGTCTACTGGCACCATTTTTCTAAGAACATGTTCTCACTTTGTTACTCTGTCCAATCTTGGTAATTCTCCCAGTATTTCAAACTTTTCATTATTATTACATTTGTTGACCTTTGATCTTTGATGTCACCACACCTCACTGAAGGCTCAGTTGATGGTTAACACTTTTTAGCAAGAAAGGGCTTCTTAATTAAGGTGTGCACATAGTTTCTTTAGGCATAGTTTTATTGCACAGTAGAGTGTAGACATAACTTTTATATGTACTGGGAAACCAAAAAAGTCATGTGACTCACTTTATAGGAGTATTCATTTTGTTGTGGTAATGTGGAACTGAAGCCACAATGTCTCTGCATTGGCATGTCAGTAGTGCTTATGATCTACAGTTATCATGGGCATTTTCTCATCACACAACTAAGAGACCCATCTGTGTAATGTATTGGGAGGTAGAAAACCTTAGACCCTAGATTTGCTCAACTACCATATTCAAAGCCATGTGCCAACCAGCAAATGTATTCTATTTTTGCAGGGAAACCATAATCAAAATTTGCATCAGATTTGAGTGCCTAGGATCCTTGGAATACAATGACTATACAAACAGCCTTTGCCCTCAATAATGTCACATTCGAATAGAGGGAAGAATCACAAGTGCACATCACTCTCCAAGAAAGCAAAAGATAAGAAGTGATAGGAACAGTGGCCCAACCTCTAAAAGTGAGCTCAGAGGCAGTGGAGATAGCTGGGGGCAGGGGAGGGGGCGGTGACTGAAGGAGGCTTTCTGGAGATGGAATTCAAATTAGTGTTTGGAGGATGGGTTGAGTTTCAGTAGGAGGTGGACCAAAGTTACTCTGGGGAGAGTGAAAGTGTCTTGAGCAGTGACACAGCAGAGATAAACACAGGTATGTGAGAGAGCAGTGAGTGACCCACCTGGGATGCAGCAAAGGACACAGGAAAGATGGTTCTGAGTTACAGACAAAAAATGTTGGTAATTGGTCCAGTTTTGAAGGGTCTTAGGAGGAGAGACAGATACTGTCATCATCCTCTTATACAGATGAGAATATTGAGGCAGAGAGAGGACATGGTCAGAAAGCCAGGATATGGGTCTGGGTGGTCTGACTTCAGAAGCCATCCTCTTAGAGGCTACATGACAGGACCTCTAGCCTGGATGCTCTAAAACCCTCTCCATCTTCAGCTTTCCCAGCGTGTGATGAGGCCTCCCCTCTACTTCACAGAGCAGTGGGATCAGCATCAGTTATTTTGCTTTGAGTTGCAAGTAACGGACTCTAACTCAAACCAGCTGAAATCAAAAGAGAATGGATGAACTCACAGAGCACCAAGGTCAGAGGTCAGGCGTGAGCCGCCACTGGTCAGTTCAGGGGCTCAGCCTTCACATTCAGACTACGGTGCTCCCTGCCCCTCCCGCTCCAGGCTGCGGGTCAGCCTCTACCAGTGACTAACTGCTCTCAGTACTACCTCCCTGGTCTGATCTCAGCTCTCAAGGGCAGCCTTTCTGACTCCCTCACGGCATCTGCTTCACTTCCAAGGCTCCCGCAGTACCCGTGGGTCTCCTCCTCGGAGCAGGGCTGTGCTTTCTCGTTATGTGACTGTGTCATTAGTGTCAGCCCTTCCTTTTAGACTTCAAGCTCAGTGAGGGAAGGAACTCTGTTCCTTTTTTGTCCTTGTTGGTTCTCTAGTGCCTGCCATTCAAATACTTGTCCAGTGAATCAACAATAGCTTTTTCCAGTACCTGGCAGCCCAAGGGCTACAATAAATACGTAATATGGAAAATTACTCGTTATGATGTATTCTCCTACGGTGCTTTTCCCTGAGGCAAATTACTATGAGTTTCTTCCCCTCACCCCACACCATCATCCTCTTTGTTCTTCCTATACCCTCTGTGTGTGTGCTCATTCGTGTCCAACTCTTTGTGATCTCCTGGACTGTAGCCCTCCAGGCACCTCTGTCCATGGGATTTTCAAGGCAAGAAAGTTGGAGTGGGTTTCCATTTCCTACTCCAGGGGATCTCCTGACCCAGGGATCAAGCCCATGTCTCTTGTGTCCCCTGCATTGGCAGGTGGATTCTTGACCACTAGCACCACTCATAAAACCAAGGTTCATTTCAATAGCCACACCACCTCCTGTCCAACATGGTGATTCAAATTGTTCTGCCACCTTGGGGCATTTCTCTGGCCCATGGCCAAAGCTGCCCAAACAGACAGAAGGAAAAGATATATTGTTGGAGACAAACAAGGGTGCCTGTTGACCCAGCTGCTGCTGGTGGTCATTTTGTAGCCAAGGTAGTGCTAGTGGAGTTGGGAAAAAATGCAGAGAAGTTTAGTAGGTAAAAGTGAACAGGACTTGGTGTTTGGTAACATAAGGAATGAGGGAGAAGATAGTCTTAAGGAAGACCCCTCATTTCTGACCTGGACCACTGGGTGATAGATGGAGGTTCCCCAGTCACCAGGATAGAAAACACTGGATAAGCAGGCTCATCCAGGCCAGATTATCATGTGCTGTTCTGCGATCAGTTCCATAAATTAAAGCAAGTCCAAATTCATCTCCGCTTCTTGTTTGCTTCTATTGTACCATGCCCAGCCCCCTATTGTCCTGTTTATCACATTTCTCCTAGTATCAATTAGACTTGTTGACTAATGTTTGCATGCCCTCCCTGGACCAGCCTGAGAACTTGGAGATAACAGGAGACGCGTCCCCACCCCGTGCGGTGTGTGTGTGTACGATTGCATTCCCCACAGCAGATTACTGCTTTGTCCACATAAGCAGTTGATAAATATTTGCTGGATTTAGCTGGGCTGTAGCTTTGTGAGAATCAGACACCAATACTTTGGTGGAAGAGTTGTGTTCTAACCTTGGAGCCGACAGAACGCCCACCTCATCAGCTCTCCTCACTCCTGACTGTGCTTTTAGTGGTTGCATGTTTGAAGAGTTCATCCTATAACCCTCTCCTAAGTGCAAATGGACCTTTGAAAGCCTTGGACTGATGACACGGTAGCCGTGTCTCTGACTATTCGAAGCCTGTCACCCTTTATTCTTTGGAGGATAGGTTATAGCTTTCTCCCTGTTCTTCCAAATAGGTTTGCTATTATTTTGGCAAATCTAAAATAATATTGGAAGGCAGGGGAGAAGCAGCTGGGGGACATTACTTGTAATTGCTTAATATTATTATCACATTTGCTTACAAGAAAACAGAGGCAACCTGCCATCAATCAAGGGAGGGCATTTTCATAGACGTCGAACATGGTGCTTGCTCCGGAGTGTCATGGCAACCGTCCCACATTCCCAGACTTGATGGCTTCCTGCTGCATCTCGGTCATAGCTGAGTTGCTTCATTAACTTTACTTTCTTCAACCTCATTTGTAAACGGAAGCTAGAAAACAGCCCCACACAGGGCTTCATGCTCCTCTGCCCTGAAAAGCTGATGTTACAAAATAAAGTAGAATCTCTCCTTTCTAGCCTTCTTCAAACACTGTCTATATGTACATTGAGAGGTTCATGGGTCCTACTGTGGTCCCCAAAGAAGAGCTCGTTCAGAGGTGACAGGAGATTACGCACTATCCAGATCTGTCTTTTTACAGGTGGGAAGAGTGGAGTCAGGAATGGTGCACGCCCAGCAGTGGATGGAGTCCTGCTTGGTGATCATGCACTCTTGAGTTCAAATCCTGGATCCATCACTGACTATCTAGCTAGCCACTTATCTGTGTCAGAGCCTCAGTTTTCTCTTCTGTGAGATCAGGGATTATAACATCTGCCTGTAAGCACCTATTGTGAAAACCCCAAATCAAGCAAAATTCATGGTTCCTGGTACAGAGCAAGTGCTTGGTAATTGGGTACTGAAATTATTATTATATCTAGAGTCACAATACCTCACTAGAGTCACGTACCTCACTCTAGTACTTTAGCCTGGAGGGTCCCATGGACGGAGGAGACTGGTAGGCTGCAGTCCATGGGGTCGCTAGAGTCAGACACGACTGAGCGACTTCACTTTCACTTTTCACTTTCAGGCATTGGAGAAGGAAATGGCAACCCACTCCAGTGTTCTTGCCTGGAGAATCTCAGGGACAGGGAAGCTTGGTGGGCTGCCATCTAGGGGGTCGCACAGAATCATACACGATTGAAACGACTTAGCAGCAGCAGAGTCACAAAAGGAGGTGATGGGGAAGATGAACTCAGACTCTCGTGTCTTATAAGACTGGCCTGATTCAACTACCCCCCTGAGTCAGGAGGCCCTGGAGTACGGATGCTTACAGTTTCTGCTCCATAAAGAGTTTCCCTCGTTTTAAGCCCAGAGACTAGTGCTGTCCAGTTGCAAACAATCTCAGTAGGTGAGCTTTTGGTTGAATATTTGCCCTAAGCCCTGCTCTCTGTAGCATTTTACAGAAGCCTCTGCATTATCCTAGGGGATGTGGGGAGAATACATGGGTATACAGGGAGTTGCCAATAAAATGGCCAGTCTCCATCTCACAGACTCGGGGGGCCACCGACATGAAGAAGACGACTGCACTAAGATCCAAGTAAACCTCAGGGTCCACTGGGCACAAGCTTCACAAAGGAGTCACAATGATGGTAGCGTTTAAACTTCAACATCAGTTCCAAGACAGCATGGTGGCCTCTCTCCTAGGACTGAGGTCAGGTACATCAGAATTCTTGAAGGTTCTGAGAGGTGAAGCGGACTTCTAAGACACAGAAGTATTTTCCATTGAAGAAAGGCTATAGTAGAGTGTGGTTTAGAAAGCAGAGTTCCTTCACTACTGAAGGAAAGATGGGAGAGCCCAGAATACACCATGAGAAATGCTGGACTGGAAGAAACACAAGCTGGAATCAAGATTGCTGGGAGAAATATCAATAACCTCAAATATGCAGATGACACCACCCTTATGGCAGAAAGTGAAGAGGAACTAAAGAGCCTCTTGATGAAAGTGAAAGAGGAGAGTGAAAAAGTTGGCTTAAAGCTCAAGATTCAGAAAACTAAGATCATGGCATCCAGTCCCATCACTCCATGGGAAATAGACAGGGAAACAGTGGAAACAGTGTCAGACTTTATTTTTCTGGGCTCCAAAATCACTGCAGATGGTGACTTCAGCCATGAAATTAAAAGATGCTTACTCCTTGGAAGAAAAGTTATGACCAACCTAGATAGCATATTCAAAAGCAGAGATATTACTTTGCTGACTAAGGTCTGTCTAATCAAGGCTATGGTCTTTCCAGTAGTCATGTATGGATGTGAGAGTTGGACTGTGAAGAAGGCTGAGTGCCGAAGAATTGATGCTTTTGAACTGTGATGTTGGAGAAGACTCTTGAGAGTCCTTTGGACTGCAAGGAGATCCAACCAGTCCATTCTGAAGGAGATCGGCTCTGGGATTTCTTTGGAAGGAATGATGCTAAAGCTAAAACTCCAGTACTTTGGCCACCTCATGCGAAGAGTTGACTCAGTGGAAAAGACTCTGATGCTGGGAGGGATTGGGGGCAGGAGGAGAAGGGGACGACCGAGGATGAGATGGCTGGATGGCATCACTGACTCAATGGGCGTGAGTCTGAGTGAACTCCGGGAATTGGTGATGGACAGGGAGGCCTGGCGTGCTGTGATTCATGGGGTCGCAGAGAGTTGGACATGACTGAGCGACTGAACTGAACTGAACTGAGACCTGCAGAGGAACCTGACCCTTCTGGATAAGCTGGTTTTCTTATTCAGGGAGAAGATTGGAGGCCCTCAAGTCCTGCGCATTTTGTCTCTGTTTTCACAAAGTTATCCTTCCAACTGGTAAAAGAAATGGAACTGGAAACAGCTGCTGGAAGTTTTGGCCAGAAACGCAAAGATGCTGGCATGAAGGAAAACTTCTAGAGCAGAGCTAGCAAAGGGGAGCACTTGTGTGCTAATGAGTCTTCCCCAGGAAGAGACCGGTGTGAAAGCACCAGCACTCAGCCTGTCGGGAACATGACCACAGAACAGGTCCTGCCTCTGCATGGTGGGGCCAGTGTGTGTGTGCTCAGCCGTGTTCAACTCTTTGTGACCCTATTGGACTGTAGTCTGTCAGGCTCCTCTGTCCACCGGATTTCCCAGTCAAGAATATTGGAGTGGATGGCCATTTCCTTCTCCAGGGGATCTTCCTGACCCAGAACGCAGGGATTGAACCCAGGTCTCCTACATTAGCAGGTGGATTCTTTACCCTTGAGCCACCAGGGAAGCCCTGGCAGGGCCAGTGCAAGCTTCAATTTGTCCGGAAGTCATGTTTGTGATTATTTTAGCAGCAGTTACTTTTTGGGTCATGCAATGCCTTGTGTTCACTTTCTCATTCAATCCCCACAACATCCTTATGAAGCAAGTACTTTGATTCCCCGTTAACAAATGGAGACAATCAGGCTTAAAGAGGTTAGGTAATTTGCCTGCAGACAAAGTTGGAAGGTAGATGAGTGAGATTAGAACCCATTTTGCTCACCCTTTGATGCCCACACTTGCACACTCTAATTGTGTAACAATAGAGCCATTCTGTGCCAGGTACACACATCCCCTGTGTTTCTGAGATCCGACGAGATCGGGCACAGTCATGGTGGTATAGCCATAGACACACATTCCCTATGTTACCATCATGCTGACACCCACTGTATAAGGTCAATATATGGCTAGTACCATCCCCGTCTAACTGATGGGGAGATTGAGGCACCAAGAGGCTAAGAGATTTGCTCCAGGTTGCACAGCTAGTGGGTAGCAGGGAAAGGGTGAAGAGCCAGCGTGGATGGGTTCCACGTGCTTGCCATTTGCCATGGAGTTCTTGACATCCAGTTCCTGGAACTGCAGTACAAACATCACTCAGAACTTCCGGCCTCTCCGCAGAATGCCCAAAATCAAGGCCCACAGTGATCTGGCCTGGTCCACTCACAGCTGCTTGTGGTTTCTCTCCCGTTCACCCACTGGTAATATTGATGACACTCTGCTTTCTAAATTCTTGTTCCTTGAAATGTGATCACTAAACTAACAATGTCCTCATCACCTTTGAGTCTGTTAGAAATTCAGGGCTCCACTCAGATCTATTGAAGCAGAAGCTGTGTTTTAACAGGATACCTAGGTGATTTACATGCACATGAGAGGCTGAGAGACACTGACTTATAACAAAAAAGATCCCTCTCTGATCTTGCTGCTTCAGAGACAAGAGAAGAGAGCTGGAGAGAAAGAAGCCAGGAGACACAGTCCTTTGCCTAGAAGGCCTGTGTGCCGATTAAGGTAAAAGAGGGCATGACAACCTGCTCCGGTATTCTTGCCTGGAGAATCCATAAGGAGCCTGGCAGGCCATAGTCCAGAGGGTAGCACAGAGTCAGACATGATGGAAGCAACTTAGCACGCATGCAGATGCTGACACAGGTAACCTAAATCTCTGTGATTAACAATAAGTATTTCTCACTTGTGTAAAATCTAATCTGGGGAGGGCTCTGCTCCCAGAAAATTGGAAGTGATGCTTATTATTAATACTTCAGTTCACCCTCCACACTTACCTCTAAGTGTAAGGGAATGTGGAAAACATGCTCTGGCTGTGTGTTCAGGAAAAAGCTTTAGTGAATAGCCAGCCATTCCCACCACAGTTGGTATCCTTTTATTTCCCAAAGGCTCATTTATTCTTTGAATGAATGAATGCATGCATGAATAGTGTTGAAAGATGAATAAGATTCATGTGTGCACTCATTCATCTATTTATTCATTCAACAAACATTTGTGAATGCCTGATATATGGAAGGTCTTAGAATAACAAGGGAATAGAAGTGTTCCATCTTGTCAAGAGCTCAGTTTCCAGAGGGGTGATAAACAGCAGTCCAGTGACTGGAGACCATGGACAAGAGTAAGGAGGGACATTCTGGGAACCCAGACAAGATGGGTGTCAGCAAGGGACATGAGGGAAGGCTTCCTGGCAGGAGTGATGCTGAAGTGACTTTAGACATATAGAAAGAATAAACAGGCTTCCCTAGTGGCTCAGACAGCAAACCATCTGCCTGCAATGCAGGAAACCCAAGTTTGATCCCTGGGTCCAGAAGATTGTATGGAGAAGAGAGTGGCAACCTACTCCAGAATTCTTGCCTGGAGAAGACAGAGGAACCTGGCAGGCTACAATCCATAGGATTGCAAAGAGTTGGACACAACTTAGTGACACAACACAAAGAATGAACAAGGCAGAGTGAAGTTTGAAGACTGAACCACAGCACAAGCAGGCTGTGTGACGTCATGGAGGAACTTAAGTGTGGGACACTGAGATGCTGGTCAGCGGGATGATGCTTTCGGGGAAGGATGAGAGATGTGGAGGAAGACAAATCAGAATAGCTGAGTTGCCTGTCTCCTGGTAGGTGGGAAAAGGTGGATCACAGTCTGGCCCCAGCTGGCAGGAAAAGATGCAGAGTCCTGACCACACACCTGCATGTCATTCTCATGCCTAGTCACCCAGAGAACAGTCACAGACACCCACACATACACACACGCACACACACACACACAAATTAGCTCCCTCCCTACAATGCCCTTTACAACTCTGCAAGAATGGAGGTGCAAGCTGCTTTAAATTACCCCATATTTTATAGTCCTGGAACAGCTGTCACCTGCCTCGCCCTGGGGAGCTCATTACTGAAGAAGGGATATGCAGATTTCACCCATTACCTAAGTCTCGGGTGGTACTGGGTTTTCAGAACAGCTGCACACTCTCTCCAACAAACTCTCAGCCCCAAATATGTCCTTTAGCAGGTCTGTGGGACAGAACGCAAAGTTCTGTCCATCATAATTAGGGAGAGTGATTAATAACTTAATCAGAACAAAGAGCAGCCCACAGGTGTTACCCCCTCTCATTTGTTGGGCTCTGAGCTCCCATTAATCACAGGACATTCTGAATGCAGTAGAGACAGGTTGATTTGAAGCTTAGCATTGGGATAACCTCGCTGCTGCTCCCTGATCTGCTTGACAAAGGCTGCCAATATATCACAGCGAACAGCACCGCTAGCCTCTATTCCTGACGAACTTCTGGGACAGGGAAATGTAATATCTGCACGTGGAGGACACTTGCTCCATCCCTCCTTCTCCCACTGGGGGATCCTCAGAGCCGCTGCAGCACAGATGCACAGATGAGGAAGTTCTATGAAGTTAAATCCCACCCACGGAACTCTGCACTCTGCTCTCGCTGTCTCACTTTCTCCCACAGACCACAGGCTTCTCCTCCCTGACCTCCTCTTCCACTCCTAAGGATGCTCCCGAGAGGTGCTTCCCTGCAGTTCTCCGTTCACAGAGCCTATAGTCCTGGTGTCTGCAGGCAGCGTGAGAGTGAGTCCCCCTCCTGTGTCTGTCACCTCTCTGAACTTGGGTGCTCACTTGACTTGCCCTGGCTGCTGGTGGGTGACAACCCCTGGGTCCCTCAGCACTGCTCCTGGCCATGTTCCTGAGCTGGACTCTTAATTGGAAACCAGTTCCTCCTCCAACAAAACACCATTCAGTCAACTGGAATTCTCCATCCCTCACGTGGAAACACAACTGGCTGATGATGAAGGAAGGAAATTGGTGAAAAGGGAAACCACTACAGAGGTTACAGAATTTCCAGGAGAGCCAGAGAATTGCTGGGATATTCAGGTTAGATGGCTGGGAGAGATGTCCCAGACCTCACCTCCCAGTGGATGCCCTGAAGACATCATCACCTCTACACCACACCCAGGTGCTGCAGCCCACAACCCCAGACACCAGATACCTTCACTAGGACAGCGGCCATCGCTGCTGCCCTGAAGCCCACACTCTACCACGGCTAGGCTGCTGCCACTGGAGATGCCCCTCAGGGCCCGGGACTCCTCTAAACGAGCCTCTGAATCCAGGTGTAAAGTCAATGCAGATGCCCAGGTCCAGTGTCCACACCCTACCTTCAGGGTGGCTGGGAGAGTGAGGAAGCACCAAATATTTTCAGCTTCCTTGGCAGGAAATGGACTCAGGCCCACCAAGTCTCATCTGGTGGGTGTGCCCCAAACTGGAAAGAGATCTGTTGTTGACGGCTTCTGTGTCGTGCCTCTGGTGGATGAAGTGAGGTTTAAATGCATCAGCACTGGGTGGCTTGTAATATTATTCACAATAGACAGTTAACACTTTCAGACACTGATAGTGGGTTCGCTCTCCATCCTTCCTGCCGTTTCCACAGTCTTCGCTTATAAACATCTGATGTGTGTGTGTGCTCAGTCTTGTCTGACTCTTTGCAACCCTATGGACTGTAGCCTGCCAGGCTCCTCTGTCCCTGAGATTCTTCAGACAAGAATACTGGAGTGGGTAACCATTCCCTTCTCCAGGGGATCTTCCCAACCCAGGGATCAAACGTGGGTTTCTTGCGTTGCAGGCAGACTCTTCACTATCTGAGGAACTGATGTCCACATCCCCATCTAATAAGGGTTGGCTGCCTCTGACTTGCTGCATCTTCAAAGGAAAAAGGTCTTGGGAATTTTTTGTTTGTTTGCTTGTTTTTTTTTTAATATTTTTTTTTTATGTGGGCCATTTTTTTAAAAGTCTTTATTGAATATGTTACAATATTGCTTCTCTTTTGTGTTTTGGGTTTTGGGCTGCAAGGCATATGGGATCTTAGCTCACTGACCAGGAATTGAACCTACACCCCCTGTATTGGAAGGCAAAGTCTTAGTCAGTGGACTGCCAGGGAAGTCCTGGCCAAGGGAGTTTGAGTCTGTGTGTCTACTGATAGATGTCCTTTCAATTAAATCTCTATCTGTAATCTCCCTACCTTATCAGTTTGCTGCCAAAAATGAACTCTGTTCCTCTCAAGGTCTCCAGTTGTTGTGTCTTTAATGTTGGCCATGTTGACTACATTTAGGGCCAAGAATCTCAGGGCTGCATCTGAAGATTCAGATTCCTGGGCCCTAGCTCCAGAGATTAGGGTGTCGTGGGTGTCTGATAAAAGTGGTCTCGAGGTGTGAAGGTTAAATTCTTTGGCAATTTCACAATGTCTCTGAACACCCCCATTTCCCAGGTGCTGCATTCACTGCTTGAATATTTAGGGCATCCAAGCTCGCCCCAGGCTCTAGACAGACTCACATATCCAAGAAAATGCATGGCAGCTGTCCTAGATTTCCAGGTTATGCTGCATGGGCTCCCCGAGTCCCCGGGATGCTCTGTGGGCGTGAGTCATCTTCTCCACTCCATCAGGAGACGCCCACACCACACTATTAGTGTTGACACAGCAGCTAGCTCCCTCCACCTTCCTTCTCCAGGTTAACTGATCTATCTTGCTTGGCATTAACTTCAACCTTTACTTGACAATGTTGGCCTCTTGATATAACCCTCTTTCTTGGCCTCACTGGGTGGAAAAAAAGGCTCATTGCCTGATGCTTTAGCAACACAGAGCTCAGTAAAGAAGGCTGCTGGATTCTCAGAGTCTCAGAGACCTGAAGCCACCATGACCCTCATGGTAGTACGACAACCCATCAACTTCTAGACAGTAGGACCCTTGTTTCCTTAGAACTGGAGGGCAGTGGCCCTGATGATAAGCAGGCCAGCAGACTGTCATTTGCACAATGAATGAAGACTCATCTTCATACCTAGGGCTTAATAAGCGGCTCTCATTCATTCGCTCCTTCATTCACTCATTCAGCAAATATGACTTGAGTGACCACTGCATGCGAGGCCCTGTTCAGATCCTGCTTTGTGATGAACTCAGACCTTCTCCTGGGATGGAGGAAAGGAGCCAGTGTGAGTCTGGGCCTTGCAAGAAATGGATACCAAATCAAGGCTAAACAAGCAAGGGGAAATGCCTGCATGAATGGCAGTGGAGTTATTGTTCAGCCACTCAGCTGTATCCAACTCTTTGTGACCAAATGGGATAGAGCTAGGAGAAGCTGGGTGAGGCCTCAAAAGGCAGTCCAAGTTTGACCTGGAGTGAAGGAGAAAGGGAATGCTATGATATGCAGGTTTACATCCCTTCCAAATTTTTAGGTTGAAATCCTTACCTCCAAAGACTATGATATTAGGAGGTGGGACCTTTGAGAAGAGCTCAAGATTCTTGAGAGCCCCTTGGATAGCAAGGAGATCAAGCCAGTCAATCCTTAAGGAAATCAGTCCTGAATATTCATTGGAAGGACTGATGCTGAAGCTGAAGCTCCAATACTTGGGCCAGTTGATGTGAAGAGTCAATTCACTTGAAAAAACCCTGATGCTGGGAAAGATTAAAGGCAGGAGGAGAAGGGGGCAACAGAGGATGAGGTGGCATCACTGAATCAATGGACATGAGTTTGAGCAAACTCCTGGAGAGAGTGAAGGACAGGAAAGCCTGACATGCTTCAGTCCATGGGGTTGCAGAGTTGGACACAACTTAGTGACTGAACTACAACAGCCACAGGTTGTGACAGTGGAGCCCTTCTGAATGGGATTAGTGTCGTTGTAAGACAGAGGCTCCAGAGAGATCCCTCACCACCTTCTGCCTTAAGAAGACATGATAAAATATCTGTGTCTCAGAAAAGGTCCCTCAATCAAGCATGCCAACACCCTGGTCTTGGACTTCAGCCTCTAAAACCATAAGATATATGTTTCTATTGTTTATAACCCACCCGGGCTGCAGTGTATTGTTGTATCAGCCCAAATAGACTAAGACAGGTGGAGCAGTTTGGTTGGAAGCATAACAAACCGTTGTGCTTGAGCCAGTAGGAGTACCTGAGCCTAAAGTGGCAAACAGATGGGTCCAGTGTCTGTGAGGAATGGGCTGGCTGAGTATCTCTGCTGCACTTGGACATAGGTAGGGAGCAGCCCATGGATGGTGATAGCTCAGGGCCAGCACAGTGATGGATTTCAATGCATAGCAGAGGGCCCTGGGGCCCGTCATGCTCTCAGCTCTAGGAGGTCTATCAGGTGCATTCTCCTGGTGGTCACAGAGCCATGTTTTTCACAAAACCAGAATGAAAAAGGAAGCAGGAGTAAACTTCGGCATAAAGTCAGAGCTAAGGTAAGAAGTTATATCCATCTTTCTGTGGGATGGCTTAGACTAGCTTGACTGTTAACCAGTTTCTGTCTTCTAAAGGCAAGAAGTAACTTATGATGGGTGACTATATAAATTGTGCCAGGTGCTGGTCTGAGCTCATACAAAGGGTGGAGTGGCAGATGTTATGAGATGGCATATGTTTACTGCTTGTTTAAAAGCATGAGATTTTGCATAGTGAGTTCAGGGAACACCTCACTAAGGCTTCCTTCTGCCTCAAGATCCCCCCATTAGAAGCCCCCTTTCACCCCTTCTGCTATCACTTGCATCAGGGCTTCTTTATTTGCAATGTCAGGGCTCAGTAAATCCCAGGATAAGCAAGTACTACGGTAATTCTCAATATCCACTTTCAGCCAAACTAGAAAACACAAAAGGCATAACACTGAAGTCTGTTCAACTCAGCAGTTTCGACAGATTCAATCAGAGGAAGAAACATGCAAAAACCACACACCAGTGTGCAGTCTTCATATGCTTCATATGAATCTGAGGTGAAAAAACAAGCTGTCGCAGTAGCGTTTGGGTTTTCCTAACAGATGCTACACACGTTTCACAGAGTGAAACATGTTCCTGTTTTCCTGTGTCAGCTCTGATTCCTACCAGGACAGAGCAATGAGGCAGGGCATGAAATTTTCATAACCAAGCCCTCCATTTGCATGCACGAGAGCTGAGATAGCCTGAGGAGAAAAACAACAATCGCACAGAGATCTGAAGTGTTTCTGAATATTGGGCTGAATATTCCCCACCCCCAACCCATGCTTTGAAATTGATGAGTGTGGATGACATTTACAAAATAGTTCTTCCTTCTTTCACTCAGAAATATTTATTGAGTGTCTATTATGGGCATGGTTTTTTATTTTGTTTTGAAGAAACTACAGTACAGCCAGAGATGCTGATTGAAAAGGGGGTGGGGTTCAGCTGAGTTAAATGGAGTTTTGCATCCATTTCTTGCATAAAGTAGAGGAGAGTATAATCATAAAAGCAAAACCTTAGTCTGTGGTAGAAAGACTGTAAGACTGGGCATCATCTGTCTATCCAGATAAAAGAGCAATTATCTATAATTTTTCTTATGTAGTTGGTGATTCCATGAGAACTAAGAGGTAAGCTACATGTAGCCCAATCAATGATGGGTTGGGACCTTTGGGTATGTAATGATAAAGGGATAACCAGGAATGTCTGAACCACCATGCACTGGAAAATGCAGTGGCCAACTCACACACATGGTTACTGTACATTTGCAGTGTGCCTGGTCAGAATTAAGGTGCTGTAAGTATGAACAATACACTGGATTTCCATACTTGGGCTGCTCTAGGCTGTAGGCTTCTCCGAGATGGGTTCTCTTACTGTGTCCTTAGAACACACTCAATTCCTGGAATGTGCAAGGTGGTCTAAGATGTTTTCCAAGGGGGTGAGAGCAAGAGTTAAGCACATCAGCACTGTCAGTGGTAGGAAGGTGATCGTTTGTTATCTCTCTGCACCCACTCTTAGTAGCCCATTCATGTTCCTTCCATGGCTCATTCATACCTTCTGACAAGCCCATTAGGAACTTGCTCTAAGGCGTCCAGATGGCGGTCACAGGTCCTGAAGCACACCCACTTGTGCTAATCCTGGCAGCTTCAATGGTTTTGCAAACTCAAATAGCTGCCAGTGGATCTGTGGGGTTCAGAAGCTCTCTGAAGGGGGCTGAACTGCCCATGCTGTTTTCCCTCACTGATTTCTTACCTCTTACATTTCTTCAAACATTTTAGTTAGTAGATACACACACACACATAGGCATGCATCTTCTTTATCTGTTCCTCTGTCGATGGACATTAAGTTGCAAAGCAGTATTGAATGATGCTCTCAGAACCCAATCTGCATCTCAGGGTAGCAGCCAGCAGGTAGCAGACCCAGAGCTCACCCACAGAGAGATGAACCCAAGGAAAAGCATGAGGGAGAATGGGGAACAGATCTCCCTAAGCCTGCGGGAGCTTGTCCAAGCCATCCTCCCTAAATCTTTGTTGGGACACAGAGCAGACAATGGGCAGGGGTGATCTTTCAGAGAAGCCTGGGCAGGGGAGACTAAATTTCCAAACCAAGCCATACCCAAGCATGTTAAGCTTTTGAAAAGCTACTGAGACCTAGCACAGTCCATGCACTGAGTCTGGCCAGCCCACATCACCTCTCAGTATCCTTGGAAATAGGATAGGTTGGTGGTATGATGTGGGGTACAGAATAACAGACCTTCTTGATCCTTCACCCTGGAGGTCAAGAGATCTGACTTCCAGGCTATTCAAATAGTGTTTGTTCAGTAATTGAAATCTGATGGAGAAAAACAAACATTTGTACATATATATACATATATGTACATTTCTAATTAGAGTTTCACTAATTGGTCTTTGGTTCAGATAATTGGAGAAATGAACGACTAATGACTTCTGAAAATGGGCTTCTTGTGTATACATGCCCTTTTTTTAAAGGAACATTTTAGCCAATAATGGTTAGGACAAATGAAATGAAAAAATCCGTGTACCCCGCAGCATTCTTTGAGCTGGTTTTCTGTCAAAGAATGCAAAATATAGCGTCATTAAAAGGATATTATAGATGTATCTGTACTAGACACACAAGCTCCTGTTCCCCCCAGCCCCACCAAGTCATCCCGGCTGGCCCCTTGGTGTGTGTTTCCCAATTAGCATACACTTACACAGCCACCATTTAATAAGCCCTCTGTATGTTGCCTTAATTATAATAATTATACCCATTGAGTGAGGATAGAGATGGGCGCATAGAATGAGATACCCTTTTGAATTTGGAAGAAATAAAGTTTAATCATCGCCTTTCCATAATCCTGAACTAAAGTGAGCAGATGGGGAGGTCTCAGGGGAGGTATTGTGAGCTCTTCAAAGCCATCTCGTTCTTCTGAAGTCAATTGAGAGAAAATGCAGACCTGGCCTCATCCAGACCCTGGCAAAGTGTTCTTCACTGCTCTGTCTTCTTCCCTTCTCCACACTAATCCATCGCACATACCTGCCAGATTAATCCTCCTAAAATGCCACATTAATCATGTTATTCCTGCACACTGATCTTCACTGCTCCTAATTACTTAGAGAATTAAATTAAAAACCACATCCCACTGCTACAGGCCCACCCCAGCAGGACTCAACGTCCTCATATCTGATCTTCACCTTCAGGTACCTCCAGGCCGGTCCCTGTCCTTCCGACAAAACACTCAGCTTAGTATTTCTCAAACAACACAAAGTTTTGTTCAGACTAGTCCCCAGGATGTAATTCTCTTTGCCTTTTCAAATGCTACCTTCCTTGCTCCGGTAATCGCTGAGCACCTGTGGTGAGGAACTGTGTATGAAACGTCCTTCTTCCCCGGGGCACACGGCACTTGACTTTTTTGATCATTTTTGTCATTAATTTGTCCACTAGTCATAGATTCCTGTGACAGTCACTTATGCCAGGAGTCCCCAGCCTCTGAGATCTAATGCCTGATAATCTGAGGTGGAGCCGATATAATAATAAAAGAAATAAAGCACACAAGAAATGTAATGCACTTGAATCATCCCCAAACCACTCCTCCCCACCAGCAGTTCATGGAAAAATTGTCTTCCACGAAACTGGTCCCTGGTGCCGTGAAAGGTTGGGGACCGCTGGTTTATTCTATCATAGTCCACTACATTAGTTCTCTTCCAGCTGCCCTAACAGAAGACCATAGGATGTAGACTTGTAAACAACACACCTTCATTTCTCACAGTTCTGGAGGCTGGAAGTCCAAGATCAAGGTGCCAGCAAATTTGGTGTCTGGTGGGGACTTGCTTCTTGGTTCATAGATGGCTGTCTCCTGGCCGTGTCCCCACATGGTGAGAAGGGCAAAGGAGTTCTCTGGGGTCCCTTTTATCAGGGCACTAGTCCCGTTCAAGGAGGCTTCCCAGGTGGCTTACTAGTAAAGATTCTGCCTACCAGTGGCAGGAGATGCAGGAGACTTTGGTTCAGTCCCTGGTGGGAGAGATCCCCTGGAGGAGGAAGTGGTGACTCGCTGCAGTAATCTTGCCTGGAGAACCCCATGGGCAGAGGAGCCTGATGGGCTACAGTCCATAGGGTCACACAGAGCTGGACATGGCTGAGCGACTGAATAAACGTGCAGTCCCATCCTAGAGGGCTTCCCTTTCATGACCCAGTCAGCTTCCAGAGGTCCCACCTCCTAATACCATCACTAGGGGATGGGGAGATAGGATTTAGTGTATGATTGGGGAGAGGGGGAAGAAAAATCAGACTATAGCATATACTGTTCATTTTTTTTTAATGTATTTACCTCATCTCTCAATGAGATTTCAAGTTTCTCAGTGCAAGGATCACGTCTTATTCTTTTTGGTACGTGACATAATGCTTTTACAGAACTAGGAATGCCCAATACATATTTCTTCTATGGATGAATTAATTAATTAATGGATTCATTTTGTTAAAATTCAGTCTTAATGATGTCTGCACTCTAATCTTTCCCACAGTAGCAATCTTTTCCCAACCGTAGCATTTCAGGCTTAGAAATTCCTCCAGGGAAGAGGCAGTAATGCTGCCTAAGCAATCCATTCTCTCTCTCTCTCCTTAAATTTAATTAATTAATTAATTAATTTTGTCTGTGCTGGGTCTTCATCGCTTCACATGGGCTTTCTCTTGTGGCAAGTGGGGGTGACTCTTGTTGCGGAGTACAAGCTCTAGGGCTCAAGGGCCACGGTAGTTTTGGTGCACAGGTTTAGTTGCCCCACAGCATATGGAATCTTCCTGGACCAGGGATTGAACACATGTGCCCCGCATTGCAAGGCAGATTCTTAACCCCTAGACCACCAAGGAAGTCCAGCAACCCATTCCTGAAGGAAGGGATGTGGAGGGGAGAGTGGTCCATGAGCTAGACACATAGATATGGTTATACACCATCCAATAAAACCGCGAGTCAGGTCACTCTCAATGGGTCCAGGCCTCAAGGAAACCCAAGGCATAGAGCCCTGTGGTTTTACAAAACAGAAGTATAATAAGAGTTAAAACATATGCTATGCACCTGAAGGATGTTTGCTAAGTGAAATAAGCCAGTCACAAAAGGAGAAATGAGGTACCTGGAGTAGTTGAATGCCTGGAAACAAAAAGTCGAGTAGTAGTTTCCAGGGACTGGGGGAGAGGGATGGAGAGTTGTTTAGTGGCTTCAGATTTTCCATTTTGCAAGAGGACAAGTGTTCTGGAGGTAGGTTGCACAACAATGTGAACGGACTTCCCACTAGTGAACTTTACAGTTTTAACTGGTTAAGATGGTAAATATTTTGTTAGGTATGTTTTATCATAACTTTTAAAATTTAAATTACTATTAAAAGAAACAGATAACTGCTCATGAGATAATTCTTAGAAATGTGTTTGGCACATTAAAATCATTTCAACAATGGCAAAAAATTATTATTTTCAGCATGACAAAGGAATTCACAGCTGTTTCTCAAAACAAAGGAGAAATCTGATTGAATATAGTTCAGGTGACCAGCTATCCCCTTCCCTTGAAAGTTTTCCAATTTTCCTTTTAAAAAAATAAATAAATAAAAGAGATACACATTTCAGTTGTCCAGAATGTGTATTTCTACATTATCTTCTTGAATCATGAAAAAGAAGAAAACCTCATAGTTCACTTTACAATTTATAAAATCACTCACATTTGTCGTTTTTTCAAACTTGAGAATGTCACAGAGGTCTATAGCACCTCGTTTCCATGGTTGATTGTGGGCAAAAGTGTTTTTTCTGTCTTTCAATTCTTTCAAATGAATTTTTCCCATTCATTTTACAAACCAGTTTCTCTTTATTTGGTCTTCTAAATTAAACTGAAATATCTTGGACGCTTTATCATGAAATCTCTCTTATAATTACATATTTATAAGCAGTGTTTGTGTGTACATAACTTTTTGGTTTTTTACCATATTTACTTTTAATAAGAGTTTTAGTGCCTCAGAGGTGGAACATTTAGGAATAGAGGAGAGACCATTTGTAAGATATAGAGATGGTGAAGACATCTATGTACCCATATAGAGCAGTTCATATCTATTGTTGATTAAATTTGCTTACCAAGGTTATTAACTCTATAAATGCAGTCAGCAGAGATCCAGGGTTCTTGAGTTGTGATGCTCCACCATCCTCAATATATCCCCTCATGGCCCCAACTTGCTGCTTGAGATCAACACATTACATCTGTATTCCAGGCTTCAGTGAAGCAGAAAGGGGAGAGGCTATGTCCTCCTGGTTAAGGAGACTTTATTAACTTTATTAAGCTGAGCAAAATCACAGAATATATCTGCATGAGAATGCACTTGTAGGCCCCTTTTAGTTGGGCTCGCTGCTGATCTGATTAAACACACGTTTTGGTCCATGGAGCACAGGATAGGAAAGAATATCGAGGGTGATGCCACAGGCTCTGTCACTTCTGCAGTGGAGCCTGTGTTGGCCAAGGCACCTATGTCAAGGAGAGACTCATATCATGAAACCAGATATGAAAGGTGCCCAAAGAGAACAAAAAGTAAATCGTGTCATGCTCTTCATCCTGTCTATTTTTTAAACATTCCTAATTTGCTGTAGGCTGGGTTTAGAGTTTCAGAAGGGAAAAAAAAAAAAAAAAGCTTCAGGAAGTAGCTGTGACAAGTTGCCCTGCGTGAAACCTCCCGTGCATATAATCACAGCACCAGATATAATTGGGAGCTAATTTCATATTTCCTGCATATCATATTGGAAAATTGAGCTGTCAGATATATTTAAGGGCTACATGCCAAATGAGAACACCCAAGCCCTGCTCTTTTCAAGAATACATTTCTGCAAGACCTTTTCTCTCTTCAAGACTTAACAATAGCATTTTACCAGGAGCCAGTCCCGTCTCATTCAGGAAGCTTTTGAAGTTCAAATACTTGCTGTATATAAAATTTATAGAACCTACAGAAGATACTATATAACTGAGGGAAGTCTTCTCTGAAGTATCTTTTCCCATAACAAGTCCCTTAAGTTCCAAATCCAATTGTGGATTGTAATGCAGCGGGCTGATGTCTCATACATTATATGAGGTTCGGTTGGGTCTTGATAATCCATGGCCAGGGTGCCCTGACATACCTGTGTAATCAAAAGCTCGGTTAATAAGAAATGAGCAGAAAATTATTCAGTCTGTCTCTCGAGAGACATTAAGTTACATGCTGTGAATGTATATTGCTGAAGCCTTACTCCTGCTGGGGGCCATCGATTCTGTCCTTTACCAATGGATCTTCCAATCACTGGACCACTCCACTTGTGTTCTTCTCCCTTAGCTTTTACTATACTCTTTTGCATCTTGGACTTCCCTGGTTGCTCAGACGATAAAGAATCTGCCTGAAGTGTGCGAGACCCAGGTTCAATCCCTGGGTAGNTACTCCTGCTGGGGGCCATCGATTCTGTCCTTTACCAATGGATCTTCCAATCACTGGACCACTCCACTTGTGTTCTTCTCCCTTAGCTTTTACTATACTCTTTTGCATCTTGGACTTCCCTGGTTGCTCAGACGATAAAGAATCTGCCTGAAGTGTGCGAGACCCAGGTTCAATCCCTGGGTAGGGAAGATTCCCCTGGAGAAGGAAATGGCAACCCACTCCAGTATTCTTTCCTGGAGAATCCCATGGACAGAGGAGCCTGGTGGGCTGCAATCCATGGGACTGCAAAGAGTCAGACATGGCTGAGCAACTAACGCTTTTGCATCTTGTTGTTTTTCAGAATGTGCTTAACTAGGAGGAAATCTGTATCTTCTATTCTCTAAAAGCAGTCCACAAGTTGGACTGAAATCTGCTGAAAACAACTTGCTCTCCTTATTTAGTTTCTAGAAATGATTGAGAGATGATGGTCCTCAAACATCTGGTGGGAGATATGCTTAAAATTCTATTTGATGACCTTGATAGAAAATGCCAAAATGAAGAGGGAAGAAAGAAGACAAGGAAGAGAATATACTTCTGGGATTTGTTCTATGAGTGGTTGATGGGTGTAATTCACAAAGGAAGACATGTTGTGTTGTGTGACATTGAGCCAGGCTCAACGCTGGAAGGTAGCAATTCTCAAGCACCGAGATGGTGACCACATGGACCAGGTCCAAATATGAGTAGAACATGAAGCAGGTAGAAGGATTGTTGGTTCCTTCTTCATCTCCTTGTGTTGCTTTTGCTTTTTACCTGATGTTCTTTCTACTTTGATTCCCAGTATCATTTTTTCCCTCTGTTCTCTTGTCTCAAAAGAGTCTGTTGAACCTAATTTACCTAATTGTTATAAAGTATAATGAATTCCATTGGAATTTCAGCCAATGATCAATATCTGAGAAAGGATCTTTTGACTAGCACATCACAGAGGCCTTTTTTACCTACTCCAAATGCTATGTGACAAGTAACTCTTTTTTTTACCATAGATTTGTCTTTTTCATTGCTTTTATTTTTAATTAAAATATCATTGATTTCAATGTTGTGTTAGGTTCAAGTGTATAGCAAAGTGATTCAGTTATATAATCGTGTGTATACACATTATATATATATATAAATTATTATATATATATAAGTATATATTATATATATATATTATTTTTCAGATTCTTTTCCCTTATAGGTTATTAAAAATATTGAGTATAGTTCCCTTGCTATACAGTGGGTCCTTGTTTGTTATCTATTTTATGTATCAGAAAGTAACTCATAAGAAAAATGCCTGGGAGTGTCTTAGCAAGTTTCTCTATTGCAAGTCAGTTTCACTAGTTTCATTGCCCCCAGGGTGGTACAGGATAACTGTAGGAAGTTCTGGGTAATCCTTTAAACTTCAGGAGATATAGAATTGACAAATTGTGATATTGTGAATTACAATATCACAAGTGAGAAGCTATTTAACTTCATTGAGCTATTACCTGTTACAGTTATTCAGTTGTTTCTTTGTGACCCACGGAACTATCACCTAGTCCAGAAGTTTATTAAACTTTTTGATCTTAAGCAAGATATTTGTAAGTAGAAACAGTAGAGGAACTCTTTTTTTTTTTAATCACACACATAAATTTTAACTGCCAAAGTTCTTTGACTTCCATAGTTTTATCACATAATTCTGAACAACATTTTTAAGGTTTTTCTTTCCTCTGTTAAAAACACAGATTGGATAGAGATGTGGAGGTGGAAGATATCCAGCAGTATTCTGAAAAGGTCCATACTTCTCTTTATGAGTGTTCCTTTGAGTCTTTGCCACTGTGTCTCCTTCACAAAAAAGGAAAACATTCCTCAAAGGAAAAGCAGGAGAATTCTTAACGCATAAAACACTGAGCGGATTAAGCAGAGCTGTGTTGGTGGAAACCAGGGAGGGCATCAGGAGGAGGAGATTTGGGGAGGGGAAGAGGACGCCGGAGGCTCTTGCAGGGACCTCTGGGATTTAGAGCTTAAAGTCTAAACACTGTGGCACCATCCAACCCTCATGTCACAAAGATCCAGAAGCTTGAGTTATGAGATGCTAAGACTTGCCCAAAGTTACACAGTCAGGAGGGGCTGCATTAAACTGGACTCAACACTCCAAACTTCTAGTTCAGAAGTTTCCCACAACAGTGAGCCAATGACTGATCTTTCCTTCAATGTTTATTTTTTCCAATTATTTGAAAACCCAGAAAGTGTAGGGTGTATAAGGGGAAAAATGAAATCCACCTAAAATCCTGTCAACCAGAAAAATGTACATGCTATATTTCCAGTATAATCTTCACTTCAAAACTCTTAGACATACTTGACTTTTCTCAGGTTGACTGAAATGTGTGATTGATTGAAATGTGTGGTTGATTCTGAGACAGTGAATACAGAGAATAGAATGTCCCAGGCCCTATAGATCATAACTGTGTATGGAAAGATTAAGCTATTCCATTATTCAGAATTTTAAGAAGGAGAAATCTATGGTGGAATAGTCTTTTTGAAATTGTTCTTCCTAAAATTACAATAACTAGTTATCCAGCACCCAAACACAGTCTACCATTATAGAGAATGATGGAATAATTTTAAAATGTTTGCAACAGAGCATTTTTCTAGGCATTTTTCTCAAATATCTGATTATATCAAGTTCTGGCTGCAGCTGAATGTTTCTAGTATATTTTTGAAGCTCCGGCATGGATGCTACTTCAAATTTTAAAAAGCGGTAGAAAATGAAATGCTTCTTTTACCACATGCATTAAGTGATTCTAAATTCGTAGGCTCAGGTGAATCATGGTGAAGTGAAATGAAGATGACAGAAATCCCAGGGTAGCCCATGTGGAATTTTGCTGGGCTGACTGTGAAACAAGGATGGAATGAGCCATCAAAAACCAACACATTTGGGGTAAAAACCAGAGATCTGCACTCCACCCGAGAGTTTGCATAAATGTCAGTACAGTTCAGTTCAGTCGCTCAGTCATGTCCGACTCTTTGCAACCCCATGAACCGCAGTATGCCAGGCCTCCCTGTCCATCACCAACTCCCGGCGTCCATGAATGTCAGGAACAGAGAATTGAGGGGCGAGCCGGACAGTGGATGGGGAGATGATGCTTGCCTGAATGTCAGGGTGTCTTGGTTCAAACCAGGTTCTGTACCTTGAAACTTCTTTAATCTCTCTGACCCTCTCCATCCCCATCTATAAGGAGGAACTAAAAATGGTACCAATATTTTAAGATTTAATAAGGTTTTTAGCCTCTTTGACCTCCTGTCTTGTCTTCTAACTCTGCCCGGGAAATTTAGACTAGAAAGACTATTTTATTGGTTGCATCTGGAAGGCCAAAACAAAGAAGAACCATAGTTATAGGTTTGAGGCTTAAGCCAAAAGTGGGCCTGAATGTGACACTGAAGGAGTGTGAAGGTCAAGTAGACGGAGCAAACCCTGTATTGCTGGGTAACCCCCCCCCCGAGACTCAGTTCGAAGAGAGAGCACAGAATTTCCCAAGGCAGATAAAATGGTTTCCCTGTACTGAATGCTGTGTGGGCACTGTGCCAAGTGGAATATATCTGCTCTTTCCTTTGATGCTCTAAACAATGCGTGTTTTCAGATGAACAAATTAAGTTGAGAGAATTCACACAACTAGCCTAAGGTCACACAGCTGGTGGGTGGCAGAGCTGGGATTCCAGTCCAAGTCCAGTCACCCTTAAAGCTCACATTCCTGTCCTCTATGCCACACTGCTTCCAGAAGGCAGGCCAGATTGGGATCATAGCATGAACAAAAGTCTTAGTCCTTCGGAACACTGAACCAGGTGTTCACGCGACTGTGAGGAATGTAAAAAGGACTTGAGGCTGGATCATGGACCCTTGAGCACCCTATAAGAAGCATTTACTTTATTGGTCAAGTGCAAAGAGCCATGGAGAGCTTCATACACCGGAGAGAATCCTGCGACTTGCACTTTCAGAACATAACTCTGTTGGCAGCTTATGGGGATAATTTGTTGGAGAAGAGACGGGAGCCAGAGGTGGCCAGTTTGAAGACTATGACAAGTCCCCCGGGAGCTTCCTAGACTAGGAAAATGGGAATAGAAAAGAAATTACATGTAAAGAATCAACTGATAGTGCAGGAGACTAAGAGATGTGAGTGTGATCCCTGGGTCAGGAAGAGCCCCTGGAGGAGGACATGGCAGCCCACTCCAGTACTCTTGCCTGGAGGATCCCATGGACAGAGGAGTTTAACCGGCTACAAGAGCCAGACATGACTAAAGCAACTGAGCATGTGCACACGCACACATATATACGTGTGTGTGTGTGTGTGTGTGTGTGTAAACAAAGATCCCGGACATCATCTATCCACAAGGGTAACAGTTAAGGAGACTGACTCTGGAAACTGACAGTCCACAGTCTGCGTCTTAGTTCTGTCACTTACTAATTGTTGAACACTGAACAATCAACTTCCTCCCTTATAAAGCAGAGACGGTGATTGGCTTAGCTAGTTAGAGCTGCTATAACAAAATACCACGGACTGAGGGGCATATGAACAACACACATTCACTTCTCACAGTTTTGGAGGCTGGAAGTTTAAGATCAGGGTCCAAGTATGGCTGAGTTCTGATAAGAGCCCTCTTCTGGGTTACAGACTGTCAGCTTCTCGTTGTAACCTTACGTGGCAGAAAAAGAATATGAGAACTCTCTGATGTCTCTTTCATAAGGGCCCTAATCCCATTCATGATGGCTCTATCCTTATGACCTAATTACCCCAAAGGTCCCACTTTCTAATACCATCATACTGGGGGTTGGGATTTCAACATATGAATTATATGAATATACACAAACTTTCAACCCATTGTAATGATATTACCTTAAAATGTATTGTGAAAGTAAGGATTAAAAAGATGAATCACTTAAAAGCAATAATAATACAGTGGCCTAGCCCATATTTAGTGCTGAATAAATAATAGCTACTTTACTGTCATTATAATAATTGCTAATAACTCCTTACTGCCTCAGTCTTTCCTATCAATTAGAGAAAAAAAACTGCAGAGAATAAGAAATAATGAATTTTAAATAATATTTCATTGTGATCTCATTTAAACCATTTAAACTTTTCAACAATTATATTTCTCATGTTTCCTAGGATGAGTAGGATTGAGAATCTGTGGTATGTAGGCTGATGTCTTCCACAAATAGACATTTTGTTGTTATTCTTTCAGTTCAGTTCAGTTGCTCAGTCTTTATTGCAATCATGGACTGCAGCACACCAGGTTTCCCTGTCCATCACCAACTCCCAGAGCTTATTCAAACTCATGTCCATCAAGTTGGTGATACCATCCAACCATCTCATCCTCTGTCGTTCCTTTCACCTCCTGCCTTCAATCTTGCCTGTCATCAGGATCTTTTCCAAGGAGTCAGNTCTCTATCTTTGGCTGCAAAGAATATAATCAATCTGATTACGGTGTTGACCATCTGGTGATGTTCATGTGTAGAGTCTTCTCTTGTGTTGTTCGAAGAGAGTGTTTTCTATGACCAGTGCGTTCTCTTGGCAAAACTCTGTTAGCCTTTGCCCTGCTTCATTTTGTACTTCAAGGCCAAACTTGCCCATTATTCCAGATATCTCTTGACTTCCTACATTTGCATTCCAGTCCCCTATGATGAAAAGGACATCTTTTTTGTTGTTAGTTCTAGAAGGTCTTGTAGATCATCATAGAACTGTTCAACTTCAGCTTCTTCAGCTGAAGAAGCGTTTGGGGCATAGACTTGGGTTACTGTGATATTGAATGGTTTGCCTTGGAAATGAACAGAGGTCATTCTGTCATTTTTGAAATTGCACCCATGGACTGCATTTCATACTCTTTTGTTGACTATGAGGGCTACTCCATTTATTCTAAGGGCTTCTTGCCCACAGCAGTAGGTATAATGGTCATCTGAATTAAATTTGTCATTCTTTTAAATTGTTCTTTAGTGAATGAATAACATGCAGTGCATCTGAACAAGCTGTCTTGCTAACGTCCCCTCTGCATGGATGGGGAATTACCTGCTGCTGTCCTGTTTTTATTTCACTGCCTTTTTGGCTCAGCCCCTCCTGGGTCCCCAATTCCTGGACAGCAGAGTCCAGGTACTCCCAATTCTTTTCATGGTTGAGCAGAGTGAGCCTTATGCAAAACTATTTGCCTAAAATTTACTCTGTGTGATTTCTCTGCTTGAAATTTGGAGAGAAATATCTAATAACTAAAAACCTATTTATCTGCAAAGTTGGATTAAGGAGTCATTTTTCCCAAAGTTGCCTAGAAGATTTCTGTGAAGGCAGCTTCCTACCTCTAGGGGAATTGGGGAGTCACAGAGTCCCCAAACTGCTGCCAGGGGAAGTACTAATTAAGAATGCTTGGCACTATTTTTTTCCTCCAAGTACAGGATGGTGAGGGTTATTTTTACAGCCTCTCTCAGCCAGACACAGATGATCCAAATTCACAGCGCACTAGAGTTTTACAGTTTTACTCCTCAAATCTTCTTATTGTTCTCCTGGTTTTACTGATTCTTGGAGAGCGAGTTCTGTGTTGGTCTCACACTGATGCCTTTTGGACTTGCCCTGGGGTGGGACCACGGACCTCTGGATGAAGTGTGGTATAACCAAGCTCTGGATGAGTTAGTTGTGATTTGGAAAGCATTTTCGTTGTGCTTAATTATATGTTGAATTGTGTATGGGGTAACACCTTCACGTGCGGTCTTTGTTTCATTCCTTCGTATTGAATAAGGATTTGACCTGCTGTGTTAGAGGAACAATGATTCTGTAGAAATGGATCCAGTAAACAACACTGGCCCATAGCTGCACAGTGCTAAAGGAGATGATGTGGAGAAGTACACACATAAAATTATTCAAACAGCGATCCCCAGCGATATGCTTAGACTCTCTATGCATTGCACTATTAATAGCTCAGGTCCCCACAGACCAAGCAAGCATTCAGATTCAATTGACAGCTGTAAATTACAATACAAATAGCATCAAATCACTGAATGGCCCCGTGCCAAAATAATAATATCACCCTTTCTGCATCAGGGTAAATCTGCTCTGAGTGTGAAGGCGATGGCTAGGAGGAGACGCGCAGCAGCACATGCAGCGTCTTTTAACACTGAACTATTTGCTCCGGGGGATGCCTGAGGGAGACGTCATGAGTGGAATGGTCCATGGTCTCTTGAGTGAAAAAAAGCAAATCTCAGCGTTTCATGTTGGTCTCATTTAACTATTAAAATCAGAGGATTTTTTTTCTTAGTTTCTGAGCCAGACAGCCTCACAATTTCCTTAATGATCAGAGTCATTAAAACTCACCCTTCAGAGACAATGAAGACAATAAGAGACTTGAAATCATCAGGTTCTTAGTGTTTATACAGCATATATACACATATACAACCAGGGATATGTGTGTGCATGCTTACACACACACACACTGTAATGGCAGTTGCCACAGCAACTCTAATTTGCACAAAGATTGTTACCTAAACTGGAAAAATCCACTTCTCCATCATGTTCCTAGAACCTAGGCAGGCCTGAGAATCTGGGCAGGGCTGAGGGCTCTCATGATTCCAGTAGAGAGCGAGGTAAGGTGGATTCTGAAGCACAAGGACTGGGTTGAGCCACATAGTAGCACTCACCGAGTCGGTACCCAGGCACCTCTCGCCTGCAGGTGTGCGTGTGGGACGATGGAGGAGGAGTAGATGAGCAGTGGACAGTTACGCTGGCTGGCTCTCCATTTGGGAGGTTGCAGCCTTTGTGTTCACACTGCAGGGAGGCTGGCCAAGGCAAGAGCTGGGGTTAGGAAAGCTGCACATCATTACATTTCCATTCTGATTACACTTCCCCCACTTCTGTGATCATCCCCCCAGGGGGCCTCGTTAACATAGTTTTCATGCCTTCCATGCACAAACTCTGGAGTTATAGCACCGGCCACAGCATCATGCCAAACACCTTTCTCCTCTATTGTGAACTTTCCATCTGTGCAGAGGGCAATGTGACATGTGTCCCTGCCTTTGGGGTTGACCAAGGGGCGGGCAAAGAAACAGATGATTCTGTTGAGCCAGACTGTCCTGATTGGCAGCCCCATGCAGTCGCGAATTGCTGACCTCAACCTGCTCTTTCCAGAAGGCTCCACCGGACAGAGGCTTCATTTATATGTTCTGCTCCAGTGGTTTGAATTTCATTATCTCCTCCACAGCCCTTTTGGCAAGAGCTTCCACCTACCTGCTCCAAGCACCCCTTACAATTTGACAGTTGAAGTGTATGGTTAAAGCCATCTTCTTTTTAAAAAGCATTTCCTTTCTAGCTCTGGTTTATTTTCCATATAAATTCACTAGGTGGCAGTGAACGGTGAGGGAAAGAAGGTTGCCTTTGAGAGGCTTTCGAGGGCAAGTGTGACTGAACATTCTAGGATATCCAACGGGCACTTTTTTGGGAGGAGGGAGCATGCCTTGTGGCATGCAGAAACTTAGTTCCTGAACCAGGGATCAAACCCATGCCCCCTGCACTGGGAGCACAGAGTCTTAACCACGTAGACCACCTAGGCAGTCCCTCAACCTGCAATTTTAAGGGAACACCTAGTATTTTACTAAATGATGAAATGCAAGATTCATCGTCAAAACTCCTCTTAGTTCTCTGCTAATTTCTTTTCTGGTTATATTCACAAAATTGTTGAAACCAATGACATTTATTCATTGCCTACAAACATATTGCTTTTTCAGAAAACAGTGATTACAATCAGATCCTACTTGTCCAGTCAAAACTTCTATTGTGTGTATAAGTGTGAGTGGGTGTAAGTGTGAAGGTGTGTGCGTTTTCTTTAGAAGACAGGGGAGCCTCACGATTCCTTGGAGGATTTAGGTGTTGTTCTTTGATTAATTTATCTAAGTAACCATCACCTCCCTTTCACGCTATTAGATTTAGGGTCACAGTTTTTGCAACAGGCAAAGCCTGGAATCTTATATTTCCTCTGCCTTGAGAAGACTCTAAAACTTCAAATTTATGAAAGGACTGTAAAATCTTAGTGCTTATGCTCTCAATTAGTTTATTTATGTGCTGCCTGGTTTTTAACCTAAATGCACTTTGTGCAGAGGGAAGGAAAACAGTTATAAATCAACTAGAAAGGCAGTTTCCATAAACTACTGAGTTGTGCTGTGGCTGGAGAGGTTGACCTGACCGGGATCAGGAATGCAGGGACTATAATGTCGCAGCCTCTGCACCTCCTCTTCTTTACCCATGGCCCTCCCCTGGCCCTGACTCTGGCCCTGGCCTGGGAAACATAACAGAAGTGATGTAGGAAGCTCTGTTTCTCGCCAAACATTCTCGGACACAACAGCATTATTGCGTCAACCATGTTGCTGCCCTAACGCTGATCTCATAGTCTAGCTCTCATGATGCAGCTTCCTCCAGCTTCTGGATCCTTCTCTCTGTGCAGGTCTCTGCCCTGCTCTTGATAACCAGTCCACTCCTACTGTACTGCCTTGGTCTCACCAGACACTCTCCGAGGCCTTTATAATCTGAGCTTGGTCTCAGGACCCCACTATCTGATGCAGACTACCCCCAAGTGCCTCTGATCACTAGATATTGCTAACTTCCAGGTCCCTGAGAGTGTCCTCCACTGAGCTGTTTGGATGCCATGTGATTCCCCTTTGAATTCCTCTCATGAGATCACAGTGAAAAACTCCAGCTTTGCTGATGCCCTTGACAAACTCTAAGGAGGGTTACTATGTTCGAGGCTCTGAGCAGGTACTGGAGATACAGTGGGAATCAGACATGGTCCCTGTTGTCAGAGAGCTCACACCCACCTCCAGGTCTGTGTTCTGCCTTGGTATCTCCCCTCAAAGCCGGCCTCAGGGTCCGTTCCCGTGGTAGGCCACTGTTGCTCCCAGTCTGTCTGGTCCTATTGCTGCAAACTGGGATATGGCTGGCTGTGCCTGAGGCTAACAAGACATCCTACTCAGTTTCAGGTAAACTCCTGTGCTCTCTGTCCACAAGCAGGTTGGGCTACCGTTATTCAACTTGAAGAGGGAAATGGAAAGCTGAATAGTCACATAATCACTGTCTTCTTCCTGGGTCTCCAAGGCCGGGAGTCCCCACCAGCAAGTGCAGCACAGAATAGACATGAGGAACCTGCCTGGTTTGGGGTGTGACGCCCTGGACCGTTTACATCCTGCCAGATGAACTTGCTGTATGAATGTGTCTGGAGTGTAAAGTCATCCCTGTGCTCAGTCACTCAGTCATGTCCGACTCTTTGCCGCCCCATGGACTGTAGCCCGCCAGTCTCCTCTGTCCATGGGACTTCCCAGGCAAGAATACTGAAGTGGGTTACCATTTCCTTCACCAAAAGTCACCCTTTCCTTAGGTTTAATCACATACATGATCGGGAGATCCTGAGGTGTCATTGAGTTGAAAATAAGGGATCACTTGCTAAGAGGATGAAAACAATTGGGGAGAAGTTTCTATAAATAGTGGAGAGTTGTACCTTCTAGAGAAGCTGTGCTTGGGCTACTCTGTTAATTATCTTCTAAGTGAGTAGTGTGGGTTGTTAATAACATTGGCAGTTCCAGTTGAGGACTTAAAGATGCATGTGATAAATCTTAATGATATGCTGCTGCTGCTGCTGCTGCTAAGTCACTTCAGTCGTGTCCGACTCTGTGTGACCCCATAGACGGCAGCCCACCAGGCTCCCCCGTCCCTGGGATTCTCCAGGCAAGAACACTGGAGTGGGTTGCCATTTCCTTCTCCAATGCAGGAAAGTGAAAAGTGAAAGTGAAGTCGCTCAGTCGTGTCCGACTAGTAGCGNATGCTGCTGCTGCTGCTGCTGCTAAGTCACTTCAGTCGTGTCCGACTCTGTGTGACCCCATAGACGGCAGCCCACCAGGCTCCCCCGTCCCTGGGATTCTCCAGGCAAGAACACTGGAGTGGGTTGCCATTTCCTTCTCCAATGCAGGAAAGTGAAAAGTGAAAGTGAAGTCGCTCAGTCGTGTCCGACTAGTAGCGACCCCATAAACTGCAGCCTACCAGGCTCCTCTGTCCATGGGGTTTTCCAGGCAAGGGTACTGGAGTGGGGTGCCATTGCCTTCTCCGTAATGATATGCTAGCTGGACGGCAAATAAGAAAACCAAGCTCCTCTCTGGTTCTCCCATTGAAATGAGGCAGGCATTGAAGAACGATACACTCATAGGAAAAGTAAGATTGGGAAAATCAGTTCAATCAGTTCTCTTAGAAAAAACAAAAAGATCTTTACACACATGGTGCAGTTTTCCTGTGGAGCTATTTTCTCATGCACTTATAGGAGTGTTTTGCTTTGTTTTGTTTTGAATGCTGGGTGGCACTACCTTGTCTAGTGTATACATATACATACATTCGCATCACGTAACCACCTGATGGCTTTTTAGTGATTTCTAAAAGATAAAATGGCTTACTTAAGACATTAAGTACACAAAGAACCCCCCTTTAGGAATCTGAACAACCTTCGCTCTCTTTCTTGCAGTCTCATTCATGCCTATAGTTTTAAGGCCTTTGGGGACATTTTGTGGATTGCTGATCTGCACTGGCAGGATCCAAGAGCGGTGACTTCAGTGTTGGTTCGGCTGCTTTAATTTGAGTGCTTCTCTGTAATGAGAACTGAAGCTTGAAAATTTATAACAGTGGCCAAAAGATGTACTACAGAGTCCTGAACCCATGCTGACAAAGTATCCTCGATACAGCTCATAAACTTAGAAGCAGAGAGAAAAAGATCACAAATCGTACACAGGTCCATTGTAGTCTGGTTCCCTCCCCCTTGGCCAGTTGTTGAAGGCTTTAGCACAGAAAGGCTGGGTAATTGCATCCTGATTTGAACCCAGACCCCGATCTCTGTACCCCAATTCTGCGTTTCCTGCCCCTGCCCAGGCACATCCCTGCAAAGCGGCCCCTTCCTGATATGATGACCAGCATCACACTGACTCCGCAGTGTCCTCAGGCTCTCTCCCTGCATCTCCCAGCACATGGTGTGAAATGCCTCACCCGTGCTGCTACTGATCTTACTTCTTCCTTTCCTGTTTCCAGTTCCTGTCTATCGGGCCTATGCAGCACGAACCTATGGGAGGGTTAATTTTTGCATACTCTGTGAGTATACCGGATATTCTCTCCTGCGTGCTAGGGGATGCACAGGCCACCAGAATTTCAGACAAAAGCAAGAATATCTTCTATACCAAAGCTACCTGAAGTCCTGTCTTCTGTTACTCAGGAGGCTTTTCTGTTACAGTTATTTCTAGATCCCTGCTATAAATATCCTCTCAGCAGCCATCTGCCCCTGAGGCAGAGTTTTACAATTTTATGCTGGCTGTTTGGGTTACACAATCACAGGACTGCCATCCATTCTAGAGCCATTTCAACTATTCCTCTCTCTCCTAGAGAATATCGCCCCTGCTCTGTTAGGAGCAAGCAAGATTTATTTTTGTTTCCTTCCTGAAAAATCTGTGCAGTTTATATAAAGCCATCAGGAGCCAGTCGGCTCATGTGGTTTAACCCATGAACTTGTGAAGGGGATGCAGGAAACAAAACAAGGTCTGGAAATTACCTTGACGTCTGGGCTGTGAGCTCCTGTTCGATGGCACCAGGCCAGGTCCCCACACAATCCATCCACACTGGGGGTGGTAGCATCTCTCAGTGGGGCAGGGAGAGATTTTCCCAGAAGAAAAAATTTCAGTAAAACTAGGATTTGTATTAAAAAAAAAAAAAAAGCTTGAGAGGATATACTGTTTTACAATTCACAATAAATAAGGTGTTTCAAGGCCAAGACCCTAATGAGATAATCACCACCAAAGCGGCCACTGAAAGGAGCATGTTTGAAAACTTACTGAAAGCATAGAATGGACTGGCCCTGTGCCTAGCATACTGGATAAGAGGTGGGGAAAGGGGTGTTTGTTTTCCCTGCAACAGGTGACTGTTCAGAGTCTGAAAGTCTATCCTGTCTGGGAACAGTGCTGATATGTGCATGCAGGGACTGGTGGGCGCCCCCCCACCCCGGGAGAGGGGGGAAGAATGGACCAACGAGGGGGTGCTGCTGGCGGGGAGTGAGTCACATGCAGGGGCCCTATTCACTGTGCTCTCCCTGTGGAAACAACTTCCAGGGAGCCATCACCAGGGTCTGGGAGGCACACAGGTAAAAGCAGGAGAAGCTTTGGAACTGTAAAATCAGCTGGGAAAGTAAATGGACTCCGAGCACTGGGCAAACGCCAAGAAAGAGGCTTTGAAGTGGTGGTGACCAGAAGCTGGTTGAACAAGCCCTACTGACTTCCTCATAAGTACTCATCTTTTTTCTTTGCTTTTACTTATTTTTTAAATTAATTTCTATTGGTGTTTAGTTGCTTTACAGTGTTATATTAATTTCTACTGTATAGCAAAATGAATCAGCCATACATACACATATATCCCCTCACTTTTGGATTTCCTTCCAGTTCAGGTCACCGTAGAGCATTAAGTAGATTTCCCTGTGGTATACAAGGTGCTCTCATTAGTTACCTGTTTTATGAAAGTGAAAGCATTAATCACTCAGTGGAGTCTGACTCTTTGCCACCCATAGCCTGTAGCCCTCTGGTCGCCTCTGTCCATGGCATTCTCCAGGCAAGAATACTGGAGTGGGTAGCCCTTCCCTTCTCCAGGGGATCTTCCTGACCCAGGGATCAAATACAGTTCTCCTGCACTGCAGGCAGATTCTTTACAATCTGAGCTACCAGGCAGTGTATATGGGTCAATCCCAGTCTCCCAATTCGTCCCACCTCCTCTTCCCCTTGGTCTCCATACATTTGTTCTCTATGTCCATATTTCTGTTTTGCAAATAGGTTCATCTATACCATTTTTCTAGATTATACATTACTCTACCATATTGTTTTTCTCACTTATTTCACTCTGATGACAGCCTCTAGGCCCTTCCACATCTCTGAAAATGGCACAATTTTGTTCTTTTACGGCTGAGAAATATTTTAAAAAAACTACTTGGTATATGGCTGAGTTGTTGTTTTTCAGTTGCTAAGTCACGTCTGACTCTTCTCAGCCCCATGAATTGCAGCATACCGGGCTTCCCTGTCCTTCACTTTCTCCCGGAGCTTCCTCAAATTCATGCGCATTGAGTTAGTGATGCCATCCAACCATCTCATCATCTGCCACTCCCTTCTTCTCCTGCCTTCAACCTTTCCCAGCATCAGGGTCTTTTCCAATGAGTTGGCTCTTCTCCTCAGGTAGCCAGAGTATTAGAGCTTCAGCATCAGTCCTTCCAATGAGTCTTCAGGGTTGATTTCCTCTAGGATTGACTGGCTGGATCTCCTTGCTGTCCAAGGGACTCTCAAGAGTCTTCTTCAACACCACAATTTGAAAGCATCAATTTTTCAGTGCTCAGCCTTCTTTATGGTCCAAGTCTCACATCCATTCATGAGAACTAATAAAACTATAGCTTTAACTGTATGGACCCTTGTGGACAAAGTGATGTCTCTACTTTTTAATGCACTGTCTAGGTTTGTAATAGCTTTTCTTCCAAAGAGCAAACGTCTTTTAATTAATGATTTCACTCACCATCCACAGTGATTTAGGAGCCCAAGAAAATAAAATCTATCACTGTTTCCACTTTTCCCCCATCTATTTGCCATGAAGTGACGGGACTGGATGCCATGATCTTAGTTTTTTGAATGTTGAGTTTTAAGCCAGCTTTTTCAGTCTCCTCTTTCAGCCTCATCAAGAGGCTTTTTAGTTTCTCTTAGCTTTCTGCCATTAGGGTGCTATCATCTGCCCAGGGACGGAGGAATCTGGTGGGTTTCCGTCTATGGGGTCGCACAGAGTCGGACACAACTGAAGTGACTTAGCAGCAGCAGCAGCATCTGCATATATGAGGTTGTTGATATTTCTCCCGGAAATCTTGATTCCAGTTTGTGAGTCATCCAGCCCAGTATTTCACATGATGTACTCTACATGTATAATGACTAATACTTTTAAAACAAATTTGATTATCCCAAATTATGTCAACAGGAAACAGCCTTATTTCACTTATAGAAGGTAAGATGTAAATCATAACAAAGTACATTATGAAGAAGCTTTTAGTATAAGTATTTTCTATCCTTTGTTTAGAATACATGAACATGGAGTCAAATTTTTTATATTGGTAGATTTGCTGTTCATATTAGTGAATTTGAGGTACTATCAAATGCTGAGTTATCCAAGATTAATCAAATGTTCAGTCTACTAAGGCAGAAAAGCAGACTGGTACATTTGAAAGGTTTTTTGTTAGAACAGTGGAAACCAAACTGAGATTTTCATTTAGACTTAAACAGTAATTAGATTTAATCAGTATATCCTGTTCCCTAGCCTACCCAATTAGTTTTACTTCCTTGGAAAGTAAAACTGGGAGTATCACTTCCATTTATTTTATAATAAATGTGGACCTTGACTAGAGAGATATCTAAAGTAGAATTATATGCCTTTAAATAAGCTGGAGAATTCTTAAAAGACCAAGGCACAAAAGGCTTCCTTCCAATCCTGTTGAAGTTGAAGGCAGAGAATTTTGGAAAAAAAAAAAAGAGAGAGAGAGAGAGAAATTTGTTGCAGTGCTCATCAAAATGAGCCCCTGCATGCCTGTTGCAGGCCAAAAAGGGTGCTGATGCTCAAAGCTGTGAAATGAATGCATGATTCCCGCTGCTGAAATGAACAGTTAATGCAAATCCCTCCAAGTTCATGAATCACATTTGGGACCAGGCAGATGGTCCATGCCCAAAATCGTGACTACACCAATTTCACAGAGAGAAGGTTTTCACAGGACAGTGAGTGCAAATGAATAGATGGGAAGATTGCGGCTGCCCACACACTCCCGCCTCCACCAATCCCACAGGCTGAGCTTTCCCTGGCGTGTTGCGTGCCCGATGTGTGAGGCAGGCTTTTTTCCCAGCATCCCCATGGGCACTGAGTTGAAAGGCAAGCCCTCTGAATATAAGATTCTGAGACCTGTTTAATCTCTCTGCTGCAGAAAGAATTTTTGATAAGGGGGCCTATTCCTTGCAAACTGTCAGAGCATCACCGCGGGTTGTCAAGCCAGAGGAGCAAGACTGGTGATTGGAGAAAATAAGAACACCTGAGAGCTGCCCTTCAGTTAGTACTAACTAGAACCCAAACAGGGGGCTGTCTTCGTTATAGACATCACTTTCTGTAAACCCACTACCCTGGGAAATGGAAATTCACATCCACATTTATCGATGAGAAAACTGGGGCTTAGAGGGAATAACCAGCCCAGAAAATAGGAGTTAGGATGCAACCACCTCTTGCTGCCTCCTGGCACATACCCACTGTCCTATAATATAATGGCACAGGGCAACCTACTTTGCAAGAAGATTTTCAGAGCCTGTGATGAAAAATTCTTGATTTATAAACAGATGGAAGAGTGATTTGGTTAGTGAAAATGAAGAGGATTTATTCCGGCATTGAGCAAGGAGGTGTTTCAAAAGGGACCCAGGATTTTGTTTTTATCTGTTGGAAAGGCCAACACATCAGGAGACAGTTGTTACGGAAAAGGATTTGTTAGTCACCATTCCTAAGGGGAGAGGGCGTGGCCCACCTCACAGCACCACACATGGAAGCACCAAAGTCAGTCTGGAGACAGAAACAGCAGGGAAAGGCAGGGGTAAAAGTCGTTATTGTGGATTTTCATGGGAATGATTGGACAAGGAAGGCTGAGCAGCAGGGCACACTTAACGATCAGATACTTTAACCTTGGCATGTTCTGGGAATAGAGATGGTCTCTAGCTGTATCCGTCCCTGGGACGATTTGGGGCTGGGGGTAATGTCCCAGCCTGCAGGAGCCTGGATGAAAGAAGGTGGGTGGAGATATGGACTCAGAATTGATTGGTTTGCATGTCAAGGTATATTGGCTATCAAATTGTTTCTTCTCTTTAGGAATTATTAATAATTACAGGAGCCCTCTCACACTTTTTGTGGTTTTACTCTCCACAGTTTCAGGTGTCTACAGTTAACTTCAGTCCAAAAATATTAAATATTATTCCAGGAAAAGATAATTCCCAAGTTTTAGATTTTGAGCCACTCTGAGTCATGTAATGAAATCCTGAGCTGTCCCACTGTGTCCTGCCCAGAATGTGAATCATACTTTTGTCCTGAGTATCACACTGTTTATATACCCAGTAGCCACCTCAGTTATCAGATTGACAGTCCACTTATCATGGTGTTTGTGTTCAAGTCATCCTTGTTTTACTTAACAATGGCTCCAAAGCACAAGAGGAGTGATGCTGGCCATTTAAATCTGCCAAAGAGGAGGTGTCAAGAGCTTACTTTAAGTGAAAAGGTAAAATTTCTCATCTTAATGAGGAAAGGGAAAAATTGTATGCTGAGGTTGCTGAGATTTACAGAGAGAACACATCTTCTATCCGTGAAGTTGTGAAAAAGGAAAAAGAAGCTCATGCTAGTTTTTCTGCTGCATTTGAAACTGCAAAAGTTACAGTCACAGTGGGCAGTGAGTGCTTAGTTAAGATGCAAAAGGCATTAAATTTGTACAGTAAGTTATCCTGAGACAGACTGAGAGAGACCACATTTACATAACTTTGATTACTGCATATTGTTATAATTACTCTGTTCTATTGTTAGTTACTGTTATTCCCTTGTGGAACCTAATTTATAAGTTGAACTTCATCATAGGTATGTATGTATAGGGAAAAACAGTATAGGTAGTGGAAAAAGTGAAAGTGTTTCAGTACTAGACTGTTTGCAGCATCCACTAGGGGCCTTGGAATGTGTCCCCTGTGGATGGGGATGGTGTGGCACGAAATAAAAAGTATGATTAATACAAGAGTGCCCCTACAAAACCCTCTGTGCGTATACCTTTTTTTACTTTCTGCCATGACAACTTAAGCAGCAGTCATGGCTACAGATATTTTATGGGACAATTTTGCTGCTTTCAGAGCACAGTCTGTGGACTGTTCACAAGTCTAAGGAGGCTGAAACATGGGCTTGTGCGCCATTTTCCTCTAGGTATAGGACTTCCCTGCTGACTCAGACGGTAAATTGTCTCACCTCTCATAAATGAGTCTTTACTAGTGCAGGTATTTGACTCCTGAAAATATTTCTTTAGAAATAGGATCACCTGCTTGCTTCTTTAACAATCAGATTTTTCATTCCCTGGAGTTTCAGTGGGACAAAGGTGGGGAAGAGATGCCTAACAAAAGTATGTTGTTGTTGTTGTTGCTTTAGGAAGTCATGTTCGACTTTTTGTGACCCCGTGGACTGCAGCACGCCAGGCCTCCCTGTTCTTCACTATCTCCTGGAGTTTGCTCAAACTCATCTCCGTTGAGTCGGTGATGATATCTCACCCTTTCACCCTCTGTTGCACCCTTCTCTTCCTGCCTTCAGTGTTTCACAGGATCAGGGTCTTTTTCCAACGAGTCGGCTCTTCGAATCAGGTGGCCAAAGTAGTGGCACTTTAGCTGCAGCATCAGTCCTTCCAATGAATATTTAGGGGTTGAATTTCTTTAGGAATGACTGGCTTGACCTCCTTGCAGTTCAAGGGACTTTCAAGAGTCTTCTCCAGCACCACAATTCAAAAACATCAATTCCTTGGCGTTCAAAAGTATGGATGTCGTTATAACCTTTATACAGTGCTCACATCAAGTTTTTTTTGTTTATTTTGTTTTATTTATGTCTTTGACAGTAGTCTGTCTTCTTCACTACCAAAAATGAAGGAATTGTGGCTATGAGAGGAATCAACTTTAAATCTACTTAGATATCTCCTCATCCATTGATGGACACTAGACAATAGCAGTAACTTGAGTGGGTAGAGTCACTGTCAAATTCCTCTGTCAATTCACAGCTTCACCCTGCCTTTAGGGGTGTCCTCAGACTGAAGTCATGCCTAGAGGGATCACCTTGGCCATACTGCCGTTCACCTGGAGGCACCTAAGGACCCAGTACATTTTATGCTCAAACAAAACTGAGTGGAGACAATAACAGTCCATTACACCCCACCCTCCATCCTCACTCTTCCTTTTAGAGAGGCTGATGGCTAAGAGCAGATGCTCTGCAGTACAACATGGGTTCCTTTTGTGTCTCTATACCTGACCATCTCAGTGACTGGGCTGGTCACCTAACCTCTATGTGCTTCGGGGTTTTTTCCCTAATCTCTAGAATGCAATGATAATAACAGAACCTATATTGTAGAATTGGTGTGAAGGCTAATGAACTATTTCAGGGACAAAGTTAGGCTCACAGATATCAGCTGTTATTAATAATCTTTGAAACAGTATTTTCCCAAGTGGGGCCCATGGTTCACCTGCACCAAAATAATCCATGCTGCTTTGGCAATGGTCCTAGAGAATCAGATTCTCTAGGGAGTTTCCAGGACTCTGTCCCCAGCCAGCCCTTATACATAATATGTGAGAACCACATCTTAAACTTTAAGGTTGAAAGTGGCAGATACAGAAACTTTAAGGATAGAGGCTTTTCAGGCAGGTAGATCTAACTTCAGATTTTACCTCCCCCCTTAAATAAACCTGTGTGATGTAGAACAAGTTACTGAGTTTATAGTTTCCTGGAGCTGCCATTTCAATACACTGAGATATTAACATCTATTTTGTTCAACAAATATGCATCAGTGATGCTATGTATAGGACACCCTTCTAGCTGCTGGGAATATAATAGTGAACATTCTTGAAAAATCTACTTGTTCAGATTACTGTCAGATCTTGGTGGAAGGCACTATAGCTCTCCCCTTCTCTACAGGTCAGGTTCCAGGGAAATGCCAGAGCACTGGGTAATTCATTGATTGGATCACTCACCCCAGGAGATAGCACATCATAGAGGAAGGGGCACAGTGACTTAAGATAATGTAACCAGTTCTGTCACAAAGTAGTTGGTGACCTTAGACACAGCACTACAAAATCCTTGAGCTTCAGAACCTTCTCCTGCAGAATAAGAATGTTGGATTCAAGAACTCTACAATCTCTTCCAGCTTAATCAGCTCATGGGAGATATGTTCTAAATACAATTAGGAGTCCTTAGCTCTTCTTAAATAAGCAGATTCAGGGACTCCCAATATCTATCCCTATCTCCCACCGTCCGTGTCTACAGGGCTTCTAGTCACTTTTGAGAAAGAAACGTTGAGTTCTGTGCAAAGCCTCTTGCATTGCTGCTGCTGCTGCTGCTAAATCACTTCAGTTGTGTCTGACTCTGTGCGACCCTACTGACAACAGCCCACCAGGCTTCCCCGTCCCTGGGATTCTCTAGGCAAGAACACTGGAGTGGGTTGCTATTTCCTTCTCCAATGCATGAAAGTTGAAAAGTGAAAGTGAAGTCGCTCAGTCGTGCCCGACTCTTCGAGACCCCATGGACCGCAGCCTACCAGGCTCCTCTGTCCATGGGATTTTCCAGGCAAAAGTACTGGAGTGGGGTGCCATTGCCTTTTCTGGCCTCTCACATTGGTTGGCAACAAAGATGGTACGTCTTTTGCAAAATCCAAGACTGGACTATTAGTAGAAACATCCTAGGTTGTATCTGTGTTTAACAATGAGTAGAAAAATCTTTGAAAAGTATGGTCTGAATTAAGGCAGATAAACCTAAAAATAAATTACATGTTAAAAGGTTTAGGGCAGTGCAAGACCATAACTAGAACCAGATGACCATATTGGAAGGCTGAATTTTCCACAGGAAGAATTGGCTTGTGTTGCCTCCAATAAGTTACCCATCCACTCTGATCCAAAGGAGAACCTGCCTCCTAGGAATGTATGGGATCAAAAACAATAATGAATGTCTAGTGTTTGACATAGTTCCCTACATCATAGGACACACTCAATATATTAACATGGTATTTATTATGATCATCATCATTATATTATTGTTATTATTACTACTACATTATTGCACTTTAACATATTCCTGGATATAAAGCACACAACTGAACATTCACTTAATTTCTCCTCCATCAGCCCTATGTGGTATGCGGAGATGGTACTCATAGATAAGGAGTCAATCATGGGTCAACCGTGATTCCCACTCAATTCTACTTCAGTGGGTCTCAGTCCAAAGTGGCTTTCCTGTTTCCTCTTCATCTGAGCTATCCAGCAAAGTGCTTACAAGACCCTCAGTACAGGCAGACCCTGGAAGAGGCAGCCAGGCACACCAGCCTTCATCGGGCTGCCTAACGTAAACTGACAGATGACTCGCCACCAACGTTTTGTTGTTTTGGGCCCTTTTGCCTTTGTCACACACATGCAGAAGGAAGTCGATACCAGAAATGTCACTTCAGCACAGACTAGAAATTGACTGCTGGGTTTTATGTGGAGAGTTTATTAAAAAGTAAATTGATAGCTAAAAAGAACTCTAAGAGAAGCCCATAAATTTAATGGCATTTATTAATTTATGGGCTTTTATCCCAAAATGAGTCATCTCTCTGTAAAAGCATCAGATAGCTGTGATTTGGTTAGAACGATGCTTGCTGCCTCCCCTTACAGAGATGACGATGACCCACCAACATCTGAGCTGGTTAGATGCCCAGCAGCACACTCACCACTTCAATCCAAATGCCTTTCTCCAGGCCTCTCCTTGACTTGACACATTTATTTATCTCACTGTGATCAGTCTCTCACTCTACTGACACAAGCCTGGTAGATGATCCAGAAATGGCAGCAGATGAGCCCTAATGAGACCCCAATTGGGCGCTGACCCCAGGATTCTTCTTTGAACTCAGCCTCTTGCTGGCTTGCCAGGCTCCCTCTCAGACTACAGTTTTCTCATCTGCAAAATGAGAGGCTGGTATCACCAGTTCTTAATTGCAAGCTGCCCTCAGGGAGGATCCAAAGGCATCTGGCCAGCAAAGTCCGAAACAGCCCCCAGCAAGGAGGGGCTCACTGTCTTGTCTCAGTCCTGGTACTCTCATGGCACCAGGAAAGAGAGGCCCCAACAAAGAACATGCCCTGCCTTTCAAGTCACTGATCCCCATGAGTCCAGTGAATGAGACTTCAAGGTGCTGGAAGGCTTGTCATTGTGGATGAGGGTTCTCTTCCTGGACTAACCTGCACATAGGACCCAATTCCCATGTCCATGGCTGGGAAAATATGGAGGAAAGGATAGAATATCATCACAGCCTTCAGTTGTTATGTGACAAACAAAGTGGGGAAGTAGCAGAAAAAGTGGACTGTGTGGAAGTCTGTCTCTATAGCACCCTCCAGATAGAGCTGGGGGAAGGAGTAGTCATGTGACCCAACACTAGTACAGAACAGTCTGGCTTGAGTGCCAGTCTTGAGTGCCAGTGGTGTTTGAGGCACCAAAGGATACATCGAATCAACACATAGGTCTGTTACTCTCTGGCCAGGGATTTTTTTTGTCTATAACCACTGTAGATTTCACCCATTTCATTAAATACCATTGCTGTCAAGGCTTGATCATCTCAAAATGCATGCTAGATGTAAAAAAAAAAAAAAAAGATGGATCAGAAAATGTCATTTAATTTTTATTACTAGAAATATTAGAAGACACTTTTATTGTTTTTATATCATTTAGTTTCTTCACATTTTGAGACATAAAAATCTAGCATGTATTGTCAGTTCCTCAGTGCTGGCCTCTGTTGTATTTTCTGTAGCATTCATGCTTACTGTTCACATTGATCTCATAAGGAGTTTGCTGGTATCCCTAAGAAACAGACAAGGAAGGAAAGGTGGGGCTTTACATACACAGATGGTGAGAGGAAAGGTTGGGATTTGACCACCTGAAGGATCTATTTGCCAATCATTTGGCCACCTGATGAGAAGAGCTGACTCATTGGAAAAGATCTGGTTGCTGGGAAAGATTGAAGACAGGAGGAGAAGGCAGAAACAGAGGATGAGATAGTTAGATAGCATCACCGACTCAATGGACACAAACTTGAGCAAATTCTGGGAGACAGTGAAGGACANTCATGTGACCCAACACTAGTACAGAACAGTCTGGCTTGAGTGCCAGTCTTGAGTGCCAGTGGTGTTTGAGGCACCAAAGGATACATCGAATCAACACATAGGTCTGTTACTCTCTGGCCAGGGATTTTTTTTGTCTATAACCACTGTAGATTTCACCCATTTCATTAAATACCATTGCTGTCAAGGCTTGATCATCTCAAAATGCATGCTAGATGTAAAAAAAAAAAAAAAAGATGGATCAGAAAATGTCATTTAATTTTTATTACTAGAAATATTAGAAGACACTTTTATTGTTTTTATATCATTTAGTTTCTTCACATTTTGAGACATAAAAATCTAGCATGTATTGTCAGTTCCTCAGTGCTGGCCTCTGTTGTATTTTCTGTAGCATTCATGCTTACTGTTCACATTGATCTCATAAGGAGTTTGCTGGTATCCCTAAGAAACAGACAAGGAAGGAAAGGTGGGGCTTTACATACACAGATGGTGAGAGGAAAGGTTGGGATTTGACCACCTGAAGGATCTATTTGCCAATCATTTGGCCACCTGATGAGAAGAGCTGACTCATTGGAAAAGATCTGGTTGCTGGGAAAGATTGAAGACAGGAGGAGAAGGCAGAAACAGAGGATGAGATAGTTAGATAGCATCACCGACTCAATGGACACAAACTTGAGCAAATTCTGGGAGACAGTGAAGGACAGGGAAGCCTGGCATGCTGTAGTCCATGAGATTGCAAAGAGTCAGACATGACTGACTAACTGAACAGCAACAGCAGGGATCTACTGTTATCCTGTCTGCCATACTGGGATTCCTCCCTCTGCACAGATGCGCTTGATTCCTAGGGTCAGAGAGAAAAGAAAAATGAGGGGCTCTGGACCCTCTGAGATGGCCAGACTTGGGCTGTCTCTAAGGGAAATCCTTCAGGACCAGGGGGTATTACTGGTTGCCTCTTCCAGGGAGGAATTCCTAGGACTCATCCAGAAAACAGAACCTTAATGCAAATGGCCCGCCAGAAGGGCTGCATGCAATGTGCCCATCCACACAGAGGGATGACAACCCAGGACAGCCAGAGGCTGAGAGGTGCAACTGGAAACATGGGTTTGGAGCCCGAGGACCTGGGTTTGAACTTCACTGTTACAACTTCTCTGAACATCAGCTCCTTTGTGCATCATCTAGAGCCACAGTCCCCAACCTCTTTGGCACCAGGGACCAGTTTCACGGAAGACAATTTTTCCTCAGACCAGGAGTGGAGGAATGGTTTGGGGATGATTCAAGTGCATTACATTTATTGTACACTTTACTTGCCTGGAAAATTCCATGGATTACAATCTATGGGGTCGCAAAAAGTCAGACACGACTGAGCAACTTCACTTTTGCTTTCACTTTATTATTATTACATCAGCTCCACCTCAGATAATCAGTTATTAGATCCCTGAGATGGGAGACTCCCAATATAGAGGTCACCACCTCTACCATGCCCAAACCCAGAGAGTTATTGTGAGGGTCACATGAAAAACAGATGTCAGACTATAAAATGCAACATGTTTCAGAGACTGCTTCACACATGGTAGGTGCTCAGTGCATGACTGTTGAATGAGGCAACTTTGTTCCATGAGCCCATGTGTCTTGTAGACAGAAAGGCAACTTGCTTTATGTGCCACTGAAAATGAATCCATTGTCCCAGGTGTAGTCTGCCTCCCACAAAATGAAAGAGGCATGCAAGATTTGACGCACAGTAGGCAGATTTCCTGAGAGTTGGCATCTTAAAGCCTTGAGTGCATTCTCACAGGAATATCAAAGTCCTTTATAGCCCTGTTAGGTTTGGTTTCAGGGTAATCTTGTCTGGAGATACAGACAAACGAGTTCTTCCTCTCCTTTGGATTCTAAAAGAGCAGACCAGAGAATGTTGCAACCGGGGCTGTGGTTCCACTAGTGTCCAGCAAAGTAGACTGTCGATGAACCTCTGGCTTGTATCTATGACTTTTTTGTTTACTATGATTATTCATTTATGGAAATGGTTCTTTGCAATGGAATGCTGTCTGCCTCAGAAATCTAATGATGAGGGTTATTAATCCTTGAAGCCAGGGTGATCATCAGGTGGACTGAGGCTGAAATGATTCACCATTGTGCAATATTTTGCACAGTTGTGTTCATTTTATAAGACCTTTTCTCATCTTCTTCTTTCCCTACCGGATGCCCTACTCGCATATGAGTGAGGACACTGGCACCCTCACACACACACATGCACCATGTAACCACAAGCCACTGGAGTATTTGAGATGGACATGGAGCCTATGAGAAGGGGTCTATTTCTGAGTATTTCAGGGGATGCAGTCTCTGATTTAATTATGTAATCCCTTGAACATTAGACATAAAACCACAATCCAAATAGGTCTGTTTCACCTTGGGTTTGCTTTTTAAAAATGAATGCATTATCAAACCTTAAGAGGACATTACTCCAAATGCATTGCTCCTGATACATTTCCATGTTGCAGAGGGCATCTCAGAATTGACAAGGGTGGCCTCTTAAGAGCAGGGCACAGAAAGGCTTTCCACTCAGTTGGAGAGAGATGAAGAAATTGATGTTTTGCCAATACTAATAAGTGACTGCAAATACTCCCCACTTACAAAGCATCCTCATNAATGCATTGCTCCTGATACATTTCCATGTTGCAGAGGGCATCTCAGAATTGACAAGGGTGGTCTCTTAAGAGCAGGGCACAGAAAGGCTTTCCACTCAGTTGGAGAGAGATGAAGAAATTGATGTTTTGCCAATACTAATAATAGTGACTGCAAATACTCCCCACTTACAAAGCATCCTCATGTGTTCTATCCCCTTTGAGCCTCCTAACAGCCCTCAGAGACATGGAGAGGCCATTGCCTTTCCTGTTCTCACCCTCACTGGAGGATGAGAAAGCAAAGCCCTAAGGTTCCACAGGCAGCAAGGAAGGACTGGCACTGTCAGTGACCTGGTCCAAAATCTTCCATCCCATCTGTTTTTTTCTCATGGGCAAGCAATATTTTTAGTCCCTGTGATACCTACTCAGGCACCATGTCAGAATCTGGGATTCCTAGTGTCTCCTCACTTCTCTAACTGTTTGAGTGACACTGAGCTAGCCCTGAAGGAAACTGCAAGAAAGTATTAATACTCCTAGACTCAGGCATTCTATTAAGAGCCTTAAAGTGCAAAATTCCGAGGGCTGTCTTCCCCACAAGCCTCTGGACTCTGCCCTCTCTTTTGTGCTTACTCACATACATGTCCTCTCTCAGCCCTGTATCTTTTCATTTCTTACTACCCCTTCTGTTTCCCCTACTCGAGAACTCACTGAGGAAAAGAGCCACCCTTCATTCAACCTCATATGCTAAGGAGAGTTGTCCTGTTTGGGGGAATATGTGTGAAATGAACATATGAAGAAATTGATCAAATAATTCATTACTAGAGAGAGATCCAGGCAAGTGTTTAAGAAGGCAAATTGGTCGACTGAATCTATCTTGTTCCTCCTTCCCCCATCACCCCAAAATAAATAGTAATGACATTTAACAACTTCATACATTTTAGCTTCTTAAGGTGATGGTTTTAGCTCCAGAAATGGCAAAGTAAACCCAAGCATACTATATTCTTTGGCCATGCTCACAAATTCTGCAGTCCTCGTAATCATGCAGATTACCTGGGAGGTAGAGACCAGCCGGGATTCACAGACAGGCCCTTGTGACACAGCTGCAGGCTTCTGGGTGCGACCCACCCTGGGTAGATGCATAGGTGAAGGGATGCATGGTGTATGTGTGGTGCACTGGCCTCATAGCTCTGAGGCTGGTTTTTCCAAGCCTCAGGAGTGACAGACTGACCCAAGACCAGGTAGGCCTATAGCTTAAGCCAAGCTCTTCTGGCAAATATTAGTACCTTCCTATAATTATGGGCTTCCCTGGTGGCTCAGATGGTAAAGTGTCTGCCTGCAATGCGGAAGACCCGGGTTTGATACCTGTGTTGGGAAGATCCCCTGGAGAAGGAAATGGTAACCCACTCCAGTATTCTTGCCTGGAAGATCCCATGGACGGAGTAGCCTGGAAGGCTGGAAGTCCATGGGGTCGCAAAGAGTCAGACACAACTGAACGACTTTACTTTCCTGTTAATTAAAGAAAGGTAGGAAGTATATTCGGAGAAGGCAATGGCAACCCACTCCAGTACTCTTGCCTGGAAGATCTCATGGACAGAGCAGCCTGGAAGGCTGCAGTCCATGGGGTCGCTGAGGGTTGGACACGACTGAGTGACTTCACTTTCACTTTTCACTTTCATGCATTGGAGAAGGAAATGGCAACCCACTCCAGTGTTCTTGCCTGGAGAACCCCAGGGACGGGGGAGCCTGGTGGGCTGCCGTCAATGGGGTCACACAGAGTCAGACACGACTGAGGTGACTTAGCAGTAGTAGCAGTAGGTAGTATATTACAAGCTCATGTTAGACTAAAGTATAGTTTGCCACTGTTAGGTTGGGAAAGTAACATGGTCTAGGAAGGAGTGATAACCTTGGATGTTCTTAGCCCTGAAAATCTACATCCTTGATTTGAAAAATAGAATCAGTTGTAGGTAATGCATAGTGTTGTTCTGATGATTAAATATGATAAGGGGGTTAAAGTGTTTACTAAGTACCTGGATTGATTAGGTGCCAAGGAAATAATATTTCCTTCTCTCCTTGCCTCTTCTTTTCCCAATATAGTAATAGTAATCAGATGAGCAGGACTTCAGCAGAATATAAACAGTTAACTGAAGAGAAAAAGAACATTTTTAAAAAGATGTATATCACTGATTATTTCTATGCAAATATGAGTGTAATTTAAAATAAGCTGTATCTAGTCATTGCTGATGATCTTGCAGAATTTTCCCTTGGCAGTACTCTATTCGCAGAAGTTGGCATGAGTTAGTGTAGATTTTTTCTTTAATTATTAGAGCATCTTTGTTTGATTGTACAAAGTATGTCACGCTGCATGCTAAGTCACTTGAGTTGTGTCCAACTCTTTGTGACCCATGAGCTGTAGCCCACCAGGCTCCTCCACCCATGGGATTCTCCAGGCAAGAGTACTGGAGTGGGCTGCCATGCCCTCCTCCAGGGATCTTCCTGACCCAGGGATCGAACCTGCATCTCTTATGTCTCTTGCATTGGTGAGCAGGTTCTTTACCAGTATTTCAACTGTCAAGTAAATCTGGCTAGTCTTCTCTCCCTGTCTGCAGGACTTGCTGTATTATAAGCTTCTGAAATATCTATTAAACCATCTAAGAGTACTTCCCTTGAAGTCAAGACCTGACAGCTTTTATTTTACATGCCTCCCCTCATCCTGTCCCAGGAATGACCTGGAGTAACACAGGAATGACCTGTGTTACCATCTTAAAAATCTCTCTTGACTGTGTGAGTCTCCTCTCCTCAGTGAAGCTGCATCTTTTCCAGCCATAAGTAACCATAAGTATGCAGTTGTACAAGTTCCTGGACACTATCCAGAATCCATAGAGACTCAAAAGGTTAAGAAGGAAGAGCTAGTTCTACAGCCAGACATGCCCAGTCAGTCCAA